>VYZM01017511.1:617344-649378 GCA_013398915.1 Dromas ardeola
TGCACTTTATCATTATGTATCTCCAAATGAGTTTGTAAATTCACACCTTGTTGACAGGAACATTATTCTGGGGAGCAGCGATCACAGCTTGGCTGGTAAGGTGTCGAACCAACAGCACCTAGGAGGTCCTGGCGAGACAGGAGCACTGCACCGGAAAAAGCAACAGATAGAGCTGTCTAGATAAAAGCAGAAATGTGATCATATGCTTTATTTAAGATGCGATCACACTCTTCAGATTTTGGGGACTGACATTTTTTTGTGAAAAAGCCCCTACCCCGTCAGAAAAAAAACACTTAAAACTCCAGATATTTTTAAAAACTTGCAGACACAAGCCTGCCCCAAAGGCTCAAAACTCAAAAACATTGTGAAGTTTTAAGACAATTATTTTAATGGAAGTGTAGATTCTCACAGTAACTCATGGCTACGGGAACTAGGATTATCAGAATTGCAAAGGCAGTAAAATTACAGAGCTCTAAATATGCTGTAAGATGCTCTAGACATTTCTCAAGACTTTCTCCAGTACAGGAAAGAACCTGAACTTGAAAAAAAAAAAATGTTTATAGGCAATTTTTAAATTTTCATTCAGTAGATTTTGGCGTTTTGACACGTGAAGGTAGACATGTTAAAAATAAAGAGGCCTCATGCTCTCCAATTTAACAATCCTCACTAGTTCAAAAAGCTGTTGGAATCTGATTAAAATCTTACATAATAAAAAATTGTACTCACGTGGGGTATGAAATAGAGGGTGTAAAGATAATTCATGTGCGCTGGAGTCCCATCAGCGACCTCAGCTGTGGAGCCTTGTGGACCTACCGCGTTGATGGGTTTGCACTTTTTGACTCTCTCGTATTTAGTTCACTAATCCAGCGCTTTGGCTGGTTATTTTGGCATCCCAAGTGCTTGATCCTCTTCAAATAGTTGACATCCTCTCAGTGCATTAATTCCTCTCTGGCATTATGATGATAAGGTATTGATGAGAAAACCTGGAAGATTAAGACTCGAACTGAGTAAGAGAGAGACTAACCTTAATTAATGTGTGTTACTGTTTCTTCTGTGACAGTTTATCTGCTCTTAATTAATGTTGTTCAAAATACATTATAGATACATGATTATAGACTTATTTAAAAAAGCAATGGTGAGTAGCTGTCATGATCCAACAAAAGGTACACTTAGATGGCAAGGAGAAAAGGTAGTTACCAATATGGCTAAGTCCTCTGCACTGCGGGAACCCCATGAGGTGACGACTGGCTGTGGTTGACCTCTCTGCCTCTGAATTAAATGGAAATTGAACCGAGCAGCCTAGTGAATCTTTTTCAATTTTGCCAGTTTTTATTGACTCCTGTAATTGTCTTAATGAGACACCGCATTTAAGTTGTCTAGTCTCTCCCACCCACTATGTTTTCTCGAGCTTTTCTGAACGTCTGCTTTTTTACATGGGCTGTTCTCGTACGCTGTTCTTTACAGTAACGGTTTTAAAAAGACAGTTCTTCTATATCTTTTTTAAAATGTTCTCTAGGGAATCAGGCTTCAAACAGGGAAATTGTATGTTTCATTATCAAAAAGGTTTCAGGCTTTATCAGAGCCTTTTTGTTATAGTTGTCATGGAGGTTTTTATTATTATTGTTAAATTGAATAATGGGGAGGAACCTGTTCTTAAGACTTTGTACCAGAACTAAAATTTAAATCCAGAGAAATCTGCTCTGTTTGTAAAAGTGACTTTTTAAGGTTAACTGAATTTAGTTACAATCACTGGAAGTGCAGCTTTGTTACTTTATCTGAATTAGATAGCAAGGGCTTTTGCAACTGTAATAAGGGAGGACTGAATCCAACTTTCAAACGTAGATTGAGTATCTGGCAGTTATTTTTCAGGGCCTGTTATTTCTTGGTAATCAGAAGAAAACCTCCCTTAACTTCCCAGGGGCTGGTACAGGACCCTAGCAGGGATGAAGTCTTTTGGTAGTGGCATGGAAAGAGATGCTTCAAAAAGACCTGGGGGTGGGTCGTCTTTGTAGTGAGTAGAAAGCGCTTCCCTGTGGGTGGGGAATGAGATGCTCTGCAGGTGGGACCCGTCACCTTGTTCATGGCCCTTAGCAGGGACAGGCTGAGCAGATCTTACTGGCACTGCTCCTTCTCCAAAAATGCAGGAGCTCGGTGATTTGAGCCAAATAACTGTGGACTGCTTTCCTCTGGCTTTACCTGGTTACTACAGTCAGCATGGCCGGTGCCAGACCATCCTCAACCGCAGCTCACTGATGGTGGCTCCAGCGTCACCTCTATGGAAGTGTGCTCTGCACCAGCAGCTCAGCTGGAGTACCATGAAACTGGGGAAAAAAAATCACTATGCTGGAGACGGGATGCTAATTATTATTCTGCATGAGCTCAGTATTATTCACAGCCATCAAACATCCCTGGGACGGCAACAGCTCACGATTTCTTGGGGCTGGGACGGAATCTGAATAAGCAATAAAGAGATTAAAAGCATGGATCCGAGTGAGCTCTTGCAGCTGGGAGTCACCGCAGCAAGAAAAGCAGAGGCAGCGGAGTGTAACCTTTGTGAAATGTGGGTCAAATTCAGCAAATAGTTTTGAAATAGTTTTGTCTAAAAAAAAAAAAAAAAGTAGAGGAGTAGTTTGAAAATATAAAAAAAAATATCTGTTTCAGCATATTCAGGCTACCCCAGTCCCAGTTCAGAGAAAGCATGAAATGTAAATACTTTATATGATGCTTACTGTGACCATCATACTTATTATGCCTATGAAATGCATCATTTTTTCCTTCGGATGCTGAAATTTGTTGACAATGAGGAATAAGAAGAGTCCCCCAGGATTGTTTTGGTGTTACGCTGTGGGAACTTTCCTTGTAATTACCCCAGTAAGGCAAATTGCAGTAGGCATTTTAAAATAACAAGTTTGGAGACTGACCTTTTTAAAAGGCTTTGATGAAAGATGTGAAAAATTGGAATTCATTATAATATTTCTAATTTCCTGACATTAAAATAGGAAAGGCGTTCTCAGTGTGCATCTTCTCAAATAGTTATCGTCAACTGTCCTAGTTTAACAAAGGTCCCTTGACTCTATGCATGCCAATGAACTTAACTATTGAATTTATAAATTGGTGCTAATATATGCTCCACAAAAGGAAAGGATTTCTTTCTGTGTATACGTTGCTGTCGTACAATTCATTACTGTGGTATAAATGCCTGAATGGGTTTGGTCTAAAGGTGCATAAATACATTTAAATGGATTTAAAATTAAGGCCATTAAAATAACTACATAAATCCCCTAAGAGCATTTTGGGGTAAAATTAAATTCAGGACACACAGAAAATATAAAAAACTATATATATATGATTATATATGATTTCAACACTGTTATTATTTGGTTTTTGTTTAAAGTCATAAGAAAGCGCAAAAATAATTCTCAAAGCAATTTCTAAGAGGGTAGGGAAGGTAAACAAAAGCATCTGAATGCTGTTTACTCTTGAGAAGAACAGGCAGAATCCTGGTTGGGTGCCAGTTTGTTTATTTTTCTGTGGGAGGGGTTGTTTGGGGGGGTTTCTCATGGACTTGAAAGACCCCGACCAAACCCATTCTTCAAGGCTTTGTTTGAAGACACAATGAGACAGTCCCTGCTGTAAAGAATTTACCATCTAAGCAGAAAAAAAACAAAGGGATTGGAGGAAAGATGTATTATCTCCCTCTTGCAGATGGAAAACTGAGAGGCATAACAGATTAAGTGAATTGCCTCTGATCGTTTAAGACAATCTGTGAGAGCTGTGCAGTGAACCTGGATAATGTAAGTCCCTGTGAGAGCTGCACCCACGAAATCATCCTTCTGCCCCTGGCCCACGGGGGAGAAGGGAACGTTCTCTGATGGGACACAGTTGGGGTTGTTCAGGCTGGAGAAGAGAAGGCTCCGGGGAGACCTTATAGCCCCTTCCAGTACCTGAAGCGGCCTACAGGAAAGCTGGGGAGGGGCTGTTTGCAAGGGCACGTAACGGTAGGACAAGGGGCAATGGCTTTAAACTAGAGCAGGGCAGGTTTAGATTAGCCATTAGGAAGACGTTCTTTAAAAGTGTCCCTGCTCACTGCAGGGGGGTTGGACTAGATGACCTTTAAAGGTCCCTTCCAACCCAACACATTCAATGATTCTTTTCCTTCTTTCTTGCTTCTAGGGTTTGAGATTCATGCTCTGTTTTCCTTGTCGTCCCCGTCCCCCCCACGCTGCTCCCAGAATCCCTAAGGCCAAAGTCTTCCCTTTGGAGGAAGAGTGGGTTGTGACAACTGGTTTGTTTTCCTGGCACCTTGAGATTTCTTGCTGTCAGGTGAATATGTTGACAGTAAGCCAGGTAATAAAGATTAACGGTGGGTGAAAAGGATAGATCTTAAGCACCTGTTGCTGTTTACTGACAAAATTGGGTATAAAATGGAAAGGATCAAAATATCAATATAGGAGAAAGTTAACAGGGTTCCCTCTAGACAAGAAAAGAGGGAAGGAAAACAAGTAATGCAGAGTAGCAATACAGTGTGGCTAAGGAGGGAGCAAGGCTAAAGCAGGTGGGAAATGGAGATGGATTAAGGAGACTGTGACACAGATGGGATCAATCAGGAGGCAAACGATGAAGATGATAAATGAGAGAGGAGCTGGCTGTGGGGAAGGAGAGTGGCAGGAGAAGATCAGTAGAGGGATGTGAGGAGCAGCATGGGGGAAAGAGCGTGTTTTCATCAGGTGAGCGATAATCCAGACTGACTTGGGGTAATTGTTGTTATTGGAAGATGAACGTTCAGGTACTGTAATGTGCTGCATTTATAGGATGTGCTCTTTGAAAGAAGTATCAGAAGATAATCTCAGTGCAAAAGGCCCTTTAGCTTTCCTCTCCAGAGATACTTCCAGTGTTCTTAGAATAAAAGGTTGAAAGTTCCCAAAGAAAATTCTTCTCGCCATGAAGTATCTGAGGCCCGATATTTCTCCCCAGTAATTCCTGTCTGTCATTTTTTTTTCTCTTAACACGCTGCAAATCTGTATGTTAAACAGCCCCTTGGATGGGCAGAAGGAACTTTTATCTCGTGTGCTGATGTGCACCTTCGCTAGGACCTTGTTTCTGGGCCTCGGGGGCTGGATGGGAGTTTTGGCATGGATGAATCTGACTTAGTAGGAGAAATCTCCTGGCTTGCTACAGAAATTTGGGTACTGGTTCTTTTTTTAGTGGAGTAGCAAATGTATCACATGCACCTTAGGGAAGAGGAGGAGAGGAAGAAAAGGAGCATTTTGGAGTTCATGCTGTGAATTCTCTACAAAGAATCACTTTAAATGCACGACTTTATTTATTTTAAAAAAGGCTGCATTATTAAATTTGGCTTTGTCTGTGCAAACAAACATGAATTATTTTGCTAGCTCGAGTGTCTTCTCAGTCACCCATAAGTAAGAAAACGACTGGAAAGTACAATTGATCAAAAATGATGCATTGAGTTTTTCCCTACAAGGGAGCCATTGAATTGGGAGTTCTGTCAGGTCATGAATTCCTCACTCATCCACAGAAAGCCTTTCTCCTTCAAAACTGCATTTCATAATAATATCTTTGTTTTCTGCAAATGATGCAATAATTCAGATAAATCTGCACTCATTGAGGAAAAATAGAAATGAATTGTTTGTGACACGTAATGAATTTCCAGCCTGTTCGGAGGGAAGAGGTAAGCAGGTCTGACAGCTGGCTCCTGCTTCTCCCTGATGAGTAAGGGGCTGGCCGGTGGGTGCTGTGCCGGACGGATGAGAAATCTTTCCAAGTGCATTCAAAAAATGAACGGAGTTGATCCTGGAGAGGAACGTTTGGGATGTCCTTGTCCTTTGGGCTGGTGGTGGGACCTCTCGGGAGGTGGCTCTGGGGCTGGGCTGCTCCCCATGGAGATGGTGCTGGGCTGCAGCAGCTCTGCTGGGTGAGGGTGGGGGTGATGGCTCCAGCATGGCTGGCTCTCCTTCCTGAGCTTCTGGGCTGCTTGTACGGGCTGGAAAGAAGATGGATGGTTTCTTGCACAAGCACATGCAAGCGGCAGCAAGGGAAGGAGGGGACTTGCATCCTTACAGTTTATGGGGATTTCTATCTTCAAAGTGAGTTTAATTCAAGTTTTGTTGAAGAGCAGTTATGTTTGCTTAAGGAATGGTATTGGGTTATTGTTTCCCAGAATATTCTTGGTTTGTGGTGCTTGTTTGTTTGGTTTTTCTTGGTTTTGTTTTTCTTTTTTTAAGTAATGTAGGGAACGGGCTTGGGGTTGCCTGTGCCAGCCAACATGAGTTGGGTTTGTGTTGAATTGGCAGCTTTCGAAGATGGCGGGCGACTGTGGAATGCCCTGGCTTCTGTGCATTTCTGCCAGCCAAATTTTGGCCTAGATGGCCCTAAGAAAGCGCTTACAGGTATATTGCTTTTAGCGGTAAATTAGCTACATATGGTTGCAAATCAGTTTCACCCAGAAAGGACAGATTTCCAGAGTGGACTGTAATAGCTGCAGCCTCAGCAGTGCCAAACCAGTGCGTGTTGCCACCTCCTTGTCTCTGTCGACTGGTTTTCGCTCCCTGCTGTTGTAGCCTGTCTTCTGCATTGTCTGAGGGTGCCGGAGGCAGGGAATTAGGAGCATCGAGTGAATTTTGACGAGATCAGGTATGCAGTTATAAGTAGATTATGAAATGTTGGCTGTAAAACTGAAGTTTAATAAATGGGTCGAACTTATTCCAGTTCAGGGAGCCCAGCATCGATGCCATTTAACCTACATGTTACTGGTGTTAGGACAGATGCACTGAAATTAATTTGATCTGTTTGACCTACATAGTTACACAGGGTGGAAATAATAAGAAATAAACAAGAAGATGAGACCGCATTAAAGCAAATCCTATTTTTGTCCTATTTTTTTTTCTGCCTAGCGAATACTAATATACAAATCAAAGGAATGTACTTAAAAGTGTTTTAAATAACCATCCTTGTTAGAGGCTGGTGAGAAGGGGAAGGCTTGTCGTTATGCAATAGAAAAGATGGAGGTGATCTTTACATGCAGTCAGGGAAAATAAGGAGCAGAAGACTACAGTAAATGCCCCTTTCCTGAAGGAAGGAGCCAACCCTTCTGGCGGCTCTTCCAGACCCGGAGCAGTTACAGACCTGCACAGCAGAAAAATATGCTACAAGCTGGCTTTTAGTTGGCACTGAAAGATGTGGTTACTGAACTCTAAGCTATATTTCAAAACAGTGTGAAAGGGAAATAATTATCAAAGTAATGGGGGGGGATGCTTAAAACCCCAAGATAATTTGCAGTGCGGTTGGGTATGTATTTGTAACCGTAGTGTTTGTTATTTCTTTCCGCGTGCAGTGGGGAGTTGGTGCTTCCCGAGGGGAAGGCAGGGGGCTGGGAAGGTCCCCTCCTGCCGGGGGGGGCTGTCAGGGTGGTCCCAGGGGAGATGCTGGGGCAGGAGACGGATGCTGGCTTAATGCTTGGCATCGCTTTGCTGGGTTTAGAGATGAGTTTGGAAAATTCAGGGAAACGAAGGCAAATTGGACCAGCTGTGTGCCATCTTGCATACACCGTGCCTGCACGCACGCCTGCTTGGGGGGGAACGCAGGCTCACCGGTCCAGGGGGGACAGAAGGAACGTGTTCAGGGGCAGAGCCAGCCTGGATGCTGCGTGGGCATCTGGGATGTCCCCAGCCGCGTGCCAGCATGCGAACCAGGCTCTGCTTGTGTGCGGACACGTGAGAGATGAGGAGGAGAAATGCTCGGTTTCCCTGCTCTAGACAGGAGTGAAGAGAGGGAGAACGACCCAAAGGACTCCGATCCTGCTGTCCCCACTGAGCAACAAAACCCATGAGGACACAGCTATTGGTGTGGTTGGGCTTTTTTTGTTGAGTTAAAACTGTAATCTTGAAGAAAGCAGGGAAATGGCTGCTGAAAAGGCCCAGTCACAATGAGTCTGAGGATATTGCTGTGTAACCGAGTTTTGGAGGGGTTAATGGTGCTTTTTGAATGGTGTGATCTGCCTGGGATGCTGGGGTTTGAGAAACAAGGAGCTGAATACAGGAATAAAGAGTTCTAATGAAAGGCTTATATTAAATAAAAGAAATAGATCAGCAATGTTGTGACCTACAGATAATTGTAGGACAAAATCTTACACACAATTAAGCTAATGAGGCCAGGGTGGACCTCTAACAGGAAAGGCAGCGGTGAGGGGGTCTCGTGGTGCGGTGGAGCACAGGAGCTCCTGTTCAGGAGCTGTTACTCTGTGAAGTGGAATGGCCTCCCAGGCTTGCAGAGCCTGTAGCCCCTGAGTCACTGATTTCTCTTGTTCCCAGGGAGAGAAAAGTTAAAAAAAAAATCTAATTTCAGTCTTCCCAGCTTCATTTATCTCTCAGGTTTCTGTGATGATGAGACTTACTCAGTGTTACGGTTCCCATGCTGGGATGTGTGTATGAGCTCACACCTAAACCTCACCCCCTTACACAGCTTTGATTTCTTATCCCATCCTCAGATATGCTCGTTCCCTTCCCCGGTGTCCCCTCCAGCCCCGGTGCCCACACTTGCTTTCCAGATCCCACAGCCATACTTGTGCCACTTCTGGTTTTTCCCTTTTTTTCCCCACCCTTTCTCCCCATCAGTCCATTGCATTAAGGAAAGATTACTAAAATGTTGTCTCTTAAGGATATCTGTTTATCTGCTTTGAAGACGACTGTGGCTAAATGTTTTCTAGATACTTCAGGCTTTTGGGGGTTCCCAAGAAGGCAGTTTTCTTTGTATACAGAGAACCTCCGCTGCAAGATTTTGCAAATCTCTCAGGTTTCAAAGCTAACTGCACCAGTCTAAAATTACCCCATTAAATATCAATTATCATAAATCATCACAAGATGCTGTTCAGATTAAATATGCTCCTACTGGGTCTTTCTGTCTGGAAATATAACCAAGTGAAGAAATGTTAAAATGAAATGAGTTGGATATTCCATGGGGTTTTTTAGTGTTAACTTGGTGTCTTGGTTGATTTTCTTGTGACTGTTTACAAGATGGTTTTTTTTTTTTAATGTAGACTTTATTGGATGAAATGTTCGTACCTAAACTTAGACGGTTGCACATTCTCGGGCACATCTCCCTGTGGGGACGGGGCTGGGCTCAGACTAAGGGCACATGCAGCTAAAGGGAATCAATTAATTCTGGCTCAGATTATTAAAGCTGCATTAGCTCTTTGTGTGGAAGTCTCCTGCAGAATTGACTGTGTTTTGGTGTCGTTTAATTCACACTGGAAGTGGATTGAGCCTCCTTCAGCTTTATTCTGAGTAAGTGTTTAGATGAAAGGCTGAATTGAGGCGATTTCATTTCTGAATCGACAGAATTAGTGTTTGAATTGTTGCCGTGTGGGCAAGTCCTAGATGGTTTTACTGACTTCCAGATCACAGCAGAATTGCTGATGTGTGTGTGTTTTTAAGCTTTGCGAAACACTGCTAAATGTCTTAAAATGTGAAAGAAATTCACATTAAGAGGCGATGGAGAAGAAAGCAGGGAGACATTAATCTTTTTTTTTTTCTTTACTCGTGACTGTTTCACCCATGTCTACTAGTAGAAACAATGATGAATGCATGTAATGTTTTCCAACTAATTTCTGGGTCATTTCTCCAATTGCTTTTGAAAATGACTAAGCAGTATTTAATCTGTTTTTAGATACACAAATCAGGAATTATGCTTTCCCTGAAGCAAGGCTGGGCACAGATCCCGGCTTGCTGGACTTTTCAACTTGTGCTAATGGCTGAAGCCCCCGTGCCGGCAGCGGAAACATGATGCTGGGGCTGGGGACCGCTGGGATGTTCAGCAGCTGTACTGTCACCTATAGGCGCCCTTTACGTGACTGTTATCTACTGCTGGAGGTCTTGTTCATAACCTTGAAAAACTTACTGCCACAGTCCTTTCTTTTCCCATCAAATGTTGCCACTAGGGAAGTGAGATACCTCAGACAATTCTTCCTTTATTTATTCTTTAGGCTCTTACTCTGAAATGGGAAAAATGGTGACTAGCTCCCCCACCCCGTCCCAGGTGCTTGGAAATCTAGTGATGAAAAGATGTACTTTCAATCAGGGAAATTATTTTTTTTTTACTATTATTTGCATACACCTGTAGTGTAGAAGATGATGCTTGTAGAGCAAGTTCGAAGTCAGCAATTCAGTTCAAGAACAGCTATATTTCAATAGGAAGTGGTGTAAGATGTAATGCATTTTAATAACCAAGATGATGTTGGCACTCAGTGGCAAACTACAGAGTTTGCACCCAAGTTGTATCAGTATCTGCTTGGAATTACCTGGTCTCTCGTTCCCCTGCCTGTGTGCTACCAAATGGCCGAGCCACAGGGCCAGCAGGCTCCTGGCACAGCGCTGGACCAGCAGCGAGCCCTGCCGTGAGCTGTGGCTTCCCTGGTCTCTTCAAGCACTCCGCTTTCTTGCTTTGGTTTTTGTTTGAATAACACGCGCCCCATCCAGATGCTATGTTGTGGAAGCGTTTGCAACATCTGCCGCTTTGGCAGCCTTCTCAGGCGGTGGTGTCAATGCTTTCTGAACAGGCTGGGTCTCATAATGGCTGATTTAATCTATTGGGCACTATTTTTCTGTCTGACTCATCTTTGAATAACTTTGTGCCAGTCTGAATTGATTGTAAACCTTTGTATGGTCCATATAAACAAATCTGTGCTTGTAGGGAAACAGGGCATCCACCTAAGAAATATGTGTGCTCTTCACGCCCTGCAACAGAGATTTTTGCTGTTCCTTAGTTACAGATGTACATCCAATTAAAAGTAATTTCTAAAACAAATGTTACTCAGTGATTAAAAAACAACAACAAATATATATATAAAATAAACCCACGCGATCTTTTTTTATTATTAATGCATTAATAATGCAGTACCACATGTCATCTGGAAGATGTGGCTGTAATGTTCAACAGACTTCAGTGATGGGCAGCAGCAGTGTCCTGGCAGTGACTGGGATGCAGACTCAGACTTCAAACCGAGCTATGAAAAGAAGGGGTTTGGACCTTCTTGGCTTGAGTTTTACTCTGCCTGACTGAGTATGATGGTCTTTGTTTTGCATTAGTATCTTGCTGTGATTCTGCGGCAAAGCTGCTGCGTTGGGTCTGGCTGAGGTGGGGGTGATTTCCCCCCTAGGGCTGTGTTTTGTACTTGTACTGGTTTTGTACTGGGTGTTGGTAACACCTCAGCGCTTTGGCTCCTGCTGAGCAGTTGCTCCACAGCTCTGGGGCTGGCTCTCCATCGTCCCCCCTCACCCGTACGCTGGGGTGGGCGAGATCTTGGGAGGGGACACAGTGAGGACAGCTGACCCAACCAGACCAAAGGGCTGTTCCGTACCAGATGGTGTCTGCTCAGCAATAAAAGCTGAGAGAAGAGGAGGGGGTATTTGTTATTACAACGTTTGTCTTCTGTCTCGGCTATGCGTACTGAAGCCCCACTTCCCGGGAAGCATCTGGACATCACCTGCTGATGGGAAGTAGAGAATAAATCTTCTGTTTTCCTTTGCTTCCATGCACAACCTTTGCTTTTGCTTTATTAAACTGCCTTCATCTTGACCCAAGAGTTTGTTTTGTTTTGGTTTTTTTTCATCTTATTCCCCCCCACCCCCCATCCTGTCGAGGAGGGCAGTGATAGAACAGCTTGGTGGGCACCTGGTGTCCAGCCAGGATCAACCCTCCCCAGCTGCCACAGCGAATCTGTCTTACAGAGTAAGAAAGAGGTCAGATGTTCCTCACTTTGGATCTAGATCACTGCTTCCAATTCAAGCAGTCTTTAAAACAGGTAGGAAGGGGTAAATAGTCGATGAATTAAGTCTAGGATTGTATTTATACTTGACTGAAGCCAATGTGTCTGTATCAGGCTGAAGAGTCTGATGCAGATGCTACTGAAACCAGTAAATGTCAGACTCCTCCGCTGGGCTTTGATTCACGCTCTGCTCCTCTGTTCCAGTAACAAAACACGGACAGCAGGAGCCGACACTGTTTGAATCGCAGAGTTGCACTTTTTGTGATAAACACCCATTCTCTTGGGTGACCATTCAGCTCTCTGGTGTGTGCTGTGTGCAAATTATAACACCTTCTTAATAACTACAGGTAACTGGAAAAGAAAACACGGTGGAAAATTTTACAGGCAACGCAGCTGAATGAAAGGAGGACACATTTGCATGTGTTTCACTTATCTAAGATCTTTAATGAGAGGCCATTGTTCATAATGGTTTCAGCAAGTTTGAAGTCTTTCATCTCTACCAATCAGGTAGCGATTGTTTAATTCATTGATCAGTCATTCCCGTATCTGTTGTCTTCTGGAGGTGATAATTCAGGAAAATGAAATGAATCCTTGATCCCAAGATGGCACTGTTTCAGGCTCAGGTAGATCCAAACTAGAGCTGGGAGGTTTGTGAACAGATTGCTCTTCTTCTTGAATGATCTTTGATGTGTGTTAGCATTTCTTGTGCTGTGCACATGAATTTAAATAATCTTATCAGCTCCCACTTTGGGGCTTTTGAAGATGGATGGAAATTGTCCGTTCTTCCTGTGGAGGGTGTTGGCAGGTCCAGGCAGGCAGGAGACTCCTGGTGCCATCACACCAACCCTCTGAAGAACATCTGTCTGCACCGGGGGGGCAATACCGACGTAGCATTTCTCCTGCCATGGTCCTGGGAAACAATTTCGCTTTAGTTTTTCCAGGGCAGGACTTACCACTCAGCTTCTGTTTGGATCATTTCACATTCAAGCATCCTTTCCTTTCAGAGAAGCCATAACTTTTATGAACTACTTCTCTGGGTGATGCAGAGCATCACAGCTAAGTTATCTTCTTTCCGCAATTGCATGGGAAACCAGCGTTGAGCCGGTTTTGTGATGCGTCCCTGTTTTTTCTCCATATCCCGTGAGATTTATGTCAAAGGACTTATTTGGTGAAATCTGCTGCATTACAAGCTTTATGCCGCTCAACAGGTCAGACCAGATAAGTGCAGTATCTCCTGAAACTCTGTTTCTTCTTCCCTTAATCTTTGCAGTCCTGTATTTCATAAAACCTGACATTTCTGTGTGGGTGAATCCATTTCTGGACGTTAATACTCTTGTTTAATATGTAGGGGTGCGGATTTCTGATGTCTGATACGATGTCACGGAAACACAACTGGATGCCTTTTGCATCTCATTTAAACTAACACATATGAGTGCTTGGTTCCACCGTCACATAAGATTAAGAACTGTCTCAATAATATCCTTTAATTCTTTCTTATGACCAAGCTCATGCTACTGATGCTATACAGATGCTGACTAATTTGCAATATTGTCTGAAGGAAAGATAAGTCACAGAACATGATCTGCAAGCATTCATGAGTGTATAAGCACTGATTTTATTTTTTGTTCCCTCTTTCACGTTTGTGTAGATGACTTAAAAAAAAAAAAAAGGACATGTATTTTGCTTGCTGTAAATGTAAATATAAATCCTCATCAGCAACTGTGTAATCTGGCAATGATCTCTCTTAAATTGAAACAAATAATAAATTTTGTGAATAGAGCTGAGGATTGATGGTGTCATCCTTGCAGGCAGTTTATATGTAAAGAGTTTTATATTGACTATGCAAATCGACGTTGAAATAACACCAGAAGGGAGCAAAAGATAAAGGAGCCATTAAACCTACATGTGAATACTTGCAAATCAGCTCCTCCAGCCTGCAAGCGGCCTCCCAGCCCCCCTGCTCCCAGGGACACTTGTGACTTATGGAGGGCCGAGCATCGCGCCGTGGATTTCCCTTTGCTTGGACAGTTGGCAAAAAGTCGGGAGGTTCCCAGACAGCCCCATTAAGATGGTATATAGGTCAGTTATGTCTTTATTGTAATGCTTATTTATATAAAATGTCCTGAAAGGCCTTCTCAGCTGGTAGAAACAAACCCAGACTAAAGGAAGCAATGTCTTTGTGCAGCTGCAGCTCCAGTGTATCAGTTGCTAAACAGTCCCTCTTCCTGCCGCCTTCACGCTTGCAAATACGGGTGTTTTTTTCTTATCTCCAGCACACGCAGATCGCAGGCACCAGCCATACCCTGCTGCATTTGTGCTCAAGGAAACACAGCGGGCTTTGCGATTTAATGCTGATCTTCCCCACGACTTGGTGTTTCAAGAGGAGACCCGAGTCCCAGGATGTTTTTCAGATAAAAGAATTTAATCATGCCTCTGGTCTGCAAGAGTAATTGGTGCCGGCTCTGGCTTGAAGATCTGTCATTGACTTGGGATCCAACCCTCGCCTGCTGCATCTATTACTATGTCTCACCATAGTATAAATCACTCTGCTTTGTTTAAAATCTTGCTTATGGTTGAAAAACAAATGGTATAGCATAAAATGTACATGTGGGTTGGTCCCCTGATAATCCTTCAAGTAAATTAATCTGAAAAATAATGAAAAATACTTGAAAAAAAACCCCAAAACATCTACATCCCAAAGCACACTTTAACGAGTCTTTCTTGAGCACAAACAACAGAAATAAAACTCCACCCTCTCCTCTTTTTACAAGAAAAGCAACATCAAAGAAGAGGAGAAATTGTCAACGTAATTACAGAAAGCAGTGACATTACAGAAAGCAGTGACATTCTTCTCCTAGAGGAGTTTTATGAATTTTGCATTTTAGAGCGCGGTCCCCGTTGAGGCTCGTGTGTGCGTGTGTCTGTGTGTGTACCAGCCGCTCCCTGCAGCGAGTCCCTGCGATGAGTTTAGGAGGAGAAGTGGTGGTTTTCGCAGCACGGATTAGTCCTTTCCTTACTTGAAGTGCCCCGCTGTACCTGACCTGGAACTCCTGCCAGGCCGGAGTCGTCCATGACCAGCAAATGGAGAGGAGCTGTTATTTTGGGCAGGAGCAGAGCATGCTGTCAATTAAATCAAAGTGAACATTGCAAATTGCGGAGCTCCTGAGTATCGGAAGCTGGGTTACTGTACATTTCAATGTTAGGGTTTTTTTACTGGATTGAAAATTTTTTGATGGTTATGGTGCTACATCAGGGGACCTTTCCTGGGTTATTAGCACACTGTTTGAGGATGGAGTCTGCGGTATTGGATTACTGTGTCCAGTTCTGGGCTCCCCAGTTCAAGAAAGACAGGGAACTGCTGGAGAGAGTCCAGTGGAGGCAATGGAGATGATGAGGGGACCGGAGCATCTCTCTGCTGAGGAAAGGCTGAGAGCCCTGGGGCTGTTCAGCCTGGAGAAGACAAGGTTGAGAGGGGACCCTCTTTACTCTGAGGGTGGTGAGACACTGGCCCAGATTGCTGAGAGAGGTAGTCAATCCCCCATCTCTGGAAACATTCAAGGCCAGGTTGGACGAGGCTTTGAGCAACCTGATCTAGTTGGAGATGTCCCTGCTCATGGCAGGGGGTTGGACTTTAAAGGTCCCTTCCAACCCAAACCACCCTGTGGTTCTATGAAAGGGGACAGTGGGGGATGCAGGCAGGCTTCTCTGCTTGGTCCTGAAAGCCTTTCACAGAATTTCAGAGTTGGAAGGTGCCTCTAGAGATCATCTACTCCAACTCCCCTGCTAGAGCAGGATTGCCCAGAGCACATCACTCAGGACTGCATCCAGACGGGTCTTGAAAGTCTCCAGAGAAGGGGACTCCACCCCCTCCCTGGGCAGACTGTTCCAGTGCTCTGGCACCCTCACCGTAAAGTAGTTTTTCCTCATATTTGATTGGAACTTCCTACGTTCCAGCTTGTGCCCGTTACCCGTCGTCCTGTTACTGGGAACCACTGGAAAGAGCCTGTCTCCATCTTCCTTAAACCCACCCTTTAGATACTTGTAAACATTCGTAAGGTCTCCCCTCAGCCTTCTCTTCTCCAGGCTAAAGAGTCCCAGCTCCCTCAGCCTTTCCTCCTAAGGGAGATGCTCCAATCCCTCAATCATCTTTGTTGCCCTACGCTGGACTCTTTCCAGTAGTTCCCTGTCTCTCTTGAACTGGGGGGCCCAGAACTGGACACAGTATTCCAGTTGTGGCCTCACCAGTGCAGAGTAGAGGGGGAGAATGACCTCCCTTGACCTGCTGGCCACACTCTTCCCTGTGCAGCCCAGGATTCTGTTGGCTTTGGCAGGTTGGTTCATCCCCAAGTGCCCTCACTACAGGTGTGAAATTCACCCAAGATGCTTTGAAAAACCTCCAGTGAAACGGTTAAATTGTACTGTGGAACTGAAGCTAAAACACCTTCTGCGCCTGACTCTGCCACCCGTCATACGCCTGGCTTTATTGTGGAAGTAATCCTTCTGCAGTCGGCAGGATTATTTGTGGAGTTAGCTGCTGTTCAGAGTAAATAAGTTACGAAATCTGGCCTGATGTTATCAAAGAGGATATTTCAAAGTTGTATTTATAGATTCAGAAGTATTATCTGAATAAACGTGGTGGTCTGCATCCCACTCGCACCGCAAGCCTTTGCCACCGCAGCGATAAACACAAGGCAGTGAAAGTACCAAGCAGAAAATTTGCAGGTAAATGAAGATTCATTAATAGAAGTGTGATTTTTCAATAGGTCTTTTTGTGTGTTGGAAATGTGCTACTAATGCTGTGATTGAAATGTCCCCTGGGGGAAAAAAAAAGCTGACTTTAATGGAACCAAAATTACATGGTGAAACCTTTGTTTCTTGCCATGTTTCTGCAGTGCCCAGCAGCACAACTTTACTTATTTTGGTGCTGCCTGCGCTGCCTTCCTCTTGCTCTTGTGGAGAGCTCTTAACCGAAGCAAAGTGCCAAGAAGGGGGTCGGTCACTCTACCCAGAGCAAGTAAATCAGATGTTAGATCCTTGTTTCTCAGATGTTTTCACCAGAAGAAGCATAATTAATCAGTCCCAGCAGAATGACTGAAAGGCACTTTTCCAGGCTGGATAACTGGTTTCTGTGAGCTGTGCATCCTAAAGTAAAATATTTAAAAACCCAGCGACTTTAAGTGAGAATGTCACACCAAATGCAGTAGTATTTCTACCCTTAGTCCCATTTCTGCCTGCAAAATATAGATGCTTGTAGGTCCTCATCCATCAGCTGACAGCTGCTTGCCTATGGAAATGGTGGTGGTTTGACATCAGACCACTTAAATGTCCTCAGTGGCTGGGTTGGAAACCTCTGGCATTTTTCATCACTCTCCCTTCATCTTCCTCACTCTTTTTCTCAGATTAGACTGATATTGAATCTCACTGTAGTGTATAAAAGTATACCAAACAGGGCATCACATGAGATGGAATATGAACTAATGCTTGGTAAATATGACATGTGTTTGGGGAAGCAAGAAAAGAGAGTGGAGTTGTGAATAGGAGTAGCTGTAATCCCAGGGCAACTGAGGTGGGAAGGTCAGGAGGTCTCTGGACCAGCCCCTGCTCCCAGTGGGGCTCTGGGCTAGGCCAGGCTGCTGAGGGGTTTAGCCAGCCTGGTCCTGAAAAATTCCGAGGATGGAGCCTGTACAGGGGACTCTGAGCAGCCTCTTCCACGGCTTGGCTGTGGTTTTCCTTAATGGCTATATATAGGCTCTATATAACTTTATACAGAATCACAGGATATACATACATACGCTTATAGACATACATGCAGCGTTTCTATGGCGTAGTTCGATATTTAGCTTTTCCCTTCAAGACTCTGAGAGCTGATGGAAGAGTTATTTTTAGACTTAGGTGGCTCTTGCATCAAGCCTATAGGCATTAGGCAGTTTCTTTACTAGGCATGACTGTATGCCAACATGCAGAGGACAAACAGGGTTGCAGGGCCACTAGACCACCCCGAGATAGCTGGAAGAAAAAGAGCTGGCAATTAAAACACTTACTGGCAAAGGGCTAAAGTATAGAGGAAAACTGAATGGCTGTGGGAAAAATAAAAGTTAATGGAAAGTAATTTGGCAACTTAATCTGGAGGTTGGCAGGAATCCAAGCGGATAATAATTTGATTTCAGCTGCTTTTGTGTACTTAGTCATTCAGATACCCTGCAGAAAGTCATACCGAGCTCAGCTGGCTTAAGATAAAGCCAGCAGCTCCTGTCTTGAGCTGGTTGGTCCGGGGCGTGTAAAGGGCCACCGCTTCAAGCAGTTCATCAGGGGGACAGACTAAGGTTTGATGGAATTTACACTGATGTATTGACAGAAAATCTTGCTTTGCAGGGACGTTTGATTTCCTATCATCATCTTGTTGTAACAACTTTCAGCTTAGGCAGCCTAAGTATGTATCTCCTCCCCCTCATCTCTGTATTTCTAGCACAATTTGTTAGAGCCGCTGTGACAGTTAGACAGGCATCATATCTCTCTGTGTGAGTGGTATCCCCATTAAGATAATGAGAAAAGTCTGACCTAGCACTCAACACTTCTACACATAACACAAACTTAATGAAACTACCAGCTATTTCTGTGCCTTCAGAATACACTAAGTTCTCTCGCAGTGTAATTGAATTGCTAGGGTGCAATTGTTTTGCCCTTTTCTTCGAGTTCACGTCAGCATCCTTGTTCAAAAGCTTGTTGCTTTGTCGCATGGCTTTGGTATCGTGATACCTTTAAATGTTTCCTAGTTACGGAGGTTGCCTGATCCAGGGTGTTCTGCCTCCAGGTGCCGAGGATGTGCATATCATCCGGGCTGCTCAGCTAAACCGCGCTGTGTTGTTCATCCGTTGTGCATGTTGAGGTGTTATTACTTGTTCAGAAACACCAGTGGGACACTGGTAGTGAAGAAAAATAGCATTATTTTATATAAATTGTGCCTTTGAAAGTGGTTTTCAAGTGCTAATGCAGTTAAGGCTCTTTCCATGAAATTTCAAGAGTTTCTTTACCATGTGTGGGCAGTTTATGGCTGGATTTACTTTCATGATGTACTTGTTCATTCTAATGAGTCTTGTATACGTGGACCCTCAAGACTCCAGTTTAAAAAAAAAAAAATAAAAAAAAATGGACATCACTGTTTAGCTTCTAATGTAGGAGTTGTAAGTCATCAGAAGTTCTCCAAAATGTGTATGGGACCTTTAGGTGTATCTCATTCCATTTGCACGGACGCGCAGCTGCCGGACACTTGGAAATGCTGTGGAAGGACACATCATTTTCAGCTAACAGCCAAAGAGGCTGATGAATTTGGGGTGCTTGGAAAAATGGGCAAACGCCCAATTGCGGGTTTGCATGGCTGTGCTCCTCCTGAGGCAGCTGAGCTGTAACTTAAAAGAGCCATCGGCATTTCTTGGTACACATTGCTGTAGCCATCTAAGACAAAGCTCTGGACATACGGCTAAGAGTGTCTTTGGTGCTCTGAATTGTTCATTAAATATTTTATGGACCCCTCCGTCTGTCCAATCTAACGTCATTAGCAAGATAGGGAGGGAGGGAATTTCAAGAAATAGTCTCTCCCTTCTCCTAATGCGTCTCTTCATGCTTTATGTGCCCCTCTCGCATTGCTGATTTCCTTGGCATCAAATTACCCTTCAAAATGGTGAGTGATGTTCGGTAGTGAGGGAAATGTGGCTGTTGATAGCTGAAAATAAAGCGTCAGGAGTGAAATATTAACCCCCTTGTAATGTGTTATCTAATCAGTGTATCGCTGCAAAGTTTAAATGCACTGCTCTCAAACAAGCCCCAAATCAGTGCTTATCTCAACAGTAAACTTATTTAATATAAATATACCAGGGACTCTCTTGAAGTCTGTGTGTGTGACTCACCCATCTATTTGGGATACGGAGCATAAGTCTCTGCATTTCTTAGTTTGAAGTGTGCTTTGTCAGCCACGCTATTGGATTTGAAGATTGGAAAACGCTTTTTTGCAAGTACTTAATTTTTGAGAGGAAAGAGTATGAAGATTTTGGCAACTAATTACTCTAGTTGGTTTAAATTAATAACAGGAATATCTGTCGTTATGACAGTAGCAGTGGAAATAAATGACTTGCAGGGCTTCCAAAGGAGAATGCTTTTCCTGACGAGCCCGGGATAATGACTGTGCAGCTCAGAAAAGTGCAGTCGTTTTATTCTCTCGGATTCCGCCTTGTGAAGCAAGGAAGAGGGAAAGTGGCGTTGCCTTTCTCATGAGCCTAAAGATTAAACCTTTCTTTAAGACCCAAGGCAACTCTTCCAGAATGCAGGGCAGTGAAAAAGCTCCCCGTAAGTAGCTTAGCCTTTAATACTAGATGGAAAGATGTTAACAGTAACCAGCGATCAAAGCTGCTACCAGTCTTTCAGGGCTGTATTTACCAGTCTCCCCTCACACCAGTCACAGAGTTTCCCATCTATGTTATGTCACACTTCTGTGGAATTACAAAAAGCGGGATACACATTTTAAATGTCAGGTTTTAATTAATGCCCCCACGCCCATCAAGTGAACTTGAAGTTTTGTACAGATATTTTTTTTTCTTGTCCTGAAAAGCGAATGCTGCAAGCAGAGGAGTTTTTTCCTGGCATTGAATGCAGTTACAAGAGCAGACGGTGGTGACCATAACGTACAATACCAAGGAATGAAAAGGAAAGCTCCTAACACTCAGCTGACTTGTAGCCAATGCAAACAATCCAGCAATTACTGTAAACTTCCGAAATCCATTTCTTGAGGAAATATGGGGAAGTTTAATTGACCTGATTTCCCCAAACGCTCCGAGGGGCTGAAAGTGTGCACCCAGCCCAGATAACTTCTCTTGTGCTTGACATGAAGATCTGTCTTTTATTTTGCATTTCTAGGGGTGTTTCTTTAAACTTACGTGGCAGAGCTCCATAGTTGACAGCGGTCCTTCAGAAGCCCATTCTGTTAATGAGAAGAGAATATGGAGGGAACCCAGATTCCCTTTGGTAAATCCATGCTAGGCGTTCCCTCTCTGCTTCGTGTCCCTCAGGCTTCAGGAGATGTTCTTCAGGTGGGTTTGCTCTATAATCTTACTGGGATTTAGGAGAGACCAGCCAGCCTGTAGATCCCTAGATTTTCCTCCTTGCCCTTTTTGAAGGTGGGCTTGACATCTGTCGTTTTCCAGTCATCAAGGCCCTCTCCAATAACTGCGACCTTTCTGCCTTGGAATACAAATGAAAATTGTCACTTATCCTTCCCTTAAGGTGTCAAGATTCCAAATTGCTTAATAGTGCAAGAAAATAATTAATTTCAAGCATAATCATTCATATTTAAATTGTTTCCTTCCCTTTTGCGGTTATCACCCAGTTGGAGTAGTACATTTCCAAGGTTAACTGTAGTGGAAAAGAAATAAATGTAATTATTATCGATACTCTTGCGGTATGAGCAAACTTGTATATTTTTGTGTCTTTTATCTACAAAGCCTGTAATATCTTTTAAGAAAACTTCACTGATGTATTTAGATCATTGAGTTATAGTTAAAATTTTTAGATTTTAGTCCAGTTTGACTGTTTCTGGGCAACAAGGTCCATCTCAGTGGCCTGATTCTTTCGTTGCTGAATTTTATCTTGACATCAGTGTGGCCACATAGTCGTGTGTACTACAGGTTAAGCAGGATGCTTTCCACTGCCTCAGAATTTAGATTGAGCTCTTTTAGTGGTATGGAGGCAGGTGAGCCTGTGAGAGACGTGAAAGATGAGTTATCTGGCCGCCGACGTTTGTCAGTCCCAGTACTGTAAAACTTCGCACAACCACATATGTTGCAGATCTGTAACCTGCTAGCCTGACATCAAACCCAAGCGCTAAAACGGTCTGTCATGCATTGTATAATGATGTATATCCTAAATTCTTGCAAAAGATATCATTATTCTTTGGTGATTAGCAAAAAAGGCACACTGTGGAAAAAAATGTTTTACTGTTGTATCAAGAAAACTGTGCAGTCTAATGTAAATTATCTATGTGAGATCAGTGGGGAAAAAAGGGGTAGTTAAATTATCTTTTTTTGACAGAAATTCATCAAAGCCCATTTTATTGGGCTGCTCTCTTTGAAGATTTCCCTTCCTAGCCAAGCTAATTTCCATCCCATGTTTTCAGTGTTGTAGAAAAATCTCAGATTCTTCTTATGTCTGCGGGCAATCGAAAGCAAGAAACTTATAGGGACACTTTAAAGAGAGTGGGAAAAATAAGGACTGAGGCTCTCCATGTAGTCCTTGGACCCGTGCACAGGACATCAAGTCACGGTGCAGGTGTCTTTCCTGCGTAAGACACCTTATTTTAGGTACAGTTTACAGACAATTTTACAATTTACAGACAATTTGCCCTTCTTCATTTTGGACTTGCTTCTAAGGTTGTGCTAATGCTTTCAGTCTTTTTTTTTTTTTAAGAGAAGCTGGATAAAGAAAAGCATGAAATAGAAGTAGGAACTTACACTTTATAATTTTCAGAATTTATTTAATACAGGTTTTAGAGCCTATTGATTAAGTTCAAGGATATTGAAAAGTTCTGGACTGGGACACACCTTAGGTCAAGAGTTGCAAGTAAAGAAAGGTAAATCCTTTTCCCTGTCCTAAGGCATGACTTAAGCAAGAAGTGCCACCTCCACAGGCAAGTAGATACGGCCGGCTTGTGGATGTTCTGTCACCATTGGTCTTTGAGCTGGCAGGCTCCAAGGTTGTGACTTGCATTTTTTTTTACATCTACAGTATCTCGTTTGTTCAGACCTCAGTACATCGTAAGTAAGGACTTCAGCAGCCTGTTCTGAGCGTACAGTATGTATGTCATCAGTTCATCCCTTGTTACCGGTCCTTAACAGCTGGGTTTCAGTTAGGTGTGACTATTGATCAGCCAAGTCATTACGAACTTAGTGACTCATTTACTTGGTATTTTGCTTGATGAGTTTGGTTTGTGTTCTGCACCAGAGAGGAGGTCACTTAAGGCACTTTTTAGGGGGAACCATTAAACCATTAGCTAACTTTCTAAGAGGGTTATGTTAGGGATCACATCATTCATTTAGGTTATCATTTGGATAGATACCCCCTCAAAATTTTGCAGGCAGCAATAGAAATATGCTCTCGGATGTGTCAAAAATAAAGTCGTGCCAGTCTTTCACGGCGGTGTTTGCAGTGTTGGTCCTGCAGCCAAAGAGCTGGTGTGTTGGTCCTGCAGCCAAAGAGCTGGTGGGACGCTCCTCTGGCAGGAGGCGGCAGTAGCAGGAGCCAGTTCAGCACAAGTACCCTTCAGCCAGGGAGATGCTCACAGCAACTTCTGTGAGGAAAAGCAGACACGCTGGCCAAATATTTTTGCCGATAACTTTTTTTACAGATGGAGAAAAAAAACTTTTATACTGTAAAATCAGGGGAAAGTCAGGTGAAGCAGAAGAGAAAGCAAAAGATGCAGCTCTTAAAAGAAAACTTCTTAAGTAAGGATGTTTCTGATACAGAAATAAAAAAGAATAAGAATCCATTCTTCCTTTTAACTGAAAAGCTGCATGAGAGTCAATGAACATCAAAAATCATTGTATTCTCCCTGGCTGCTCTGGTTCTTGAAATGCTCACTGATGAATTGGAGATTATTTTTGGGCCATCCAGAATTTCTTGCACTGTAGAGATCCATACTGATGATAAACTACCACATAATTTTTTCCCAGTTGTCAAGCGCTTGAGGCAACAGTCGTAGATTCATCCAGTACATCATTCTTTGTAATCTGGAAGTCCAGAAAGTTGCACAAACAGCCAGCCAGCATGTAAGATGTTGAACGGTCACTTCCCACTCAGATTTTGTGGATCGGATTTTCATTCCATCAAGTGTCAAATACCCTCCACGCGCATGTAGGGCTCCTGCGTTTTGCAAGCCTGGCTGGCAGCCCAAGCAGCTGGCTGGATGTGCTGCGCTCTAAAACGCCTGGATTTAAGAAAAGTCATTCGGTGTACTTGAAATGAGAAAAGTACAAATCAAATAATTATGTATTTTAATATACTACACCTGTCTCTGTTAACAGCTAGCGATGCATGTTCTAGATGGGTCAAATCCATAACACTTACACACCCTGTGGAAGAAGAGGGCTGCTATGAAGCTATGCAGCTTTTGCTATTTTTGTCATTTTTGTTAAGCCAAGTCACTCTGGCTTTGGATGGAGCATTTAAATGCTAGCAGTTGTAGTTTTAGTGACTTCACATTTCAATCAATAGCAAACCAATATAGCAAGAAAGTATTTTAGACTGCAAGTTTTTGCTGTTATCTTTCATATGATCACAGTAATCATTCAAGGCTCCTTGGCTGCTCTCTGAAGAACAGATGTATTTACTGGAGTGTCTGCTGCTAAATCTCAGCTCAAAGGAGTTAAAGTTATCTTCTGCAGAACTTTCCCTCTGAATCATATATTTCTCTATGTGTGTGTGTAAGGTGGGTGTTGTAAATTGTTCTCTCTTGGACTTCAATATGGAGGTAGCTACATTTTTTTTTTTTTAATTGGAAGGGGAAGTGATCTTTAACATGTGAATTTCCTCATATCTCACATTGTAGTTACTTAGTGTTGGCAAAGCACTTTGAGATCCCTCTGCTGAAGAGACTATTAGACCTAAAATGCATTATTGCTCACTTTTGTAAATGAGAGAAATATAAAGTGCTACTTTGTCAGAAAGAGCATTTCGAAATGTTAGATTTATTGAAAATTGTTGCGTGTCCTACTAGTAAGTCAATTCTAGCAATGAAGTCAGTAGGCAAAATATCCGTTTGCATTATTATTCCTTCAGGCTGAGTGCTAAATAGATCTGCATTGCCTGTAGAAGCAATCTTCTGGTGGCTGAGATGAACTGGAGGTCCTCTGCTCCTGAGGGTTGTGAGCAGCTCTCCTATGTTAAGAAAGACTTTGTTGTTGTTGAAGATACAAATCAAATTGATCCAAACATGGGCATTTGTAACGTGTCCGCCTGCTCTTGGAAAGCTCTGTTCACTTCCCAAATGACTGGGAGTTTAGTGGGTTGATGGAGCTGCTGCAGGATGGGACAGTGTCGCTTGAGGAGCTATACTCCAGCAAGAGGGACTCAGCCTCTCTTTTTCTTCCTCCTCCTCCTCTTTCTGTCTTTTGCCTACTTTGTCTCAAATCAGCCTCATTAAATAAATCTTATTCTTCAAAAGGAGAATTATTGTCTCTGTTCATAGTGGGCAGCCATTGACTAGTGCTTGAGTCTTGTCAGCTGGTTCGGATCCTGGGAATGTTTTTACCATGTGGAGCAATTTCAAAATCGTCTTTCAGCTGTAATGCTGTCAGGTAGTCTTTGTGAGAAGGATTTTAGACAAGCAATTAATTTTAAGTTTAGTTAGGAACTTTATAATTATTTCCATGGTGTGCTGGGGTTACATGTAAGAGTCATGATATCAGACACACAAAATACTTCGTCTATATTGCGTCATAGGATTTCAGATTAGATGTAATTTAGACCATACTGTTTTGAAAGATAATTTTTGAAAAGATATTTATTGATTTAGAGTAATGGCATGGAAAAGTGTCTTCTCACTTTCCAGAGGGACTTATTTACACTATAGTCTAATTGACTCCAACATTGTATACTCTGGAATTTCTCTCATTTCTCCATGGAATCAAAGACTAGAAAATACAGAGTGGTGGAGAGTGTTGGCTGGCTTTTTCCCCGGAGAAGTTGGCTAGGAGCTAGTAAAATATTAGGGCACATTACTTATTTAGTTGTTGTCAATTCTTAGAAAATTTAGGAGGGCTGGCTGATGTCCTGAGTAACAGAAAGGTCTAACGCTTGGGTTGGTTCTTCCCCTTGCTGTCAGGCAATTGTGTGTCCTCTGCAGGCAGAGACTGCGTGGGAGAATGAAGACTGCAGGACGTTGATTCTCCAGGAGAGCTGACAGTAGCTGTTGTGTAAGATGTCCTGATCTCACGCATGTCACAAGTCCGTGTGTCACTTCCATTTATTTTCAGTGCTTGCTGTTTCCACGCAGTGAATTAATATGCAGAGTGCTTCAGGTTTCATGAAATGTTTCTCCCCACTCCCTTGAACTCTTTAATGGCAGTTTTTGCTAAGTCAGCTATACCTTGTACTTGAGCTTTGAAATCTCTCGTTTGCTTCTTTCAAAATGTCAGAGCTCGCCTTGCAGTACGTGCGGGCTTGTGAGCAAGGCGTTTGGGGGAAGAAAGATGATCTGGATCAGTGGCTGTGTTTTGTACAGGATTTTTGTGTTTTGTACTGACAAATGGACACATCCTCGGCAGCTTTTACCTGTGTGGAGGGGTTGCAGGGCTGCAGAGCTCCTGCCCGGGCTGGGCTGCGGGGCTCTGCTGGAGACAGGCCTGCTGCTCTCTTGCCCATGAGCAGCTAGTGCTTCCTCCTCCGAGAGCTTCCCGGGGTCTTTCACCAAACAGCTTCAGCTAAGTGCGTGGGGAAGCTGCTGCAGTGTGTTTCAGAGGCCGACCTGGCTCTCGGCAGCCCACGGACAGGCGAGGAGAGGTGATGGAGGCCATCACGGCGTGATGACCACGCGCTGGTGAGCAGCAGAGAGGCAGGTCCGCTGGGGCTCCAACTGTGTTAGACAACATAATGTGAAACTGGAAGAATTGCTCTCCAAACCACGTTGTTCGGGGGGGGAGGAGGAGGGAAGAATATATTCTGGGATGCGCATTAAAACCTGCTTCTGCTAAAGGTGTCAGTGGCTTTCACGTCAGGTACCCTAATGCTCCACTTGGGTTGCTGTCCTGTATTTTTCATATATATGCTTAGTTTCACAACAGTGTTTTGTCTCACAACAAACTCGTCGTCACCATGAACTATGTAGTCTTCCAGACTATAATGAGTTTACCGCTCAAGGTGTCCAAAATCTGCTATTGCAGACTATCAGGGAGCCTGGGCTGGGTACCCCGAGTGCCAGGCTGTACGAATGACCATAAAACAGTGTGTTCCATGTTTTGTACTTTGTTTTGTATGCTATTCATGGGCTACTTAATTTCTTTTTCCTTGTCATTCCTCCGCTCCCAGTCTTTGCACTCAACCTTGGGTTCAGAAGCCCACAACCAGAACGACGGCTGGGCAAGGCCGAGTGTCTGAGTGCGTATCAGAAGATGTGGCTTATGCAAACCTGCTTTAGCAAGTTCGTCCTTCGATGTGTCTCAGGCTGTGGTGTAAAAAAAAAGAAAAAAATAAAATCTTACTGCAGGGCTTGCCGTGTGAGCAGAGAAACAGGAACAGACAGGGATGGAGGAGGACTTGCCTGGCTCGTTCTTAGCCTTCAGGACTTTAATGTGCACCCTTAAAGACTGTGGCATTTTTACTTGTTTATTGGCTTCAGTGGGACTAGACCAGGCTTTCACGTGTATTTGATTTAGTAATGTCATTTATTAAGACTGGTAGAGACCTTCCACCTTGAAACACAGCTTGCTCTGGCCGTCAAGACTTGTGGCAGCTCCCTTTACTAAAATTATGCTGAAAGAATAAAATGAAATTTATTGCATATTTAATTGGAATTTCACTGCCCTTGTCCATCTGATAATGAATTGGTCTTCAGCACAAGAAAAAAAAAAAAGATTTTCTTGCAGAACCCAGTTATTGCTGATGGTAATTCTAGGCTGTATATTCAGCTAATAGGAGTTTGAACTGTGTTTCCAGGTGCATGGCTTGATAAAAGTGTTTTGTATACTCAAGGAAAGAGCCCTGAGTTAATTTCTGTACCTCAAGGGCTCCCAGGGTTTTGCGGGGTTTTGACTAGAAAGTCATCGTGGTCCCGTATCTGGAGGTGTTGTGAGAGCGTGTCCCTGTCCCCCATGGACACTGCGGGGGGACATTCTGGGGTCTGGGTGGAGTGGCTGCCCCATTTGCAGCTGGTGGGTGGTGGAGAAGGTCTTTGCTTGGGCCTTGGTCCTGCAGGTTTTGTCGCAGATGCGGCCACAGGAATCTGTGCTGAAGACAACTGGCATAACACGAACATGAAGCACAGTCAGCTGGTGCTTACACAGAACTTAATGCCAGTGGTTTGAATATTCAAGCAATATCTTCAATAAAAAGTTTGGTAATATTAATGTGAATTATAAATCCCCTTGTATGCCACTTTCAACTTGTTGTCTTTTTTTGTTCGAAATTGCCTGATTTTTCCAGAAAGCCTCTTTCTTCCTTTCCATACATACAAAAATCTAATCTGGTGCGTTTGGAGAGACCAGATTTTCCCAGCGGTGTCTGGATGATACCCTGTTTTTTTACCATCTCAGCAGTGGGCATGTTGTTGACAAAAAGGATGTAGAGAGGTGAAACTATAGGGACTGCCTGGGATCTAATAAGTCATGTAATTAATCTGTTCTTTGAGAAGATAAGATGCAGCTTGTTCTTGCTGCCCTGTGCACAAATGGGGAAGGGAAAAGAGGGTACCCCAAGGAAAGCAACTGGATTTTGATGCTGCTTCTCTCGGTTCAAATCCCTGTCCTCTCTTCTCCCTCAGCAATGACCATCTTTCACTTGAGCTTGGTGTTGGTCCAGATTCAGTCACCCTGTATCTGTTTGTTAAAATCTCATCGTTGAATGAGCCCTCGATGTCACGTTGTCCTTCTCAGATGGATGAGAAGCTTTTCTGCTACTGATACTCCAACACAATAGCCAGCGCTCGGCAGGGAGAAGAAAAAAATAGTCCCCTAGGAACTTTTTACTTATTAAAAAAACAATTGCAGGGATAGAGAACCACTGCAAACAGTAATCATTCATTGCTTTGACAGAGCTCCCCTTGTCTGGGAGCTGCAGTACATCTTTACACTAAAGGCATTGTCATCTGCAAGAATAATGTAGTTTTTCTAACCCCCAGAAAAGAAACAATTACTGCAGAACAGATATTATACACACACTTAAGCAGCCCAGAAGGCCTTCCTTGGCAAAACAAGCACAACTACAATTGAGCAGTAATGTTGTTTCTACAGAAGCAGAAATTTAGATGCCTTCCCCTGGCAGCAGGCTGCGGGATGGGGGAACGTTCGTGTGTGTCCATAGGCGGAGGGGATCTGTGGGGACAGGGTAGATGGGGACGCCCCAAAACCGATGCCTCCTGCCTCTGAATGTCCACTCTGCCTTGCTCTCTGGGCTTAAAATCTTCTCCAACCTCTATTTTTTTCTCTTTAATTTCAAGGAGCTGGGGCTTGTTTTCCCGGCTGGGTCAGCCCGGTGATGAGGTTTGCAGATTATTCCTTAAATCAGGCGGATTGCGAGGGCGGCGCAGGGCAGGCACGGGCTGAATGTGCATGGCTGCCAAAGACCTCTGCCGCTGCACCCGCAGCCTCAACTGCTCCTTCAAGAAAGAAATGCTCCAATGTGGCCTTAGTCCTTATCCAGAAGTGAGTTATGGCTGAGGGAGCAACAAATTGCTGTTACTGTGCAGGCAGCTGACCATCAGAAAAGTCAACCTCCCTCCTCCCAATCTGTTGCCTTGGGTTTTAGCACCGATTTGTGTTCAAACACAGAGATGACTTAAAAAAAAAAATATAAATATGGAAAAGTACAGGGGTTTTTCCTTCTCATATTGGAAGATGTTTCTGTGAGGTTTTTTTCATCAAGATCCCAGGACCTGAAGAAGACTAAAGCATGTGGGAAGGCGGAGATGGTTAACACCTGCATTCTTCCTCTACAATTAATTTAAAATACCTCTTTTTTTTTCACCCCAATAAAATTTCTGTGTATTATTAATGAATGCAAGGTGAAAATATATTTGAAACAATAACAGGAATGATTTCCAGCCCTGAATTAAATTAAATTAAATTAAATGTATGAAAGCTGCCTTATTTTGGACTATAGTTCAGTGGTAATTGTATCATACAGGCAAAGCGCCAATCACTTCCCCCTGATCTGCTTTCTCAGCCGTAGCGCGCTGGTGGAAAGCTGATGCACTTAAAGGATTACGCAGTAAAAGTTTTCTGAATATGACCACAGCACTTCCAGCGGGGCAACACAATCTCTCCTGCGCTGTTCGGACCAATTTAAATTGTTACTCTGAAAGGATCCTCAAATTCCATTTCTAAATAATTGTTTACGACCAGTGGCTGCTGTTTACGCAGATACCAGCTCTTATTTTCTCTGCTCAAATTGCATTGCAAAATAATTACTTGGTATCACGCTGTTGCCAGTAATGGAAGGAACTGTCTCCCTTGCAGGTGCCGCGCACACCAAGAGCAACAGCGTCCTCTGGACAGCTCAGGAGAGGGCAGAATTTCTGCTGATTTTATTTAATTACCTTGAATGCATGTCCAGGGCCAGTCGGGCACTCGCACAGTGCAGGGTTACAGTCTCAGGTGTCCTCAGAGGTGCAAGTTTCATTCCAAATCCTTCATGTGCAGTGGTCAAAAGTAGCAATAAAAGTTGTAGGAGATAAGTGTCCTGCATCCAATGCCATCTAACCCCACACTTTTTTTGGCTTAGATGCTTGTAAGGAGCTGTATTATCTTCTTTTGCTACCGGTCAGTCTCTCCTCAGGGACATAAAGTGTGTCTTTGCCACCACATGGGCGTCATATGCTCTAGTGGTGCCACATGTATATAACCAAGGTAAAGTTTCAAACTTGGCCAAATGAAATTTGAGGCACTTTTAAAACCTTCTTACAGATAAATGTAAATTTTTCTGGTTTTCCTGTTGCCTTTCACTTTTGCATGGACTGTAAGTCCATTCTCATCAGTAGAGGGTAGTAACTTCATGTTGTACTGCCATGAAATTATTTTTAACGTTGTTCTTGTTCTGTAAAAGAAAGATTTTCCAGGCTTAGCTGGTAGCTTTGCATCATCTTTTCTGAAATTCAGCTCCTCTGTAGTCACAAAACAAGGAAAAGAGTAATTATGATCAAGTCTGATTACCTGTGTACTGCCGTTTCCCCGGTGGGGGAATGTTGTTGCGGGTGCTGGTGGCTGCGTGTTGTCCCCGAAATGTTGAACAGGCGCAGAGTGTCTGCTGAGGCCGGCTCGGAGGCAAACGCCATCTGCCGAGCTCCAAGATGTGGCCATGGGTCACATCTTACCCGTATCCATAAATGAGGCATTACTGGGGGCACAGGACAGGAGACGAGGGCTCCAGTCTCATTTGTGTCGTCTGAGAGCAGATCACTAAATGAGTTGGTCACTAATGTCTGAAGAAGGAGAATTTCTGACTCAATTTTGCCTTTCTCTTCCATCTGAGAAACAGAAAAAAAAAAAAAGTAGCAGAGCAGTCTGGGCTTCATCTAATTAAACCCCATTTGCTCTTACAGCCTCAGGAGCTGACTCCAGAGCTTTAAGCCTATTAACCATCCAGAAGCCATGGGTTACGGTAGGTAGAGGGGTGTATGCTGTGATTGCTCTGTCGAAGGCAATGTCTTCAGCTTGAAAAATTTACACCAATCTTGCCCCATGATTCATCGATTTAAATCAATTTTCAAAGGAACATCTGCAAGAATTAAGGGATTATAAAACTGAATGAGTAATGTTTCTCAATCCATTGTTGATATGACTAGAAAAGGGTGGATGATTTACTCCCTGACAATCTATAATTCTGCTTGTTAATAGGCTGGGTGAAATCCTTCATATTTATGACAAGGGATTACAGGACTCTCCAGTGAATTAGCACAAAGCCCAAATGAATCTACTGCGAGTGGCAGCATAGATGAGGATTTATAAGGATCTGATCAAGGAATTTTCTGGAAAGATTTGCAATGACACACTTAAGTTTGTGCATACTTCCCTAAGCTTCTGTTTAAAAATCAAGATTATATAAATAAATTGAGTTATGGCACCATAATCATGTGAAGGATGTAGTAATACTAATATCATGGAATTCAAACTTAAGAATGGTGCAACACCGTTTAGTCAAACTGTATTAATTAAGGCCAACTGTAACTGTAGTTATTTGTTAGTCAAACTCAAAGGAGAGTACAGAAATTTGTCCAATAGGCAGTTGTCGCCAGCGAGTTAATTATGCATAGTGGCAAAAGGAGTGCATCTTTCAAGAATAACAGATCATCAAGGGAGACTTTGAGATATGATTAAAAACATGAAAGAGTTTGAGAAAATTAGCAGATGCCTAAGAAGGGAAATAAACAATGATCAAAAAGTAGAGGCTGGCAAAACCAGATAGCTCTAGAAAAGTCCACAGACTATTGCCTGTCCCCAAAACGGGCAAAAAAAAAAAAAAAAAAAAAAAACACCAAAAGGCAAAAAAAAAATTTGGAGAAAAAC
>VYZM01017511.1:649385-662302 GCA_013398915.1 Dromas ardeola
AAAAAAAAAAAAAAACAACCCAAGAGGCAGAAAAAAGTTCTTGAGAGAACCAAATGAAGTCTGGATGGAGACTGTGCAGTAACAGCCTCGCCAGGGCAAACAAGAGGGGTAGAGTGAAAAGCATGGAGTAGTCTTCTAAAAATTAACGGTTTCTAGTGAGAGAGTGATAAATTATTAGTTTGAAAAAGCAAAACACTGAATGAATGTATCTCCGTGCAAATGGCCTGTATGTGCCAGTGAGGAAATACACTCCTAATAGTCCCAACAATTCCCCAGCAGTATTGCTAATTTGATTTGTCTGCAGCAAGGCAAAAGTGGGTGATCTAAAAACCTTTAAAATGGGTTGAAATGGATTCTCAAAGGGATCTGCTGTCAGAATTGGATTGGTGAAAGTGTCTGTGGACACTTGCCATTATCTGGAGATAAGCGTGAAGTATAGTTTGATGAGTTCACAATGTAGTTTTCTAGAAGCTTAAACTCCCCTGAAACACTGCCAAATTGGCCTCGTTTTGCACCGTGGTCAGAAATGCGGCATCTGCTTACGTCTTGAGACCTGCATTTTGGGGTTTGGGATGGTCCAAGGCCCAAGGCTGAGCCCTGAGGATGGGATAGCCCCATTTTCCCCCCCAGTAGCGCTTTCCTCATCCCTGCCCCAACAGGCAGGGCCGTGAGCTGGGATCAGGGGCAATGCAGGTCCCCTGGGCCGGCTCTACAGCAGCCGCAGAGACCCATGCGAAGGTGGGATCTCTCCATCCGCACGCCCTGGGAGATCCCGTTGTCCTGGTGCGATGGCCCCGAGGGGATTTGATGTGGCTGGAGGTGGATCCCTGCATCTCTTGATGCCTTTAGACTCTCTGTTCCTGCTTTAGCAGTCGTGGCTGGTTGCTCTGAAATGTGGCTGTGGTTCCCGTGTACCTCGCTTGTATGAAGGAGTAATTTAATTAGCCAGCTGTGGAACATACAGGATGGTGAGTCTTTCTGTAAAATAACGATGGTGCTGAAAAGCAATTAGAGAATTTTCTGATGTCCTAAGCTGCAGAAGCACAATGTAAGAGTTTTTACAAGTCTTAGGAAAAAAATCCAGATTAAATTTTACACCACTAATATTTGATTTGGGACCCTTTAGTTTTAGTTACAATGGGCTTAATGTTATTTTGTAGCTTCATTGCCATCTTTGTCGTTGGGGGACAAAGATAGGAAGAATTTATACAGCTTTAAATGAAGGGAGGAGTACAACAAATTGCATACATTTGGCTTAGTTTTGCTTAGAAATTGCTTGCAATAATTTTCCAGAATGTTGCGATTGTGAACAGATTTTAGTCCAAAGAAAGGTTGTGTCTGTCTCACACACTCGCTTTCTCTTGTTTGCGCTCGTTGTGAAGACAACGGGAGGAGGTGGTAGCATCTGCTCAGGGGTTTTAGATCCAGAGGAAGGCATTTATCCGCTTGGTTTTATTAATGCCCTTCTTGTGAACTCCTGGTTCCGTGAGGAGCAAGTATTCTGGTCCTGGTGTGGGTGTTCAGAAGTCGAAGACTTCCAGGGTGTTTTTAAAATCCTCACAAAAATAAGTATTTTTGTGTCATAAAGACCCTCGTCGTGTTGCAGGGGGAAGGTCGGTGTGAGGCAAAGCAGGTGTTGAACATTTTATTGTGTTAGGTGTTTTATGAGGCGGTGACAGACGGCGAGCCCAGGCTCTCTGACACCGCACGTGGGTGGTGAGAGCCATGAGCTGAAGAGTCTCAGAGCTGATGTGGGCCACGACTCTGAAACAACTGGGAACCCTCCTGTTGATGAAGAGGAGGGAGAGCTGAGGCCCAGAAGTCACCCGGGAAGTGCAGCTCCTTCAGTGGGGTCAGTGAGACCTGCTGGAATTGGGCAGTGGTGTTTTAGACTGGTTTGCACCACCACACTGGAAATGTTTGTTCCTCAAATTCCAGATAACACTGAAAACAGGAGGAGGACATCTTTCAGAGATTTCTCTGGTGAATCTTATGTTTGCTGACACCATCTCTAAGTGTATTCACATTTAATTGAGGGGAGGGACAAGGAGAGGAGATACCTGCATCATCTGCATAGTTTGAAAAGCTGCAGCCACTTCGGTTAAAAAGAAGACCTTTTCCAAACTCTGAGTTTGACAACACTGGAATGATAATGGCCTTGCACCCACAGAATGAAATGCTTTATAGATTGGTGAAAGAAACTCATCCAGCTATCGCAGAGCTGGGGTGGAGGGGGTGCTCGGGGACTGTGGGGCATCCCTGCCTCCCTGTGCTCGGGCCAGGACGGCTGCCAGCTCCAGGGGCCTGGGCTGCGTTCATCTGCTCTTCTGGAGCATCCCAGTGGAGTTTATTTCACTTGCTATCCAAATAGCCTCTCTAAGTCCCAGGTACAAAGATAAATTCTCGGGCCAGGACAATATTTGAATTTAAGAAGGTCCAGTGTTGCAATCAGGCTGGCAATGTAAACTCGGAGGCAGCATTAACTGTGCAGTGTCTGTCGTTACTCCCTGAAATACGGCTGCAGGTTGCCATACCCATGGCAAGGTTTCTGCTGCAGTAATGGATATTGATGTAAAACTCCGTTGTATTAGACCAAGTGTGAAAAAACAGCTTTCTGGAGGAAAAAGATGGCATTCAAGTTTCACGTTATTGCTTTTTACGGAAAAAGAAGTCCATAAACCCAGATGTATTCCTGGAGCAAGCAGCATTTCTAGGCTACTTTTTATTTGGTTTGATGCAAAGTGATGCTATTTGGCAGGAGAAGAGTCGAGCCCTGTGGAACGAAGCTGCTTTCCTGTGGTCACTGGCTGGGGCTCTGCTCCTGCGGGAGCCATGGGCAAAGGCAGCGCTGGCAGAGCCCCCGGTGAGGGGACACAGCCCCGGGGACGTTGCAATGAGCCCTGCATCTTCCCCTGTGCTGGGGATCGCCCGTCGGAAAGCTAGTTTTGCACAGGGACATTCCACAACAGCCCGTGCTTGTCGCTGAGGTTCCTTTCCTGGAAAGCACTTTCTTTTCTGCTGGTGTGACTCATTCTTTCACAGACCTGCTCTGCCCATCCGAAAATCGGAGTTTGTCTTTCTTTTGTTAGAGTAGCGCTATGATTTTATTTATTTATTTATTTCTTTTTAGTGAAGGTTTCAATTTGCAGGATTTGCTGAGCAAAAGCTAAGCTGATGTTTTTCGTAAGGAAGCTCAGACTTGTGCAGAAGCACAGGGCTTCAGAGGGACGCCAGAAACTGGACTCCCAGCACCAAGTTCCCTCCAGTAAAATACAGGTGCTCATGCGCTTATTATCTACAATTAGCAAGAAAACTTCTTTATTCCTAGTTTCTTGTCAGATGTATTTTCTTCATTGGGATGTGACTTTCTTGTGAACATCTTAAGACTGGACTGTTATACAGTCCCTTACGAGGGTTTAATCTTAACTGTAAGAAATTTCAAAACTTTTTTAATCTCCTCAATTGATAGACCATCACTTTGTATCCTAGCGAATGTCCCTTTAGTATTTCGGATGTGATGCAGAATGCATTTAAATGCTTTCACGGGGTTTGGGAGAGATGTGGGCTCTTTATGGGGGGGAGAAAAACCCCTAGAGGAATAAAGAAGGGGTATTCTAGCAGAATATATAGGTTTTAGTAAAAGACAGAAACAAGGTTTTTTGCACATCTAGTGTGTGAATTGCAATCTATTATAAGAATTGAAGGTAATAAAATACCAATGGTAATCACAATGTGTAAGTTCCCTGCGTTAATTTTGTGCATAATGGGCAATACCATGGCAGTACAATTATCCTGTAATCTCCATTTGCAGAGGTAGCACTAAAGATAATGCTGATGTTCCTCATTGCAAATTCTATTGTCTCTAAAAAGAAACAGTTAATTAACCCCATAAATCCATTAGTAGATCATTCTTGGTATTTAAGAGACATCTGGGTTCTGGGAGATACTTTTGCCAGTAGAAGCCAGCAAGATTAGCTTCAGGTTGCTCAAAAATGGTGGCTTCATATGGGCAAATAGTAAATAACAAAGTAAATAATGCGTTAATAATTAGTGTGCTCCTACCTAATGCTGATCATTGAGAGGTGTAGTCAGGGCCGGAAATCTCAAACAGTGAAATACAGCATACTTCCGTGATGCTGTGGCATCCATTATGCTATTGCTGTAATTTAGTAAATTTTCTTGCAAGTTGGTGCCCCTTCAAAAGAACATATTCTTTCGGTGGCAGAACATCTTTGAGTCAACATCAATGATACAAGCACTGCACACTTAATGCATTTTTTTCAACAGTGTGGAGTGGGAAGGCTCCTTATACTTATTTGCTCAAAGGAAGGAAGCATTTTATGTTCAACATAACTTCGGTTTTACTTTAACCCTTGAGATAAGGCATTTGTTTATTCACATCAGACAACCAAAGAAGAAAATTTCATATTTGGCAAGGAATAACAATGCCCCCAAACCGAATATGCCAAAGCAAAGAAAGGCAATTTGTAAAAATGCACTGGGCAATGCTGATTTTATGAGTAAAATAAAGATAGTGGGCACTATATATTCCTTTAAGATTGTACTTGCAGTTGTTCCAAATAGCAATTTAAAAATAATATGGTTGGCTCAGGGTCTCTGTGTTGCGACACCGGTGCAATAGCTCCTGGGTTTCCCAGGAAGGTTCCCCTGTACGCCCCAGTGAGCCCAGTTCCACCAAACAGCCTGTGTGCCACCATCGTTTCCCCCCAGGTCCCCCTTGTCCCCTGGCCCTGCACCTCGCAATAGCCTCCCCTCACCCTTGTTCTGATCCCATTATATTCTTCCCCTGCAAGGGAAGTAAGGCATTTGAGATGTCAATTTGAACTGATTTTCTTTTCTTTTCTTTTCTTTTCTTTTCTTTTCTTTTCTTTTCTTTTCTTTTCTTTTCTTTTCTTTTCTTTTCTTTTCTTTTCTTTTCTTTTCTTTTCTTCTCTTTTCTTCTCTTTTCTTCTCTTTTCTTCTCTTTTCTTCTCTTTTCTTCTCTTTTCTTCTCTTTTCTTCTCTTTTCTTCTCTTTTCTTCTCTTTTCTTCTCTTTTCTTCTCTTTTCTTCTCTTTTCTTCTCTTTTCTTCTCTTTTCTTCTCTTTTCTTCTCTTTTCTTCTCTTTTCTTCTCTTTTCTTCTCTTTTCTTCTCTTTTCTTCTCTTTTCTTCTCTTTTCTTTTTTTTTTTCTAAAGCTGCCATCAACTATTTATAAATGATTATATAGATGCTGGAGGAAATTAATCTGCTAACCAGATAAAGGGAGTAATATGTGGCTCATTTACTCTTCTCTTTTCCTGGCTTTCTCCAAAATCAATTGGACTCTGGCTACTGATGCCTGCTTAATTCCCAGGCGTTTCTGAGTGGATCAGATATGTCATTCAGAAGTTATTACAGTCCATCCAAAAAGAAGATGCAATTTCTCAAGGTTAGGCGATCATTAAGGCCTGACTTGACTGAAACTTTTCATAACAAAAAAAAAATTATCCTTTTCTAAGGGATTTTAAAACTTAATGTATTTAATGCTTTTTAGGGAAATATGATGAATTTCTGTAAAAATGAATAGAGATCTTAAATCTGTAAGTGAATCTTCTCACTTGTGCCTAGTACCTACTCTCTCTAAAGAATTCTAAATCTGTAAGATTTAGAATAATACATAGAATAGTATTTCTTTTAATCACTCCATCCCTTTAAATTTTTCAGGTTTTGCACTTAATGCTGATGAACCTCCTCTTGGGCCCAGCCCTCCTGGTGTCCTCCCCCTTCCCTTTCAGTCTCTGTCACTAAAGCTTTCTCCTTGGGCCGCTCCTGTTTTATTACTTCTTGATATCATTGGGCAATTTAATTAAGTGTTAGTGTCAGTAACTTCTCCTGGAGGAAGAGCCTTGAATCTGCATGTGCAGCCCCGACCTCTGTGCGTATTCAATCTTTCATCTTCCTCTGCCCCGTCAGGTTTTGTTCATGGACAATCTGCCAGATTTAACAGAACAAGAACTAAACATCCAAAACCAGTTGCTCCAACAAATCCGACTGTCTGTCCCCTGCTCAAAGCCACAGTGGCCTTTCCTTATTTCCTAAATTATCTTTGCATTGTTTTTTGCCTTCAAGGTACTTCTCAGTCTAACTGCGGCCTATTCTTGGCTCTTTTATTTTTTTTCATTTCCCTCTCTTCCCTCCACTGCCCCATTTCAGAGTGTCTATCCATACCCTCTGGTTTTCTCCTCCTCCCACCCTCGCTGTGATCGTGCCGAGCAATGTCAAATGGAAGGACAATGCAAGTCAACACCTTCAAGTGCAGCAAATCGCAATTCAAAATGATTAGTAATTATTAAAAGTTACGAAAAGTATTTAAATCACAGATTTACATGCATTTACAAAGAATTGCTGTGTCCTGTGAGACACAGGATGATAAAAGGGGAAAGCGAGGCAGCAATGAGAGCATGGGAAGAACATTCAGGTCAGCATAAACTTTTCTGTTTCTTACAATATCTGCCTGTTTTCTACCCGTCTGCACAGACAAATACCAGGGAGTGGAGCTCGGAATAGGACACGCAGATCCTATCCATCTGCTCCGAGTCATTATAAAACTCTTCCTCCTACACAGGGAGGGGAAAAAAAGAGGATAAAGGATTCATAAAAGAAAAAAAATCCCCGAGCATAAGCGCTCTGTGGGGCTGTGCAGGGCGGTGGTTGGTGCTCGTCTCCCCTATGGACACGGCACCAGGCGAAGTTCTCATGGTCAGATGTTGAGCATCTACGAAGAGGACTAATCGAGTGCTTTAGAAACCGGCAGCAGTATTATGAAGTAGTTACCCCCCCGAGCTTGCAGTGATGCAAGGGGATGCCTCTGCCGCTGCCCTGCAGCAGGTGACAGCAGGGACACAAATGGTGTGACAGCCCGTGGGCGCAGCGCTGCTGTGAGGCGTTTGTCGCACCCTGTCAGTGTGCGGGGGGTCCCGGTCGCTGTCGCAAGGATGCTCAGAGACCACGGCACCGGGACTGCTGCGCGGGCCAGCGACTTAATGATGGCCAAGGCTGGCCACTTAGCAGCCTTTGTGCGTTGTGTACAGATACCCTAGTCTTGCAAACACCGTACCGAACAGAGCACGTAAGCTAATGTCTCTTAGAGGTTTTTTTCTGATGCAAACGTAATTAATATTAGTGATCTTTCTACCTCATCAGTTTGGGAATATCTTTTCAGCTAGTAAATCCCCTGGTGTATGAATTGTGACTTTACTGATGTTTTCAGAGTATCTATCTAATATGATGGGGACTGACTGAGCTGTAGAAAGCATCATATTTTTATCAGCAATAGTAACGTTGTTTGTTTATTGAAAAGCTGCCTTGTGTAGCCAAGCTAGAAATTACTTCCACTATGTTTTTTGGGGGAGAATTTTTACTTTATTTGGACTTTAATCTTTTGACTTTGTCTTTAGACTGGCCTGTATATTCTGTTCACTTTATGTTGAAAGAGCCCTTTAAAAATGAAAATAACGTTTAAAAAATGTGTATCAGAAGCAGTAGAAAAGAGAATGAACATTACCAAAAAACAATAGCCATCTGGATGTTTCTGCTCTACCACCTGTGTACGGTTTATATGGCCTATTCATTAGAGAAAGACCCTGCTTCTGTCTTTCCCCACTTCAAGATGATGGTAAAGAACTGTTTAAATCCAATGCTTACATTACTGCTCAAAGCTTAGTAATAAATTACTATTTTAGTGTTCATGCGTGAAATGCTCTATGTCTTATAATCTCAAAGAAGGACATACCCATGTAGGGGAATGACTGAGTTGTATTGAGCATCTGTTAGAGTGTCTCTCATGAGAAAAGCATATGGAAATGCACTGGGTAGGTCATGGTTTCCATTTAAAAAGAAAATTCTCAGTGCATATTTTTCTTCTCTGATTGCATGAAGAGCAAGAGGAAGCAATATGGGAGAAGGGCTGAAAAGGCAACACTAGGCTGGGTTTGGGGTAGTGAAGGAGGAATGCTGGAGCAGTAGAATGTGGAAAGTATGGAAAAGCGAAGTGTCCTGCTGTGCGAGAGGAGGTGAGCCCAGCAGACTGGGGTGAGGAGAGCTGAAGGCAGTTTTGGAGGAGCAGCACGAGCCAGGGATGGAGGGAGGGATGCCACGGGCTCGGGAGCAATGTCACCCCATCCAGAGGACTGGCTGTGAGGTTGTTTTCCTCCTCTGCTCGCTGTGGTTTTACACTCTGAAGGTGACTTCCTAGTATTTTGACCCATTGTATAGTGACTAGCAACTTTAGTTCTTTAGAAAGTATTTCTTCCTTCTCCAGAGTGCATATGAAAACACATCCCAAAGTGTGCAATCCCAGAATGGTCAGGGCTGGAAGGGAACTTTGGAGCTCATCTAGTCCAACCCCCTGCCAAAGCGGGGTAACCTTGAGCAGGTCACCTGTTTGCTTGCCCGGTGGTGATGCATAACTTACCTGTTCCTCCATCGTCGTGCTTTTCTTCTTGTTGGCCTCTCCAGCTGTCGGTCAGTGTCTCAGTGCTCCCGAGAGCAATTGGCATCTCCAAATCTCAGTGTTGCGCTCCCAGCTTTCCTCACTTCATAAGTCATCTCACCCCTGAATAGAATGGAGTAAATGGGTCACCATGGCATGGTCCACTATGTGATGCAAGCTGCCATACCTGGGCGCGTTTGGGCACACGAGTGGCGGTGCACAAGGAGTCCCCGATGCTGAATGACTTGTCCTTACTCTTGCAGCTTGAGAGTCATCAAGGTATAGAATAAAAATGTAAAAATAATACCAAAAGTCATGCTTTTTTTTTTGAGCTAGGAAGCAAGGGGGAAGCTGAGATTTAAAGCATCCCATGTCCAGTTTCAGTGTATTTGTACTCTAATCTGGGGATGGGCCAAGAGTCAGGCCGTATACCCTACATTTAAAAACATATAATTGAAGTTTAAAAAAAAAAAAAAAAAAAATCCTGTGTTTTCATGTTCTCAGAGTTTGATATCCTTCCCTATCTTCTGACCTATTCCAAAAGTATTTTTGTTTAAACTGGCAAGAACATATGTCCACTGTGATGGGACTTGGCACCAACAAGGAGTCCAGTGACTTTCTCTAATATTAATGAAGCATGATGAAGATTTACCAGAAAACTTGTCATTGCAGGAATCCCTCACAAGGGAGATGTCTTAAGTGTTTACTGGTGGGTACTTATGAGAAATACTTGGAAATTAAAATGATGCTTAAGTTAGAACAGCGTTATGTTTGTACCCATGCTCTTCTGAGGGTGCAAGTGAGGTCAGGTTTGCAGAGAAATAACCGCATTTACAAAATTGTATGTCTAGAAGATATTGCTGCCTCTTTAAAGGCAGACTCTGTTTTTAACTTTCCACATCATATTATCTAGAAAGTAAAGAATTATTTGGCCGGCATTTGGTCCCTGTGTTGTCCCTCTCTTTTGCCAGTATTACAAACGTATATTATTTCATGCAAATTTCAGGGAAAACCCTCTTCCTGCTTGAATTTTCTCAAGCAGTGTAATAACGCTTGTATCAGTGGGTTTAGCTCAAACCCAGAAATGGTCCAAAGACAAATCAGCTTTGGAAAANNCCCCCCGCTTTTTTTAATCAGGATAAAGAAACCCAACTTGTCAATTTTCAAGTGTCAGGCTTCGGAAGACAGATTTGCTGCAGGGGCAGAAGTGGCGGTTGTCTTTGGACAACTGTCGGAAGGAGTTGGCTGCCTGCTGCAGTCAATCACCACGTTCAATAGAGGTTTTCAACTCATGAATGTGTGGGAGCAGGTGACGGCAGCTAGGTTATGTCCCTGTCAAATTAGAGAGCCTGGAATACTGATAAGCCATCAAGCCATTAAAGCCCATTTCAAATGGAGTCACTTCAAATGAATGGAAATTAATGGAAAGGGATAATGGAAATCATTGGCTTCAACAGAGATATAATGTATTTAGTTTACATGTGTCTTAATGGAAATTGATGATCCTCATTTTGAATTTAATGGAATTCCTGCAGTCTTATTGCAATGTAATAGAAAATAATATTCTGTAATTGAAAATCAATTCAGATAATTCCTATTAATAATTAACACTCCTATCTCGGAATCGTCTAACATCTATAATTTAGTGCAAGGGAAAGAAGTACATCTGACAGTGAGGTGAGGCTCGGTGCTGGCTTTCAGGTGTGCAGTCTGATGAGAAAATATGGAGCTGAGCTGATCTTCCCTGGGCTGGGGGCGAGAAGTTCCCTGGATGTGAACTGGAGTGACTGGGCTCCATGCTGTAGTCGCTGATGCTTTGAGAGGTTTTCCCGGTTACTCATGGAGTCGCATCTGACCTTTTGCCCTACAATGTTAAGTAAAATAGAGCGCGTTTGCATGCGATGTGCGTTTGGGTGCCAGATCAGGAAAACCCCAGTCAGAGCTGCTCGACCTCAATGCTTAACGCCAGCAGAATTTGAGCACAGGTTGCGTGAACTGAATTAAATGTAGATTTAAAATGAAGTATAGGTTAAGGTACCTCTTCCCCTGTCTTACTCTGTGGAAATCCCAGCACTACCATTGGGCAGACTCTTGCTATGTCTTGTGTCCAGCTCTTTTCTTCTCCATTTAATTTTTCTTGGGTGGATTGAGGACCCAGGCTGCCACTGAGGGTGGTGGTGGGAGACAAGGTCATAGTCCATCACCTTCCCAATGCTCTAGCACTGAGGATCAGGAAAGAACGAGGACTTACTCTTTCCATTGTTTCATTTATCTGAGTTTAACAGGACAAGGTTCATCACTTATAGTGGGTGGATTTCTCCAGGCCCTGGTAGGGCACTTTTCATCATCAACTTGATGTCTAAGAGACACGCGCCTGAGCCGCCTCATTTTTTTGGCTCTTGAGGGAACCTTGCTCACCCACGTGTGTCTACACTAGACATATCTAACACTAGTCAAGATAAAGCCCATCCCCTGTCTGTGCTTCTGCGTCTCCTCACAGCTGTTTTAAGTGTTTAAAGCAATTTGTTTCCTCTAGAGAGGTGGAAGTGGCAACACGCGCCACAAGCTGCCTTCTCTGCCTGTAAATAGAGAAGCCAGCGATGCAGCCTCCGCCACCTCTGCAGCCTGGGGGAATCTGTTAGAACGGTGACTTTTACTTGCGATGTGCCTGCCTTATAAACTTGCTGGCAGAAAATGCCTTTCTGGCCGCGTGCTGAGGTCCACCATTGCACTTGATTCCTCTTCTGAAAACTGTATGTTGTAAAAATAACAAAATCCTTCAATTTCCCACCAACTGTTCCATTCTTTTCAGATAATACGGGTGGGGCAGAGGAATGTATATCATGGTCTGGATTAAAAACATAGCTCTGCGTGAAGTGTCACGCGAAGCCCAGTGAAGCCCCAGGAGTTTGCTTTGGAGGAGGAGAGAGCACAGCACTTCGCGGGATTTGGCTGTTGATTTCCCAATTCTGTAAACAATTGCGTTCCCGAAGAGAATGGCAGTACAAAATGCATTTCAGCTGATAAGTAATGGCACTATATTGCAAGTATTTTAATTGAGAAGCTTTTTCTTTCAGGAGACTTGTACATTAGCAGCATTTAACAGTACAAGCACCCATTTTCCATTTCATTCTCAAACTACCAATTCTAAATAATTCAAAAATAATTCCCTTGAATGCAACTTTTGTCAGTTTTTACAATGAGATTATTAAGCAGTGTCACTTCAACAGTAGCTCCCTTCCTAATTATATATTCAGGTCCATAGAAATCCTCCTTTCTTTTTAATTACTCTTTGACATCCGATCTACAGAATTTTACGGCTACCAGTCAATGTTTTTTCTTTTTTCCTCTGCTTCCTCCATTAAACTGATATACTGAATTGCTTCTCTCTTAGAAACTTTCAGTGTTCTTGACTTTTAGAATGGCTGTAGAGCAAAATCTTTCTGCTTTTACACTTGAGCTTGAGAGGGAGGCTTAAACATTGTGTGTAGGTCTCCTTTAGCAGCCAAGTCTAGATAACTCTGTATTCTTATAAAGATGAAGTTGGTTGACATCATTTCGGCTGCTCGACTCAAGGGAAGAAATAGTGATATTGGGCCATCGGGAGACAGGGATCTGTTCTGGATTGCCTGTGTTTACGCATGGTGGTAGCAGGGATTAAAGTTTATAAATGAGGGGAAAAAAGCTAACGATGATTATAGCTTTACTTAGTGAATTCTGACTTCTTGATGAGGAAAAAAAAAAAATCTGGTTCCCAACTGACTGGAGTGTATAGAACTATCATCGCTCTTCCCGCTGGGCTGTGGCTCAGCAGGGAGGTGGCTTTGGCTGCATCCATCAGGGCACTCGCTGCGAGAGCTGCTTTGCTCGGGGTACCGAAGGTGGGAAGGGACTCCAGCATTAAAGAGCTCGGTGTCACACCACCAGTGCTCAGCCTTGGGGGTGAAACCCTCAGGGGCTCCTGGTGCTCCCGTGGGGAGTTTGGACCATGGGGCAGGACGGGCCATCTAAGCTGGAGTCTCCCGGGGCTGTTCTTTGTATCCAGTGGCTGCTAAATACAACAGTGGCAAAGAATAAGACCTCACATTTCTCCAGCAAGGTGAGCGTTTTCCAGTCTTAATGTCTCGCTTCCTTTTGTGTTCTGTTATCAGCACATCCTCAGTTATTGTGTGAGCGGCACAAGTTCGATGCAGGCGTGGAAGATGCTGGGGTGCTGATGTGCCCCCAGCCTGGGACGAGTGCAGGACTCATGCCCCCAAACCGGGTGCTCCAGGCACCGCTCCATCGCGGGGAGGGCTCTGGCTCGAGCTGCTCAGGGAACTTCACAACTGAGACCCACAAACGTGGCACAGCTGAAAGTGGATTTTCAGGCCTGCAGTCATAGATGTTGGTACCTAAATACCACTGAACTTTTGTGTTTTGGGTGGTTGTTGTTTTTTTTTGTTT
>VYZM01017511.1:681581-730200 GCA_013398915.1 Dromas ardeola
ATCGAAAGGGATGGTAAAAGAGCAAATACAGGTAATAGCCCAATCTGTTTCTCCAGCCTGGGAAAAAATAGAAGGTAGCAGTGGAGTGGGGGAAGGAAGTGAGCCAGAGACCATTTGTCTCTTCTGTGACACGCCGTGCTGTGCCTGGCACCTTTCTTTAGAGTATGACATTGATTTGCCATTTCCCTGTAGTTTGGATGCCTGGAGCAGCAGAGAGCCCTCTCATCCGTATCTGTGCACAGGGAGTCAGACGTGCTGCCCTGAGCTTGCGGGTGATCAAAAAAAATGCAGTACCGTGGTTGGAGTGGCTGTTTCCTTGAGCCTGGATCTCTGCACTAATTAATCTAAGCTCTGTATAGGATTGCTCTCAATTATGCAGTCCTGCTTCCTCTCTCTCTCCATTTTCCCATCTCACCAGGGACAAGGTGCAGCAGTTGGGGCTTCCACTGGAGCCGGGATCAGGCTGGGGAAACAGAGTCCCCAGGGGTGTATGAGCACCCACAGGTACTGGGACTCATACAATGACATGGGCAATCCTTTTAAATTCTTTCTTTTTTTTTTTTTCTTGACATGAAGGGGAAGCTATGTGCTTTCACTCAACCGCTTTCACAAACAAATGAATAAATAAAATAAAATCATAAATGATGTGAGCCTTTCTCTTGAAAGCTTAAAAGGAAGAAATAAGGAGAAAATGCTATTAGTTCTATTTTTAAAGACATGAGCACTGCTGGGATACCATGGTGATGGAATCGGTGTCAGCACCTAGAGAGATACAAACCTCCTGCATGTCTGGAATAATGGAAATGGCCCAGGACAGTATGCTTGGGGAAAGCGTTTCTGTTTATCTTCAGCTTTCTGTTATTAAACATGGTGATTTCCAAGCTGTCAGAATGGATGTTAAAATCTTCTGGCATTTCTGGCGATGAAAAAGTCCGCAGGAAAACAAAGCCGGCGAATGAAGCAGCTCCACGTGGGGTTTCCAAGTGCTTGCCCAGCAGCCCCAGTGAGTGGGGGACACTGGGGAGCGACCAGGGGGAACCCCCCGGCTGCAGACCGCCCAGCCCAGGGTCCTGTGTGGCCCTTGTGCCAGCTACGGTGAGGTCCTGCCCTGTGCCCAAACGCGTGATAACGACAGCATCTAAGTCGTAGGCGTTGTATCGGTGGAGAGTGGCTGCCAACCATTTTGAGTAGCTCCTCAGCAGCTCCAGAAAAGCCCAGAAAAACCCAGAGAGCAGCTTGGTAAGCGATGCAGAGGGGAGTTTGGGAGGACCACTGAAGTTTCCAAGCACAGGGAGGTGGCCAGCATCCTCGGCAGGGGCGCAGGGGGAGTGCTGGGGGTCCCCCCTCCCTCCCCAACTGACTGGCGGCTGTCATTCCCCAGCCATTAACAATAATGTTCCTGCCGTTTAATGCCTGCCAGTGAACTGTCAGCTAGCAGCAATGCATAACTAACGAAGGATACTCCCAGAGCACTGTTATTTTGGGGGGGGGGGGGAGAAGAGAAGAAAGAGGCTTGAGTCACTCAGTTGTGACCATATAATGACTTTGTATACAAATTAGGTGGATTCACATAGTGCTTATCTAAATTAGGTTGCCATTTTACAGTGCTAATTTTCCTGTTGGTTGCTTGTGATACCAGAATGCAGCGTTTCAAAAATTCCCGTGCTTCTCTGCTCCGAAAATGTGGCGTGATGCAGTGGCTCAGTAACTGCAGGGTTGGCGTAACCTGCTGAGCTCCGGCACCGAAACGCTGCCTTGATCCTTTTGAACTGCTTGTAAGGTTGATAACTGTGACTGCAGTAATTAGTAGCAAGTCTACAGATCTCGATGAAGTATGCGCAAGGGGCTTGTTCCTTTGTGCTGTTCTTTTACCCTCCAGAGGAATAAATAACTGGAGGGAAGGGAATTGGATAAAAAAAAAACAACAAAAAAGTAATGCAGAAGAAGGAAATAAAACCCCCTATGCTTATTTCAGAAGCTGACACCTAGGAATCTGATAGACACTTGCAAGATCTCAGTGTAAAGAGGCGGCATTTAAAAAGCTACCAGCATCCTGGTAAAAATACTGTTGTGCCACGGCGTCGGAGCAGGAGGTGACACAAAGGAACAGGAGTCATGTGCTGAGTGTTTGAAAAAAAAAAAATCTGGACTTTTATTTATCGCTTACGTTTTATTACGGCTTATCGCACAGAAATCAGACAGTCCCAGTTTGCTTCTTGTCTGGGAAAGCTCATGTTGTGAACACTGACATTTAGTGTTCATGTGGATACTTTTTCCACTCAAAATATTTTCAAGTGACAAGTAAAGACCCCTTCCCTTCCCCATCCTCTCCCTTTCCCTTCCTTGCCCTCCCTCTTCTCTCTCCTTCACTCCCCTCTCCTCATTTGGTGGGGTTGGGGCTGGAAGGGCCAGTCCCTTCTTGCAGCAGCTCAGCAACCACGATGGCTTTAGGCTTCTGTAAACATGGGTCATGGAGCTTGTCTAATTTCTGTCAGCGAGGATGATGTGCTGAGCATTGCCCTGCTGGTCAGGGACTAATGGGGAAAATCACCACCATCAAAATGAGCGCTTCTTCCTACGGACCTTCCGGCACTGCTTAATTTGTTCTGGTGATAGCTGATGAAAACCTGTTATATTCAGTTGTTCAAAATGATCTGACACCCGACATTTTGCATAAACTTTTCTAAAAGATCTATTCAATGAGAAGTTAAAAAAAAATACCGTGATTTAGGGTATAAACTGCACATGCATAAACATGAGGTGATCTCCAAAGTCATGATGCTCATTTTAATTTGATAAATACAGATGCATGATTATTTGCAGAGCGCCGTTCACTGCAGTGTTAATTTTGTGCATCAGATCTTCAAGCTGCGTAACGTGGTAGAGCTCCATTGAGTCCAATGGCAATTTTCACCAGCTGAGGATGTGGTGCTCTACGTACAATTTTTATCTCATAAAAGGGGGAAAAAAATACGATATCGTATCATTCCTTCTCGCCTGTAGCTTTTCCTCTGCATTGCCTCCATAGTTCACTTACTTCTTGTGGTTCCTGAAAGTAAACGGGTTTCTCTGTTCTGCTGGCTTGGTGCATTAGCACCTTGCAGGATCAAACCCTAAACAGTGATGAGCACAAGGACTTCCAGCATTAGCAGCCTCTTACATAGAGCCAGGGATCTTGAAATATTTAGTGCTTTCCAGAAATGGGTTCTGTACCTTTTATCTTTGGAGCTTTTCAGGGTCAGAGCGATCTCTTTCATCTTGACGAAGCTCGCTTGCCCTGTGCATGGATCAGCTAAAAAATCGTATGCAAAACTTCAAGACATAACTGCCAGCAAAATCCCCACAACTGAGAGAGTGTCAAACATGGAAAGAAAGGTTACAAAAATACAAGACTGCCCAGGGAGCCCATTAGTTTGATCTCTGAGAGCTTAAAGCCAACTCGTAGGCACAGCGATGAACCAGCCAAGACGCCCATCCAGTGCCAGAGAGAGCTCGAGTTGTCAGATGGTTGATGAAAAAGGTGTTCCAGATTTCGGCATGTGGCTCCTTCGGGTGCCATTCAGTTTTCCAGGGTGCCTGTATCTTCCCTGCTAAAGGAATTGCAAGAAGAAAAGTATCAAGAGGATCAAGTTTGTTTTGAAACTATTTTAGTATCTGGGTAAAAGTGGCTTTATTTGCGCTTGTTTTTCCTCTCCTTTCATTTCCAAGTATAAACAAGCCCAGCTCTATCTAGCTATGACAGCGTATAGCAGGTCACCTCTATCGTAACAATTCTGCTCTCGGGAGAGAAAACAAACCAGACCTAGTGTACTTCAGGCGTGCACTTTGCATAGGCATTTTCTTTGATTAACAATTGCATGTAATATCCCATGTATTGGATACTGACAGCAACTTACACCAAATTTGCACATGTGAAACTTCAAAAGGACACTTGGTAGAGAATCGTGATCCTTTTTTAATGAGTGAAAATTATGTTGATGATGGGCTACCATTGGCCAGTTCAGCAAAGGTAAGAGAAAGGCAGATGAGGACTAGGAAAGGTTGGTTTATTCATTGAAAATGGCTATTGGTACATTTTAGTTAGGATTAGTTTCATCACAGACATGGATAAGAATTTTCTTGAGGGCTGAGAAATTTTCTGTACCATGGTGTTGGTCCCTGCACCAATAAATGTTTGTCACCTATGTGATTTTATAGCAATGCCTAAAATTGCTTGGGAGGGAAATGTTTCTGTTTGGGCAGATTGCTGCCCCAAATTGTATGTATTGCCTTCTTTTGAACAGAAGCTTTAAGTAATTGAAAGTTTGTATTTGGTTTAAGGAAAATCATACATAACAAGGCCATTAAAGAGGATGAATGATGATAAAAATAATGGCATGAAGAACATAGGAGATTTCTGCAGTTTTCCGTAATCCTTTAAGCGACTCGGTTTACCATCACTCCTTTCGCTCAAGGGATTATTCCAGATCTGTGATGTATTGCCATGTGAGAGATGAGGCAGGGAATTACGTCTCTTCCATCACCCAGTACTCCACCAGCCACACAAGGTCTGGTTGATGGCTGTCGGCAGTAGCACATCCTGCCGAGATACGGGCTGGAGGACCAGCAGAAGTTCAGAAAGGAGCCCTGTGTTCCATTGCATATGGGAATATTTCAAGAATATTTTCACTTGGAGGTGAAAAAAGAGCTAGAAATTCATAATTTTCCATGGGAAGGAGTACTAAATAAATAGATAGATAGATAAATAAGAGAGATAGATAAAAATAAATAAGAAGTCATTGAAGAAGAATAGAATTCTGTTGGGTTATGACAGTGAAATCGCAGTGTGGCTGCTGCAAGGAGCTGCCCTAATGACCAGAGGCTTTTCCTGCTGGTCCCAGTGTCCGGGGGGGGTTTTGGTGTCTCTCTGGACTGGGGGCCACAGTGTTGGGGCGATGGACCTGGTATCCAGGCTCCAGGACTGGCTCTGCTGCCAGCAGCTTCGACGCATCAGGGAGTGGGATAAAACTGATCCTCCCCTCTCTGTTTTGGCAATATTATTTCTCTTTTTTTAAAAAAGGCTCTATGATCCGAGCCCTGCAGCTGCTTCTGGCTTTTTCTTCTTGCAGAAAGCTCACTGTGGGCTCCTGCCCTCCCCTTTGCTCTGGGATTGCTGCGGTGTGAGGGAAGGAGTTGGTGGCCCCACTGGTGTGGTGTTCATCAGGGTGTCAAAACTCTTAGAGACCTTTAAAAACAAAATAATATATTTCTATATCTGGTTGCTTCTGCATGTGTCTAATAACATGGCCCTTAGAAAGCAATTTGGATTAATTAGAACGTCCGGGCACTTTTGCGATAAAGACATGCTGCGTAATTATCCAGTGTCCAGAATAATCTATCGAGCTTGTGAAGTTTAAGTCTGAAAATTATTCTCCCCTAAGTATTTGTCTTTCTAGCTGTATTTCTGTTATTAAATTTGTTTTCCCACAAGTTAGATAAGAAGAAATGTAATTATTTAGCTGGCGAGCTTAATGTTGAGGTGAAGAAAACCAGTGAAGGTAAAAGTGTGATTGCCTTGTGTTTTTCCTGTAATAATACATAAATATTTATATACACGTAGAATTACATGGTGATGGTGCACTCTGTAAAAGGCCAGGGATGAAATATAAGGAAATAAAAGGTATAGATATTCATTGAAACTTCAGTATGTCCTATAATTCTTGTATATGTAGTCGAAGAAATGTCAAATGCAGATTTCTCCCATAATTATAATCTGTTCTCACTTACATCTCTTCTTGCCGCATTTCCTCGCTCTCCTTTATGCCCAAAGTCTGTGTCCTGAAGGACCTTGTTTGGTTTCTTATGCTCAGAGCACACAACAGGCCTTTTTACTCATGATAATGTTTATTTTGGATTAAAGAAAACAGGCAATCAAAGGCAGTCTAAATATAATCACCCAGTCTCACTGGTGGAACTCATCCCTGCAGCCGGGGTCGGCGCAGTCTCCCTACAGAAGTGCCTCTTCAACTTTACAAAGGAATATTAAATGCTGCCTTTGACTGTCTTATTTCCAAGGAGTAAATTCTCGCCCTTGTGGGTGCCGAAGGGGAAGTGAAGCATTTCAGACTGTCTGAGCGCTCGTCTCAGCGGTCCCTGCCTCCGCCCCTGACATGGTGCTGGTCCTTGGGGGATGAACAGGCGATGCCTCGGGTGGGAAGCCAAGGGACAACAGGCCGTGGAGTCGGGCATGGCGGGCAGTGCGGGGACACGAGGGTCTGGCAGCAAGGAGGAGCTCTCGGGAGAAGGTAGTGACTGCAGAGGTCCATGTGTCGGTTGTCCCGTGCTGGGGACGATGCTATGGGAGAAGCGGCTGGGGTGCGCGGGGACCGTGGGGCAGACAGCTCTGCCAGGGGGTGGACCTGAAGTGTTTGGGGATGAGTTTGAAGATGACGAGTTTATGGAGAAAGAATCCAGAGGGCAGCCCTGTGAGCATTTCCAAGGAGGGGTAAAGCTCTCAGGGCCAGGGAGGAGGAAAACAAGGTGGGGATGTGATCACAGATTCCGAGAGATGACAGATTCCCAAGGAAAGGATTACGGTCCTCATAATCAGATGTGAGTTCCTACCTGATGCAGCCCATGTCAGCTGGTGCTGGAAAGCTGTAGTTCACCAGGAGAATATCCTTTAGGAAGACACCCCACCTAGCTGCAGTGATTTCAGGTGACGGGAGGCTTCTTGTCAAAGGCTGGAGTTTTTCAGTGCCTGGGGTTTTCCTGTCTCCACTTGCTGGGTGAGGGAGCAGCGGGGATGCGGCTGCATTCCGAGCCGCAGGAAATGGAATGGGGCCGGGCATCGCAGAGCCCGTGGCCACTGGGCTCCCTGGGGCTGCGGGACCAGGACCTGCTCCCCGGCCGCCTGCCTCTTCCCACCCAGCTGGTTTGGCTGAAAACCCCTAAAACTGTCAAAGCTGAAAACTGAAAACAAGTGCGAGCTTGCTTGAAACCAGCATCTTTCCCCTGATTACATTTCAGAGCTCTGAAATAAATGTCGTGTTTCAGTGAGAGGTCGGGGGACTGGCATCATACCTGTATCCTTCTCGTGCAGCTTGTAGTTCAAGGTTAGTCCTGGCATTAGTTTATGGAGCTCATCTGTTTACAGTAAACCTTTTTGCATTAAATTTCTCTTGCTATGGGTTAACAGCAAGATTTTTCCTCCAGTAGAGTTGTCATTGCTGCAGCAGGTGAAAACTTCTAATAGATACAAATAATTGACCAAGGATTTTGTTACAGAGGCAAACTCTAATATCCCAGACTACTGCTTTTTAGCACTAATGAACACATCTGAACAAAAGGCTTGTAAGTGCTGTTCTTAAATGGAGACTGCTCCAGAGAGCTGAGATTGAGAACACATTTGTATCATATCTTTACTAAAGTTGTATATAGGAATTTCCAGTTCACCACACTATCTGTAAGGGATAAGAGATAAAAATACATAGTTGTGTTCTTCCCCGTACACAGTATTTTTCCCTTGCTGTAGGAAACAGTTTTCTGCTGTAGGTACTGGCTGCCACTGAAGCTCAGTGCATCTTAGATGCTCCTCTGTATTTCGTAATGTAAAAGATGGCGATTTATGTCAGTAAAAAAAGGAGAAAAGAAAAGAAGGGACAAGTTAGATTTTATCCTTGAGTTCATTTAGGCCATAACTTGTCTCTAGCAATTGTAGGAATCAGTTTATGACAGGAAGGAAAACTATCACTGTGTGTGCAGTCATGGGATAATCTGCTATGCGTATTCAGTCCCATCCTCGTTGCTACCACTGAGTATTAGACATGTGGATAATATTCAGAATGTTAATCGGTAGCTGTGACATGTTTCCTTATTCCTGTAATCCCCACGCGCGGTGCCGTGTGTGGGTACTAGTGCTCCCGGCGGCGTGTCAGAGCGTGGCGGGCTCCCGAGGAGATCCTGGGGCTTACGGGGAATTTGTGCTCCTTGACGCCACCGGAGACGCTGGCGGCAGTGATGCCATTCCCATAAGTACGGGCTGATGTGTTGGGATGGGGAGGTACGTCACATTGTTCAGAAGCGAGATTAGTTTTACAGCTCTGGATTCATCATTTCCAGTTGGAGTTACTTAACCACGGTTTTGCCCTGGGCATCATCTGCAGTCATTGCAGAGAGAGCCATTTCTTGGACAGAGGGAAAAAGTAAAGAAACCTTTTGAAGCATGGAGGGGTGAATGACCAGATATAACTGAGATATTCAAACAGGAGCTTGTACATATTCTTTTTAACCCACAGGTTTGCTCTTGCCTCAACCTTTTAATAATATGCCAATCCAAAATGAAATAGTTTCAGCGTAAACAAAACCATTCAGGCAACCCCAGTATGTGGGCACATTAAAAAAAGTAGGTTTTGGTATTATGTGACACATTTTCAAATGCAAAAATAGTTCCAATATTATGTGGAAGGAAATAAGGAAAGAAGTGAGCTCCAGAAAACACCATTTTACTGCTGGAAATGCAGCTGTTACCCTTGTGGGGTTTTGGTAGAGGAGGTAGGGGAGGGGAGCTGGAGGAAGTCTTGCCCTGGAAACTCTTTGTTCAAATGAAGACCACTTGGAGACGTTTTTACGAGTATAGATTCTTAATTTTGCAATATCTGTTCAGTGAAAGTCACTCACAGGAACTTAGTTTTTCTCATGGTACTTAGCTTCTTGCTGAAAGTTTAACTTTACAGTGAAATTGTAAATAAACATTTAGTATAGATAAATTCATATTGACAGATTTTAGATGTGTTACTCCGTAAAGACAAGGCGGCCATAGGCTTTATTCTCCTTGGCTATAAAGACGCTTTGCTATATTGAAAATTTAGGAATAAATATTCAAATCACAGCCATATTTTCCACAACATAAACATGGATGCTCATCGAGAAATGCAATTATGAGATATGCTCAAATACTAACTCGACGGCTTTCATTTAGTCTAATAACTAAGCTTTGAAGGATGATTGTTTCACTTTGTACCGCGTTGCAATTTGTTTCCACTGTAGTGGGTTTGTGTGTGTCTGTGTATTACTTTCAGAAAACTATGTTGTGCTATTGAGCTTTTCTGCATTTCAGCCTGTCTGCTGAATAAGTCTTTACTGTTGTCTTGATCGGGCCACTTTCAAAATCAATGAGATTTATACTTGCAGATTAAAACCTTTTAAAATATGCATAGACAATATAAGGTTCAATTATATGTTTGCGATGAAGGGAGGAATGTGTACACATAAATAAAACATAAAAGCTGCTTTGCCGTGTTTATCTTCTGGTTCTGATTTATTTTCAATATAATTAGAATTTGTGAGTCCGTATTGGGATGTGTGAGCTCCAATCAGTGCAAGCGTATTTATGCTTACATATATACTTGGCGTACATACATCACTTTGGCTGTTACGGGGACTGACTCCTCAGGTTTTGGAAATGCAGACAGCGTATGGAAATGGTAGACATAAAAGAAGAAGAAAACAAAATAGACTTACTCTTAGCAATGGGGTACATTTCTGCATTTTTGACGCAAGTTATTTTGTTATCCGTAGTATTTAATGGAGAGACCTTGGTTTCTTCCCTTTGAAATACCATTCCCTGTTTTATCCACTGGAGATACTGCTTATGCTTTCTTAGGCTGTGATAGAAATAAACAACCCTAAACGTAGATTCAGTCTTAGCACAAACTCAAAGAATACAGAATATCCCTCTTCTAAACTTGTTCGTGCTCTCTCTTTCATACAGTAACGTTGTAATTATGTTTTAGACGACGTGGTGTGTCGTGGGACAAAAGTGTGGCAGAATATCCATATATGCTATTTGTAGGCTGAATTTAAATCACAGCATGAGGTTGAAAAGACTATTGCTGCATAAGCAGTTTTGTTGTACCATATGATTACAAAAATGTGGCCATTAGAAAGGTTATAGGGTCCCTGTACTCCCATCACCTTATGTGAGTTCAGCTAAAAATTGGCTTGAAGTATTAGCTCATAACAGGCAAGATCCTTTGATGCTTTGTTAAGATTTCAAATTACCTCTAGCAGAGTGCCATCTATTATTTTAATGCTGCTCTCAAGCTTTCATTCTATCAGGACTGGAGTTAAAATATGAAGAGCTGTGCATTCTTGCATTGCAATGGATGGGCAATCACCACTGATATTTTAACTGATGTATCCTAGGAGGAATATTCTAGTTAATATTGTAAAATCAATGAATATGCACTAGTATATATAAATGTGCTGTGCTGGTCATAGCTCATCCACAGGATCTGCAAACCAGTACAGCTTTATCGCCGTGCTAGCTTATAAGCACGCCAGCTAAAATTCTTAACAAGTTAAATATTTCACTTAAAAATATTAAGTGCTGAAGTTACATAATGGTACATGTTCCTTTGTCTTTATTATCAATAATCTCTCTGGTGCAGCAGATAAATATTTCTGTTTGCGGATGGGAGCTGTAAGAGGTTCCCTATCCCTGGATGTGTTTGTTTTGTCAGCTGGGGGGAATTCTGGCTTCTGTCCATACAAGTCTGTACGTCAGGGAGGACGGACCCAGCCTGCATGGGGGAAGGAGCTTGTGCCGCCTCCTGCCCGCATCAGGGGACATGCGAATGCATCTCGGCAGTGTGCGGAGGGATGGGGGCATTTGGAGTCTGCCGGCCCGCGCCCACACGCATCGCCATCGCAGGCGCCATCGCTGCCAGGGACCGGCTGCACGGCTCCTCCGCTGCTTGAGGCACTGTTGGCTTCAAGGCAGCCCTCCCTCAAAATAAAGAAGGATCTTTAGGTATCTAAGGCTAGAAATAATAATAATAATTAAGAAAAAGTATAGATTGAACTTTGAATTTAATATTATTATATCAAAATATAGTTAAACCAAGAGAAATTAAGATGTATATAATATACATTAAAACTAATTTTACTTCTGAGAAGCTATCGCTTAGAAGTGATCTTCTGCATGAGCACATAAACGCAACTTTATACCCGACGAGGAACTGTACACACAAATCAGGCAAGCATGCATCTAAAAACCTTTTTCCATTTCAGTGTAAATTCAAATACTGATTTCTGGTCATTTTTTGCAATATTTTTCAAAGAAAGTTTTGAAACAAATAAAGTCCCAAGGTATGACAATTTACTGGAAAAACTAACAATTCAGATGATACCGGTTGGTCTTGCAAACAGACCTGCAAACAAAAAGAACCTATTTTTTCATGTTGTTGCGGGTGTGCTGTAACACAACGGCCAAGAAATGTTAAAGAGCATGATGTCTTTTGATACGCAGAGGAACATATTTTTGTCTCTAAAGCAGTAGTCTTCAATATGTATGAAGCTTTTGTGTCCAAGCTACAGCATAGACCGAGATTTTTATTTAAGTAATTCTCTAAAGGACACAACGTGAAAGAGCAGTTGAATTCCACTTGGGCCTCACCTATTTCTAAAACAATGTGCAATGTTGACAGTGCTGTTGAAATCCTGTTCTGCCTTCCTCAAAGGTGCGCTATTTTTGTAGCAGCAGTACAGTGGGAGCTGTGCTTTTTGGCACAGCTTGGTCGAAAGGTTTGAATGAATTATTTTTAAGAATCAGAAACTTTGAATTGGTTCACAGACCCTGCTCAAAGGAGCTTGATTATAAAGAATACTTTTTGCCCATGGAAAAGGTTATTAGACTGTTAACTGTAAAAACGGCACTTACTGGAGCTGTAACTCTCAAAACATTCAGCAAAGTAGGTTATATCCATATTGCCGCTTCACGCCTTTGTTTGCTTCTCCGTTTGCAGTAGGTCTTTGGGCAGGTCTAGGGTGGCTACGTGTTTCATATGAAGGTAATGTGGGTGGCCTTGCCTTAGGGACAAAAACCTGGAATTGCAACCCACGCTTTATTCTACCCACGTCACTCTTGTACCTCCTCCTACTGGATAATAGATAAGCGTGGCTGATACCGCTTTTTGTTTCTCTAGTTTATTGATTGAAGTGTTTTTCCTGCCTTGTGGCAGTGTGGAAGAGCCAGGAGGAGCTCGCCGGTGGGGTGGGAGCAGGTCAAAGCACCTGCAGGCACAGGGAATGCGAGAGCCTTGCTCTGAGAGGAAGGCAGTGTCATGGAAGAGATTTGTTTTTTAAAAAATTCAGTTATGCCTGTGTAGGAAGAGAAGCAAGGCTGTAGGTTCATTATAAATTGACTCAGTACAAGAATTTGTATATCGTGGCCACTTGGAATGCATTTAGTGAGACACAGGTGTCTGTCTTCCTGGGCCTGAGCACCCCAATGCACGGATTAGACAAATGGAAGTATCAATGATGAAAGTATAAATGGAAAATTCTTAATCCACAACACGTAAATTTGTTGAGACAGTGTTACGTCCTTTATTTATTAGAAGGATGGTATTATTTACAGCCTTATAAGGAGATAAAATGCTTATTTTTGTGCTAAGACTAATTTTCATTAAAACTGTGGATCCAGGTTTCAAGATCAAGGGATCTTTTATCATTTAAAAGTTAAGAGATCGCCTCCCATTTCACAGCTATAAAAGCCCAAACGATGCCAGAAGCTCATCGTTGTCACAAGTAGAGCTAGTTCTAGGCACAGGTCATCAAGATGAAATATAGGGACATTTCATAATTCTGGATATCTCTCATTTTACTATGTGTTTCTGATTATTTTTTTTCTTCCTGCTTTCTGTCTGAGTTGATAAAGTGCTCCCATGAGCCATGTGGACAGTACTAATTGCTGTAATTATTGTTCCCTTAATTGCTACAATTATTTTTTTTTCTGGAGTAATTCATACAAGTACTTCTGATTCTAGAAAAGGAAGCAGGAGAGACCTTGTAGACTTGGAAAATACTCCCAGCTTGCCAATATTATGCAGGATGTCTCTCCACTTTAGTGCTATGATAGTTATGCTAGGGATGAAGGTTGATTTATGTGCCTGGAAATGGGCTCTTTCATATGCTCTTTTCAGGTTTGAAATGAATTAAAAAATCATAAACACATTCAATTAGAAAGCCAGTGGCAGTTATATTTTGTATTTGAGAAAGCCAAAGTAGCACTGGAGGTGTTTGTTTCGGTGATGGATTGCATCCATTATAATACTGGTAATCAAGGAGTTGTGAATTTTAAAGGGTCCTATTAACCAGAGCCATCGCTCTGGAAGCACGACGGTACAGTGCGTTGCTCCATATTGTCGGGGTGTCAGACGAGCGGTGCATCGCTCTCCTAATGGCTCGGTTAAGGTCTGTTACTGCTCTGTTCAATTACAGTAAGTCCTTTAATAGGACCGGCCTTCCCTCTTAATTTCCACCCAACAATCTGCATGGAGCTTCTGATGTTTATTCATTATGTATTGAAACTGAAGTCTGTGCTGCACAGCAAGGCAATTCAGTGAGATGAAATTACGGATAACTTCTCCTTGTAGTTCCCCGTGTTCTGTCAGTCCATTACCCTTCCTGACACTACTTTATTCTCCTATCGCTGCCACTCTTGGGTTATCTGATACTGAGAGGTCCACACAGCAGTGACCTCCTCCAGCTTTTCATTGACGATTTGTCAAGAACACCTTTAGTTCTTCATATATATGGAATTTTGCCATCCCACTTGGGAACTCCTACAAAAAATAGAAATTGCATGAGGTTTGGGAGCTCTGACATAGGTCCTCAAGTGCAGATGCTGAGCACTTTTGAAAATCTTTCCTTTAAAATGCTTTGGAAAGTGGGATTTACTCTGTTTGATTGACATGTTTGTAGTCCTTGTGGTCTATAAGGTCAAGTTGAGAGCAAACCCATGCACCTATTAGCTGAAGTCATAATTCTGGGCAAGTAGAGGGAGATGGAGCTCACACAGCATGGTGAGGCTGGGAGGAATGGGCCAACCTGGATATATGCAAAATTTGTGTGCATGAATCATTTATTTGGTTTATTTTCTTAGTGGTTTTTTTGTTGCTCTTGAAGATATTTCTGTTTTATTAAATGCACTTCTCCTCCTCGAGGCTCAGCTTCTCATTTGTATTTGATGCTGTTTATATTTGTATTTCTGTACCTTATGAAATATCTATCCAATTCCCTTGTAGGTGATTGTGTTGATCTCTAATACATCATTAGGAATTCACTGTGGGATAAAATAAGAGAGGTGGTGACGTGAGCAAACAGGGCCTTGTTTGAACACTGGTAGCTTTAGTAATTTGTAAACAGAGAGAGAGAAACTGAGGTGAACTGTAAATAGATTAATGGTTTTGAACATTTTCTGTTATACAAATGCCCTTCTTTAGATGTGCTGCTTCTGTTCACTGCTCAGAAGAATTTGCTCTTGTGGTGTGACTTTTACACGCAGTAACAGGTTTGCCATATGTAGACACCTTATAGACTATGGCAGAGCTGTGCAGAAATATTCCCTATTGCTCTTAAAACTTTTTTGTTGATTGTTTTGCCTCATTTTCTCATTGTCAACTCTTGATTCTTGAGTATAAAACCCAGCTTGAAATGCACTGCTTCTAAAATTTCATCATAAAACATAATAAGGAGGGATTATCAAAGCACTTCAGAAGGATTTGTTCTTATCATTACCTAAAACTGTTGGGAATATTATTCCCTAGGCTTTTAAGAGCCCTAGAGCAAGAACTGCAGTAATATTTGTTTTCATATGCACCTTTCAGGACAGAAGTAGGGCACATGCTGCTAGATTGACACCTCCAGAAAATCTACCGAAAGCTACCGATTTAGCAGTGTTTAGTTTTCGGAAGGGCTGGCGCGGAGGAGAACGAAAGGCAGAGATGTTCTTTGTTATCCGTACCCCGCCGTCGATGGGTGGCCGGTGTGCCGCGAGGCCACCCACTGCTGCAGGGCCAGCAAGACCCGAAGCCATTGCACCACCCCATGGACATCAGCTCCCGAAAAATGGAGGGAGCTCGAATTCCCCCTCCAGCCGAGTGGGGATCAGCAGGAAGATTCATTCCTATTATCTTTGCAAGCTTTGAGTCATTATCTGATCTTATTTTGTATCTCAGGTAACATTTTCTTCCTGTTTGGAACAATGTGAAAACGAAGAATGTGTAGAGGAGTTTTGCCCAGAGAAAACAGCTAGTTAGAAACTTCAAATAATCTTAACTCAAGGCAATGAAAACAATTATATGCAGCTCACAGGATGCTGAAGCTGTTTGTTATGCAATTTGAGATGTAAATGGTGAACAAAGAGTAGTTGTACTAACTGATGATTAAATCCTGACATGATAAATTTCTACATGAATAAAATCTGAGACCTAAACAGATTCGAGATTGTTAGTCACCCATCAGTTCACACCAAAGAGTTTTGCAGCCAAGTGAAAAGTCTTCAGACATCTTATTTTTGTAAAGTTAAGTTATTGGCAGGATTTTGCAATTTGTGTAGACTGACACTGCGCTGCCACATGAGATGAGTTCAAGAGGCTTTATCAAAGTAGGGTATTTTTTTTTTTTCTATTTTCAGGAAATCATATCAATAAAACTTAATAGGAAGTTGAAAGTAAAAATGCAGCAAACTGTGAACTTAATATTACCCTGGTGGGAGCTCATTAATATCTCAACAGGTATACTCATGCATTATCTTAATTGCACATGGGCCTTAGGAAAATTGCCTTTTCTGAAGTTTTTCTGACTACTGTCATTTGGTGAGTCAGGTTCAGGTGCACCATTTTATTAATTTTTTAATAAGGTACTGAGGAGAAGGTAGCCTGATTCAATCACGTTTGAAGTAGCATAGTAACAATAATTATTTTTATGGTTGCACTGATCTGCGAGGTTCTTGGCCGTGCGGGTGGATTTGCGGGCAGAGGTGAGGCAGGTGTGGGCACGAAGCCCAGTGCTTCTGGCAGATCCTGCAGCTCCGGAGAGGGTTGGTTTGGCTCCTGGCACTGGGTCTCGTGCGTGTTTCCAGTTGAGAGAGTTGGGTGTTAGCAAGGAGCTTGCCACTTAGTCTTGTTCTGCTTGAAAAGAAGGGTCTGTAGAACAGTGAGAGGAGGAGGACATGGGATGAGGTGATCATACGAAGTAAGTTTGAAGTGAAGAATTGGAAGAAGTTTGTATTTCAATTGCTTTTTACTCTGAAATACGCAGTTCCAGACCTGATGTTGGCAGATGTTTGATGTTGCAGAGAGTGACTTAGGAGACCATCAGAGGGACACGTCGGTCCTCGGAGTGTTCTGTGCTGTGGCTTTTGGTGCAGCTCACAGACAGGCCCAGCTTTTCAAGGAAGACAACCAAGTGTCAGCCAGAGAGAGCTTCTCATTAACAGAAGAAAATGAAATAAACAAAGAATAATGTACAATGTTAAAAATAAATTAACATTAATTAATCACTGACTAATGCAATGTTCCCAGCATTAATCATTCACTCTTACTGTAACCAGAACATCAGCCGGGCAAAGGACATGTAAAACTCCGGCGTGTGATGTTTGCCCTAGTCCTGTAAACACAAAAACTGCCTTCAGGAAAATCCGCCGCCCATGTGGGTGATCCGCTCACTCATCTGCCAGCACCCGAGTGTCCTTCAGAAAGCTCCAGCTCCAGCCGTGCCTGGTTATGGTGGTGGAGGCTGATGCCTCTTCTGCAGACACTGGCTGCTGTGCAGCACGCGAAGGAGGAGCACAGGCTTTTCCCACTCCCAGCCTTCCTGTGTAAGGGCCAGGGGGATTTTTATCCCCTGTGCTGTACGGATCACAACTCTTCTGCCAAGATGTTAGAGCCATTTGGAAAGCAGACTGTAATTCCCCGGAGCTTCTTGATGTTTCAAACATGTTTCAGAACAGAAAGTAGGAAAATGCGATGGAAGAGAAAGCTTGTTTCTTTAAACTGAAGTTTTCGATGTGAGATATCAATGACAAGTAGCGGGTTTTACAAAAATGAAAGGAAATCCGTTAAGAGACAGAAAATATTTATCTGGTTAATTTAAAAAACCAACAAAAAATCAAACAGCCTCATTTAAAATACTCTGTGCTGTGATCCTGCCATGAAGTCATTGTAATGCTTGCTGGGTTTGTTGACATCCCAGTTCTTCCCATGGCAGCAGGACGTGATGTCTCAAACTGAACCCTTGCAGGACCAAAAGGACAATGAGTATGTCTTAAGAGTGATGTGTTTAAAGACTTGTAAAAATGGGGAAAACTATAGGAAAGGGGGAGTGCAAACCTTTTTATTTAGGTGCTATCTATTTAGTGTGTAAGTTGGGTAAAGTGGATAAACTTCCAATTTTTCGTGTGGTTAGAGCATGGCGCAGGGCAGCTGGTACTGTCAGGTGGCTTTTGTTTGCCAGCCTGAACCATATCAGCAGCTTTCAAAACCAAAACAGAAAGCAGACTAGCAATGATTGGTACATCTGAGAGGACGTTAGGGGACATGCTAGGTAGTAGTAGGACTATACTTACGGTCATCTTTAGTGCTTAGTCATCCCTGGCATCATACTGCAGCTTCTTCTGCCTTTCGCTCATTCATCTCGTGTCTGTGCATGAACAGGAGACTTCTCATTAATGGGCTGATGGTTCCTCACCTTTCAGCAGTGCTAAATAATGGTTTTACAAACTGATCGGGGTGGAGAAGAGTTGGTTATTAAACGTCCAGCTATTTATCTGTGGGTTTATGTGGATAGCTTTTCTGCATCTTCAAAGCTGAAGTCCAGCCTGTGTGCATCCACCCACTGCCCTCTTGGCCCTTGGGGCAGCAGCTTTGCTGGTGGCGTGAGCCGGGAGGCTGGGGAAGCTCCAGCCCTGTGCCTCGAGCGGGAGGTTTGATCCAGGCTCGAGAAGCACCAGCGAGTGCTCAAGAAAAGTTGAATTTTCATGATCAGAGAGAGTAATCAAATTATAGCCTTTCTTATTCTCCCTTGGCCTCCCCTCACACCCCTTGCACGGTGAGACCATCTTCATCATCTTTGGGAACAGTGAACTGTGACATCTGGCCAGCTTGGGGTTGGGTCTTGATGAATTGGGTCAATCCATTTTTATTTTCAAGTGCACTTTGATGTTCGCAGGATGTGAAGGTGTGTGTCTGTGGGGTTACCCGGTGAGTGGCCATCAGCGTGCAGCAGCAGTGTATGTTGTTCTTTGGATGTTGGTCTGATGAGCGTAAGCTCCGTGCTTTTTGAGAGGAGAGGGAGCCTGGCCATTGAGAATTGACTGGAGTTAACGCGACATTGCGTTTCACAAACTAAAGTCACTGTCAGTAAAAACAAACCAGTAACACAGAGGAACATATGGTGTGAAGTATGGGAGAAAGGCTTCCAGCTGAGTCCATGGGAGGTTTGTCCACATCCAATTGGATGTGAACGTTAGAAAAGGAAAAGAAGAAGAAATGCTGAATTGTTAAATATTAGCTGATGCAAACACATTCAGTTTGGACATCTGGGATGCCGCCTGCATGCACAGGAAGACGTGTGGGAAGGGAAAATGACGTCTTTTGTAGGTGTCTGACATACAGGACAAAGTTGAACTCTGCAGTCTATATTGTATCCACTGAAGTACTTTTCTCCCCATATTTGGACAAAATCTTATGAAAATTCTACTCCTCGTGCATATAACTTCATGTTGCTTTTAGATATCCTGTAAGAAATGTTGGTAAAAAAATCCCAATGTATCCTTTTTATACTGCAAGTGATAGAAACAGCTAGAAGTGGTTAATATTTTATGGACAGAGGAAAAAGACTAGAAAACCAAAAAGTCTCCGAAGTAATATAAGCAATGGAGCAAATTCCGTAGAAGCTTTGCTTTTTGTAAATGTGCTGAATATGTTCCTTTTGATTTTCAGTTGAAAAAGCAGTTGTTGGCATGTTGAAATACAAACACTTGCCACAGGTAAAAATTAATATTTCACCCTTTCTTTTATTTATAATTAAAAACCCGCCACTCGGCTATCAGTACGGCTCTGTGTGTGGGACTGTATGTTGTCTACCTGATGCTTGTCTAATTAATAACAGGTAAACAGCACCCATAAAGTCAGCCTGGTTAACTGTTCCGCTTAATATGATACCAGCCAATGAATAGATGAATGAAGCTGATAAGCAGCTGAGCAAGCTCCACTAACTGCTTTGTACAAATGAGAAGAGAGCGATCCTAAAATGTCACCAGTCATTTATTACAACAGCAATTTCAGGCACAGACAAATTAGGTATTTCAATTATTTTTGACCGCCAGGGTGCCCGGCACTTTCTGTGCAACCGCAGTAGTTGGTGTTAGCTGAAAGTCATCCCTAAGGTAGATTAAAAATAAAGAAGGCTGATAAATCGGTATAATCGATCTATTTGTCTTTGAGAGTGGTCCCCAAGCTTTGCTGGCCCTTGGGCAAAATACTGAGCAAGTAAATCATGTACCAGTGGTCAACACCATGCTGTGTTCTGCCCGGCAGCCTCAATTTTAACTTTTTTAATTTTCTGTGACTGGAGCACTGGGAGGTCTTGCTGGCAACGTGCTGTCCGCAAGCCACAGATCTAAAATAAATCTGGTAAGGCTTTGTAGAGGACTGCTGTCTTGCATTAACAACCTAAAGCATCCCAGCTTTCAGCTTGATTAGCCACCTCGCTGGTCCTAAAACCGGCGGACATGCAGAGGAGTGACACGATACATCCACAGAAAAGACTGTGCCAAGTGACGGGGGATCAATTCTCCGGCATCCACAGTGACAGCCCCAGCAGCCGCTGAAAGTTTAAGTGTTAAGGTTTAATAATTCATAGCAAGTAAGAGCAGTACTGCGCCTGGGCCCTGGTTCAGCACGCTCCCTGCGCAGGGGTCCCGCCGGGGCAGGGCTTGGAGCAGGGGCCACGAACCGCATTTCGCTCTAGGCTGATGCTGAGTGAAGTGAATTCGATCTTAAAGCAAGTCGTGTGAGACGGTTTATAACATAACAGTAGATATTATCTTTACAAAGAGGAACATGCTTCAACAAATGTTGGGGTATTTAATAATTATGGATGGTTTGGGTAGGTTCGCTTATCTGCTGGGTCTTCAGTCTGCTTTTACTCTGCTGTAGAAGTTGTTAATGTACATTCAGATGTAGCGCCTATTCTATGGAAATGCCGAGTTTGCTCTCATCTGCTACTGACCTCTGTGGGAACTGAAGGCACTGAGCCCTTTGCAGTATTGAGCCTGGGGAAATACAATGCTTACTCTTCTGAGAAGGCAGAAGAGCTAACAAATACTTGTAGGAATGCTGTGCAGAGGCAGAATATGAGAATGCAGAAGATGCTTGTACTGAGGCATGAAATACTGACCTTTCTGCAGTCTAGAAGTCTCAAATCATTATATATGATCATGTTTGTGTATATTGCAAATCTTTTTTTTCCCTCCTTGGCATCTCAAGTGAGAATTATGGCAGGTTCCTTAATTTAAGGAACAGTCCCAGACTGTTACTCAAACAATTGCATAATGTGTTTGGGGATTAACATACTGTCAGCTTGATAACTGTTTAGGGACCTTTGTTATCAAGGAGAAAATAGCCCTGAACAATATTCTGGTCTCCTGTTATAGCAAGTAACTGTCAGCCTCCTTCCCACTCTGCCATGAGAAGGAACAGCAAGAGCTGTTTACTCATGGGCAGGCAGGGTGTTAGGACAGGGCTGAACCGTGACCAGGTTGTCTCTGGGGGACAGAGATGTCCACGCTCAGCAATCTTCACGACTGTTCTTCATCAGAAAGAACCAAAAATAAACATCCTTTTGTTTAAACCTGCAGTCGCAGTTTAATGTTTAAGAGCTGCTTCATCCTCCAAAAATGGATGAAGGCTCCTTCTGGCTTTCAGCCAATGATGACAGGTATAGACGGAAACTGGGTTGCATTCAGAATCCCAAAGAACCTGATGCTAGTAAAACCAGAACACCAATAAAACCAGAACAAAAAACCAGAACACCAATAAAAAAAAGGACAGAGTGAGATAATGGTTTGTGTGTGCTGTATTTGATTAAGATTGTCTGAAAAGAAAAAAATTATGCATGTGCACATATACAGTTGTTTTCTATTGTTTAATGATTTTTTTGTGTAATGATTTTTTGTGTAACTTGAAGTCAATGAAAAGATTGTTTCTTTGACTCGCGCATTGTAAAGGAACATCATGGAGAAATATAGATGGATACAACGAAGACGAACCGAGGCTCAGCTGAAGCTAACTGCTTTAGCTAACTGCTGCAAGAAGTGCAATGAGTATATGAATATGTATATTTATCAGAAATTATTTTTTTCTACAGATCCCACAAATCAGTTATGCCTCAACTGCACCAGAGTTGAGTGATGACAGGCGCTATGATTTCTTCTCACGTGTGGTTCCTCCAGATTCCTTCCAAGCACAAGCAATGGTGGACATTGTGAAAGCTTTGGGATGGAATTATGTGTCCACTTTGGCATCTGAAGGGAATTATGGAGAAAAAGGAGTCGAGTCCTTCATGCAAATTTCCAGAGAGGCAGGTAGGCAACGCCCATCCTCCCTCCAGAAAATGCTATGGAAGTAATGAATGTTATTTTGTTCCAAATGTTACATTATTTTTCTAGAACATATATTTGATTCTAAAGGTGCTCCAGGTCTTTGCGATGCCTCTGTAATGGCTCCTAGATACTCTCATTCCTAAATTGCTTGTGGAGTTTCAGAGAGTTTGAAACTTCAGTGGTTTTCAATCGTTCCTGGAGAAAATAGAAAACACGGAGTCTTACCAAGCTCCTACTATTCCACTGGATGGCATTATATTGTGTTGACATGGGTAGACGACAGATTTTGAAATGCTGAGCTTTTATCTCTCTGCAGCTAGAAATTCTGTGAAGACTGTTTGTTACCAGACACTGACTTGTGTCATGCTGTTGCTGTTCAACTTTCAGGTCGCTGCCTGATTTGTATTGCTTTTCTTTACCGTGTCTCTTGACCAATTCTGTTGAGAAAATTCATAATCTTTTACTTGAAGGCTCAAAGATTACTGGCCTGGGATATGGAGACAAGCCGCCCAGCAGAATGGTGCGAGGCACATCAGACCTTTGGTGCGATGCATCATGTTTTTCTTGTTACTAGTTTCATTTAGTGATGTCCCAAGAAGGCCAAACCATGTTGGACAATGCCACTGTCAGTGAGAGATGTTCGAAGAGGACAGGGAGATGCTGTGTCTTGTGCTGGGTCAGGCTTATGCTATTGAGTTGAACCATCATAATTTTGTTGACAGAAATCTCTAATTTTACAGCTTGTTTTCCTGTTCTGGTACAGAACATAGAGCAGACCTGTCTTGAAAGTGTGACTGCTGTGTCAGTGTGGACATACCCTTATCTTGGTGACTTACTCTTCAGGCTAAATAGTTCTAAATTTCCTCAGAGACTCCAGAACGTAGGAGGACTTTAGATCGCACTTCAGGGAATAGAGGTATAAATCTATGACAAGCTGTTTTGCAATCCAGAATCATCGAAGTTTGGAAATTGAAATATTTGAGTTGATCCTTGTGCTGGTAAGGAAAAATAAGCAGAAGATGTGATTCATTATTGGCGATATGTGCAGAGCCCATCTCTAGAAGCCTTCAATGATACATCCTGATGAGAAGCCCAACATCATTGCACAAGAGTAAGCTCTATTGTATTCTCCAAACGAACTCGCATTATCTCCCACCCTGTAACTGCCCTGGCATTGTGTTAAATAAAACCAGCAAAACGCAATCCACAGTTCAGCTACTTACATAAATCACCAGCCGGATTAGTGAGTGGTGAAAGGGAAGGACCAGGATGGGAAGGGCGCTGCTCTGGAGCAGCCGTCGGAGGTTTCATCTCGTCGGGTGTTGCAAAGCTGGTTCCACAGCGGACGCTCTGCTTTTGCAAGTTGCCTGTGTCCTCTGGGAGGTGGCGCCTCGGCTCCGTCCCCAGCTGCCACCGTGCAGCTGATGGATCACGCTGGGCAGCGTCACCACGGAGTGAGCGGAGAAAAAGGGGCTTTAGAGAGGGGAATCCAGAATTGTTTCCTTATGTTGATATCACAGAAGGAACCTATATTTGCATAAATTTGTCTGTTCGCTCAAATGCATATTTATGTGGTATTAAAGAAAATGGGTTTGGATTTCATACTGCAGGAAGTGACAAATGCCAGTGTTCATTATAATTTAAAATTGACTTTATTTGCAAATATCCACTGTTGCAAAATCATATCAGAAATGTGTTCTCTATGCCAAGGACAAACTCTAGCTGAATTATACTATATCATTTTATAGACCTTCTGTAGAACTAAATTAATAAGAGCGGTTCATGTAGTCAACATGTAATTCAATGTCCTTCATAAAAAATAAAGCATAAGACCAAAAGAATACCCTCTTAAAACAGCTTTGCATGCAGGGTGATACAGGTCACGCCTACGAGATTAAGACACTAACAGGGATAGTGCATAAACTTTCTTTCATAGCTGCAGCCTGTCTTGTCTGGAAACTGGAATAATCCAATCCCCAGAGCTGCCTCCGACTCAGTTCAGCTGCTTTTTTTTCTCAGCGCTGCGCTGAATTTTTTTATGTTACACAGATAAAGCTTAGGTGAAGTTCTGAGGGGATTTAATACCTGTCAACAAGTTCCCCGGCTTTTTAAAACCCTGGGAAGCTAAGATGGTCCTGTTGTCTAGGCATTTAATGGAGCGGCCGCCGTGCTGTCTGGCAGTGCGGTCCTGGAGATGGGTCCTGACCTTGATCCCTATGGGGAAATGGCACCTTGTCCCCGACTTTGGGATTTGGTCGTGACCAGGTGCTGTTTTGGGGGCTCACGTTGCAACGGGACGTTTCTGTGCTCTGGGGACATGCTATGGGGAGTTGCTTTCCTGGTGCCTGATGCGGCTGTGCCTCCTTGGGGATGTTTTATGCAGAAGAAATGATTAACCAGGCTGTCAGGTGATTGCTGTAATAGCAGGGTTGGAAAGAGCCTCCTGAAGAAGCAATAAGCAGCAATAATTTTACTGACTCATGGCTGCGGTGTCGTTAGTAGCTCCTTGATCTATCTATCTAAAAACATTTCAGTGGTCAAGAGCCGCGTGTCTGAGTGCATGAAGTGAACAGCCCTCTCTAATGAGGAACAGAAGGGACAGGAGGTTTCACAAGACGGAGAAGTATTACCGAGATCAGCGCGCTTCACGTATTAAATATATTTAAATGGGTCCAAATATCTGTGGCCCAACTGAGGTGTGTAATTACACAGTAGCTTTGCAAAAGCAGTCAAGCCTGGCGATGCCTGCGGTGCCGTGGTGACACGGCAGGGACAGGGAGGAAGGGGTGGGGACCACACTCGTGATGTTCCCGCTGCTGCCATGAGAGCAGATTAACCTGGTGCTTGGGGTGCCAATCAAAACTCCACGCTAATTAGAAAACGCATGCCAGAAGCAACAGAAATGCAACAGCAGTGGGAGGAAGTTTTTTCCTTAGTCAAAAGATCCAGTTCTTCTAGAAATCAGTGAGGCTGTGGATTACCTCTTCTTCTCTTCTTCTGCGGCCTTCCAGTATCTGAAGGGGGCCTACAAGAAAGCTGTAGAGGGACTTTTTACAAGGGCATGTAGTGATGGGACGATGGGTAATGGCTTCAAACTGGAAGAGGGGAGATTCAGATGAGATATCAGGAAGAAATTCTTGGCTGTGAGGGCGGTGAGCCCCTGGCCCAGGCTGCCCAGAGCAGCTGTGGCTGCCCCATCCCTGGAGGGGTTCAAGGCCAGGTTGGACGGGGCTTGGAGCAACCTGGGCTGGTGGGGGGTGTCCCTGCCCAGGGCAGGGGGTGGCACTGGGTGGGCTTTGAAGGTCCCTTCCAACCCAAACCATCCTGTGATTCCCAGCTCGGAGGGCAGACTCAGCGCACCCTGCAGGGACGTGGGGAGGACAGGAGAGGGGTTTAAGTGGTAAGGCACAGTTCACCTCATTTTCCAGGTAGCTAAATCACGTGATGTTGATCGGGAGGAGTTGTGCTATGCTTAAAGCAGTGTCCGTTTAATTTCTGTGTTTAGGCTTTGGTTCTGTTCAGGGGTTGGATGCTGTGGGGTTGAGTTGCCGGCTCAAAGCAGAGCTCAGAACCCAGCAAGGCTGCAGTGAGACTTGGAGAACCACCACATCTGTGTTTGGGCAGACCTGCTGCTCCCCGCTCAAACCCAGGAGCCCAGCAGGGATGTGAACACGTAATCGCAGTGGGCTCTGTAGCCTGGTGCAAGGGAGGGGGGGATGCAATAAGTGCATATATAGCTCCAGGCTGCAAGGATTTTAGAGCTGGCGTGAATCCTGCCCCCATGACCCCTTTTAATGAGCAGAACAGAGCTGGGAGAGGTCAGAGCAGGGTCTGGTGTCGCTTCTTCCCTATGTGGCCCTGTAGGACCAGGCGCATCTGCCAGCAGCAGGAACAACCCCGGAGTGGAGGTCATTAGTCAAAGTTTGAGACACACCGACGATAAGCAGTCATTATTAGCTCGCAGACAATTGCCTTGTATCTCATAATCAGTGTGTTTTGGCAGAAAAGAAGATTTAGTCCATAGGTACCAGCGTGTTCATTATCTTTGGCCTCAAATCTGTAGCAGCTAATTATCCTAAATTCAGTGTTTTATCCAAACTTGTTTCTGATTCAGTCAAGATCTTAGGAATTGTGAGGATGAGTAGAAAGTGCTATCCTTGCTTAGTTTTCAAATATGCTTTAGTATATAAAGACTTTGCTTGATCCTTTGAGTTAATAATTTTTCACAAAGTGACTTCCATTATGAGGACTTCAAGCGAGTTTGAATATGTCATTGTGGCAGGAGATGAGGATTTGAAACATGCTCTGCAGTCTGTGGGATTAATAAATTAGGGGAATGGTCTAATTATGGAAAATCTAAAGGACCATTTCAGATTATTAATGAAACTACTGAATACTTGAATTTCAAAGATTAATTCATCTTTGATTTTTTTAAAAGATTAATCTGTACCAGAAGGTTAATTGCTATCTGTAAGAAATATATATATTGAAGTCGTTAGCAAAAGACCACTTGAATGCCTCCTAACAGATAAATGAAAGACCTAGTATGCATTTATTCATCATCTTCTCTCCAAAACTCACCCATTTTCACAGGTGAGTACGCTGGCTGCTCTGCCTGGGGATTCTTTGGTGCTCACTCCCCAGGCTGGAGCCCGACTGGTGTAAAGCCAGGGATGCCGGACTCCGCAAACCCCTACGTCTGCTGCCTTTCCATGCCTCCCTTGGCCAGCTCCATCTCAGAAATAAGTATTTCTGCTCAGCAAGGCTGATTTTGAGCACAGTTCTGCTTGTTCGCACAAACTAGACCCCGTTGTATTGCACAGAGCAACGTGCCCGTAATAGAGTATACCTTAATCTACAAACCAAGAATTAAGTAGTTTAGATGATGATGTTCTCAACCATTTGGAAGGACTGGAGAAGAAAAATTCTGGAAAAGCATGTCTTCTTTCTTTGTGTACTAAAGGCATAAAAAAAAAAAGGATTAGAGCTCTTGTAGCAGTGAGCTGGTATGATTATATATACTGAAGTTTCTTCTGAAGACTTCTAGTTGCAGTGTCGTATTTGTTAAAAAGCTATCATCACCTTGACAGAACAAAAAAGCAGACTAAACTTTAATCCACTTTAACATAGGAAGCACAACACTTGCAACAGTCTCTTTATCTTCTTCTCTCCTGTTTTTTGCTGAAGACTTTTTTTGAACTATTCATTTCTTTAATTCTTCTGTCTCTGTGATCCTCGAGCGCGGCGCAGACATCTGTCACGTGAGGTGGAGAACATCTGCATGTGGGAGGGACGGCCTGGATGCACAAGCTGCAGGAGCTGAATTTCCTCAGAAACAGAGGCAACATCAAAAAACATTCATTTTCAGGGCAAAGAGGAGACCTCTGAAATGATGAATCCTTCTCCTCACCCTCATAAATAGAATTGTTTTTCAGCAGTGATGCTGAACAGTATTTCTTTCCTATCCTCCCATTTAAACTTGAATTTCCTTTTTTTCTTGTGTTTCCCAGCTTTATATTTTCTAGTAAAGACCATATGTATACACACACGCACGTACCTGTATGAGACACATAGCCCTTACGTCTAACAAGTGTCACTCCACCTAGATCAGATGAACCATTTTTTAGCATGCTGTAATAATCTGTGCGTTAACTAGTATAATCTCCTAATGCATTGGTTTCTTTACAAATTAGGTACATACAATTAAATACCTCCTACAGAGAATATTTTCTATGGGTTTGTTATTGGTAGCAAAAACTGTTTTAAACCTCTTTAGCCACCTAAATGTGAACATATGACAGCTTCTCCTAAAGCCTTGATAGTTGTTTTCTACCCTGACTTGTGTTTCTAAAAAGATCTGAATCTTTTGATTCAGGTTTTTGGTGATCTGCATCATCTCATGACACTTTCTGTGAAATCCTCCACGTGGTATATCATAACATGCTGCTCTAATTCAGTACTTATCTTCTATGGAAGCCGACACTGTTAAAAGCCAAGAGCTGCTGTATCATCCCACGGTGATTCACACAGCATCTTTGTCGGCTCCTGTAGGTCTGTTCCACTGCCTGCTAGGATCCTGAATCTGCATTTTTGTAATAGAACTTAATTTTTATGCTGTCTGGTGGGAATTCCATTAGCACAAATTAGTGCTGGATAACATGAGAGAGTTAAATCATTGCTACGAGGGAGTTGTACAACTGTCTGTATTTTAAGAAGGGAGAGGAGACTATTCTGTCTGTGTGTCTCAAATAGAGTACTGACTCCTACTGCCAAGTAGAAAATCCTGATTTTTTTTGTCTTATATTCTGATGTTAATGAAAGCTCTCTTTTTTTTTCTTGATCCATTAAAGCCCTATCAAATGGGTTTAGAATACTCATTACAAGGAGCAGTTACTTTCCAACATAACCCAAGGTTAAAAAAAGCCCAAAAATGAGAAAGGAAGGTGAAAAAATTTAATGATGTCATCCAGCTGTTCTGTCAAAGTCCTGGGACTGAATCTTCGTCCTGCTAGTGCTGGTGAGACAGTTGGAACTGGGATGCACCGTGGTGGGCAAAGATTGCATTGGCTAGGTTAGCAAATAACAAATGCTTACAATTTATTAGTGGAGCTTTGCGCAGCATACTGGCAATGGGTGATACCACACGTCGTCTAGTGATGCCCAAAATTTATGATCTATGATTTCTATTCTTTCTGGCAGCTAACGGAACCCAACTTTTAACAGAGTCACTGCTCAAATATTCGAGTGAGTCATTGGTTTGGAAGGAGTTGGGCTAAGGTGGGGTACTGTCCATCGTGATGCCTATTTATTTATTTAGCCGAAGGAATAACGTTTTGCAAACTGTTCCTTGGATCTCCCTCTGCTGTAACCCAAGAGGCAGAAACCCTCTATAGCATTTCAGTTAGAGCAAACAGCTGAGCTTACGTGTTGACTAATTGGTCTATAAATATCTTTTTGAAGTGCAGTCCAAAAGGCAGCCTCAGAAAACCAGCCATTGTCATAGTGGTGTTTAGCATGGATCTCAGGTGCGGTCACTTCAGGGAACGGCAGCTCTTGGGAGGGTCACAGACCCCAGGGCTTTTATGGAGTTTGAGGGTATAGAGCATGGGTCGAGGTTTATGGAGTTTTCCCAGTGAATTACTGGCCCTACAGCCACCCCCTTTGGAGCTTTTCTGCCTGGTGGGTGGCCCAGCATCCGCAGGTTGGGATGGAGATGTCGGGGGGGGGGGATGGAGAGGCAGCACCGCGGGGCTATTCCTTTGTCTTTCATTGTGTTAAATGATTGTGCTTTCTGATGCGAATGGCCTTTATTCATTTCCTTGAGCGCCTGTTGTCTGGGTCAAATATAGCAAAAATAAATACATAAACCACTAATGAAATCAAGTCATTTATATATGAGCACTTCAAGTGGTTTCCATTTTTCTTTCTTTTTTCCCCTCAAATATTCATGCATCTGTCCCTTTTGGTATTCATTGATGTTATGTTAAATAACGATGTTATTAAATCTATTGTTTTCCTTCCTGTGTTTTGTCAAATAAGAAATGTTTTGTCATTTCAGAAAAATTGTTATTGCTTTCTCAAGTTGTACCAACTTGTGTTTTGTGCTGCAGTCTGTCAGGTTTAATAGGATTTTCCTTTAATTCTAACTGATCTAGTAGAAGATGCACTGGACTTGATCCTCAAGGGTGTTTTGGATTGCATTTAGAGTTTAATAGTATGCTTTCTGATAGTGGAAAAGAAAAAGCAAAGTGCACCTCTGCAAAGTAGATCTGTTACTCTGTGCATGGTCTATGCTGCTGTGGCTTTTTTTTATTACATGTGAGAAGTGACGTTGTTTAGAGGAGCAAATGGGTGATGTCCCTGAGGTGATGACTGGACTTCTGACTTCCCTGGGATATTGGGTACAGCTCACTAGGTGCCTGGCGTAGGTGTTGAGAAACCCTCTAGGCACCTGCCTGTATTTTTAGGTTGTCAAAACATTGTGAATGCAATCTTCATCTCTTTAGCGAGGCGTCTTCCTACCTACGACATAACAGATGTCCTAAGTTAGTTGGCTCTGTTCCCTGGGCAGTAAGGAAGAGTGATGAGATCCGAGTTGCCCTTTTGAAACATCTCTCTCTCGACTACACAAGGAGTGTAGGCACCAAATAGAAACATGTCATTGAAGAATTGGAATTTTAAAAGAAAAATAATCCAATCGTTGGTATGTATGGGATAGATGTATTTTCCTATCTTTTGTCATCATTTGAAGATAAATACCTGGTGTAAATTCACAGGGCTCTGATGATCTTATTCAGGGAATTAGTGAAACTGGTGGGCATTAGGAGCGCGTGGTTTGGGCCCCTACCTGATGGCACGGCCCCATCAGAAGCCCGTCTGCCCAAACAGTGTTGTAATTCTGTGATGGAACTAGCTGGGGTCTGAGTAAGTCCTCCTGCTCAGACAGGCTCATGAGAAATCAATAAAATGGAGTTCGGGGAGAAGGAAAGAGGTAAAGATACGACATTATGATTACCTTTGTGTCTGCTTATGTGAAATCTGAGAGCAGTTCCATGCTGATACGTGCAGAAACTTGCACTCTGTCCTCCTGAATGATCTCTCACAGCTCATTTTTTGGCAAAGTATTACTGGATAGCTGTAGCAGGCCGTTGCCACAGTTATAGTATAAGTCACTTTAGTGATAAATATCTGCCTTTTTATGGCGTTTATTGAACATTTGGAGATTGCATTTCAAGGACAGAATAAAATTGAAACAGGCAATTCTTGTTACTAAACAAATAACTGCCAGCATCCTTTAAAAATGTTACCCCCAGTTTAATAAAACATTGCTTTTGTGGTTATTTGAAAAGGATCATGTGGATCAGCTGAAACCAAGTGATTGGTTAAGTCCTCGTTATTTCAAAGCAGAGACATGTATTGTTGAGCCTTTATTTCTACCAGCACAGTTGGACACCCCCGGGGAGCACTCCTGCATTTTGCAGTGTGCGTGCCCCATGGCGCAGAAGTGAAGGATTTGGTTTGGTGCAGATTCAGGAATTAAGTCATCCCAGTCCAGGTTTTTCATCTGTTCTTTGGAAGATTTTCTGCATCTCACGGGTAATACGTTCCTCTTGGTGAAGATAGGAGTATGGTGCAGAATCAAAGCAAGAGCATTCCTGTTTGTTCTGCATCCATCTTCTGCTGGGAAGAATAGACATTTGATAAGAAATGCTGGTGGAAATATTGAGGGAAGGGACAAAAAGTATGTTAATGTGCATTAGAAAGCTTGAGGAGAAGGTCCTATTGAAGTGCAAAAGCTGGTGTTGTTTTGGGGAGGTGCAGGAGGAAGGGAGAGAGTTCAGATTTACTGAAGAATAAAAGGAAGGAACAAGTCTGTGGAAGCCGCAAGACAGGTATAAGGATTAGGACAAGGAGAGATGAAAAGCCACAAAATGAAGGTTGATAGAAGTGGCTGGGGTCAGGAAGATTGAGCCCCAGCAGGGAAAAAAAAATATCTGTGGGTAAGGAAGACTTGCCATAAAGAAAAATCACATTTGTTTCACCAAAAAAATTAATGATTTCAGAAAGAGACTTGACTCTGATTGTGAAAACTTAGAACTTCTGGGAGATAAGATACAAATTTTTTTCCAAGTCTGTTTTTTCTGCCGGGGGTGCAGCGAAACCAGACTTCCTAGACGATTGCATCCGAGTGCCTTTGCTCCTCACTAGGCTTTTTTCCTGCCTCCCAGCCTACCCGGGGTGGGAAGAGGAGCCTGTGAATCCTGGCTCCCATTTCGCCTCCGCCTACGGTGCCTATTCCAGCGTGTGGTGCAAAGCATCTTGTCAGTTTTCCTGAAGGAATAAAATGAATTTCATAAAAACCTTCTGCAGAGGAAGCCCCTGCTGTCATTTTGACTTTCCCCATGGAAAATAGAAATATTGTGATTACACTGAGATTTTCCCATGGGATATGTCTGTTTTGCAAAGTAGGATGAATTTGTAGGAACTTCATTTGGGACCAGCTCTAAATACATTTCTGCATCTGAAGGGTAATATATAATCGAATGCAGTAAGTTATTCCAGTTTCTGTCACTGAAATTCTGCATCCCAGGAGGAAATACAAAATATCACCTCATCTTGTACCTTCCATACTTCACAGTCCCTTCTCACTTTGTGCTAATGCAAAGAACAGCTTTCATAGCCATGGGGGAGTAGCAGCACATAAATAATTCTAAGATGCCTCTTCCATCACGCACCCTCCCGTGCCTTCTTCATTCCTTACCCTTCCTCAGACAACGGAGGATGACAAACGTCCTGAACCCTTCACACTTGTGGAAGATGGCTTTCATGCTTTGCTAGTGATCTTCAGGGCATGCCAAAAATATTCCCTGGTCCGTCTCCAGAGCTGTCTAAGCCTTCCCCAGCCCAGCTTCCTTGTGTAGGGAAAAAAAAGATCAATGAGAGGAGAAAGCTGCTCTAACTGGGTATTTGTACCCCCCTTTGCAAAATCATAGCAGGTAGTAAATTATGATCAATGGAGTTCCTAGTCTTTTCTTACACATTCCTAGGAAAGTTATTTATCAAGGCTGTGCTTGAAATACCCAGACTATTTGCTCTAGTATATTCAACAAGATATCTGAGCTGAAAATATGAACTTCAATATGGCATTTTAAGTGGTATACACGTACAGCCAGGATGTTGGGAAGATATATGTATAGAGAGAGTTTATATTGCAGGCTCTTCTGTTTCCTTTCCCTCTGGTGTTTCAGGATTCATATGTTTTCAAATCTAGAAGGAATGAGGAGGCCATCTAGCTTGCTCTCATAGTGGAGCCTATTGGTATTATTTTAACACTTCACCAATGTTCATTATTTAAATATCAACCTGATGCTGACAATTCCGCTCCCTCTTCCCAGGCAGGTGGCTGGGCTGGACCTGTGTCGTGCGATGCTGCAGGTGTTTACATCGGCACGTGTGCCCCGACAGCAGCACATGGCCCTGTGCAGCTCACAGTGCTCTCGGTATTCCCTCTTCACATTGGCTTTAGCCTGTTGATAAGAAAAAGTTGGTAAAAAAGCAAATTATTCAATTATTTGATTACCACAGGAAGATGTAACGTGTATTTCATTGTGTAAGCACAGAGATGAAACAGATTAAACTGTGGGTAACGGAAAGGCAACTCAAACATGCAGATGTTCGTTTGAAACTTGAATTGGGTTTTGTGACGCAGGATGCTGCAATCCGCACTGACGCTTCCTCCTGGTAAACAGCAACGCTTCACTACCTTGCTGTTTGTTGGGGAGAGCCCAAGTATGACAAGGAGAGCAGGCATCCGTAGTCTGGATTTGTTTTTAAAATAAGGTGTTCTGCTTAAGGTTAGACACTACATGGTCTTTGCCGCCTGTGCAACGTGACTGTCTGCAGGGTACCGGTCACAGGGGGGGTCCCTCGGAGGCTCCAGCTCCTGCCTTTTGGCAAAGGCAGCTGGAGGATTCCATAGAGCCGACGTGGAGCGGCTCCGAGCTCATTGCGCTCTTCTGCTCGCCCGCCCAAGGCTGGGAGCCCTTCCCATTGCCCGGTCCCCCCTCTCGGTGCTCGAGCTCCAGTGTGTCCCTATGTCCCGGGGCGGCTTTGCGAGAGCGAGTGCCACCTTCTCATGGTGATGGTGCCAGGTCAGCCACTTCTCTGGGGACCAGCATGCTCCTGCCGGTGGCCCAGCTCTGGGATGAGGGGTAGTGGCTTCCTATGAAAAATAAAAATTAGAAGTGTTTCAGGTAGCTGCTTTACAATGGAAGACTTTATCCACATGCAAAAAGTCTGGAAGTGGCTATCTCAGGCTACCATCGAGGAAATACTCTCTAAGCACTGGTTAAAGATAAATTATAATCTAATTCCCTGAATGTATTTTGTTTCTCCCCTTAATTTCACTAATCCACGTGTCTAATCAACCCTCTAATTAACTCTCACTTTATCTTATATCTATATTTTGTTCCTTTTCCAGCCTATTTTTTTTTTCCTCAAATCATTTTGTTCTCTGTCTTCCCAAGTGTCCCCAGCACTGACCTTTGGTCCCCAGCTTGTTCAGGATTCCCCGGGACAGGACTGAGGTTGGGGCTGAGCAGAGCGGGAGAAGCAGCGCTGCTTCTGCTTGCTGGTGAGCCGAAAGGAGTTTTTCTTCAGCTGGTGAAATGCTGGCTCTGCTGTAAAATGGGGTCTTCTCTACCTAAACTCCCCCATCGTGGCATCGGCGGTATTACCGCGTCAGTGCAAAGGCAGTTTCAAAGCGCGCGGGACCAAGCCCGGTGCTCTCAGGATATGCCTGTGCTCGGGTATGATTGTTTCTATTGACTCCTCTTCCTCAAGAGGAAGGCCCGTGTTGAGCTGTGTTGATAGAGCTTTCTAGGAGAGATGTCCTCTGGTTCAGTTCTCCATCGACAAGTCGGGAAGCTGACTGTGAGTTTGCAATGCGGTAATCCCAAATATAGCAGCTTTTCTGCTTAAAAAGATGAGGGATTTCACTTAAATGATCATGTTTTAAGAAGAGTGCAGGGTGCAGATGTGAAACAGCAGGAAGCTTTTTTTTCACAGCTTTTCATTGACTTTTCATTGCTGTTTATATATTTCTTTTAAAGCCAGTTTTACGTTCAAGCAAAAGAAAGTCTAGACAGATTGTCTAAAAACTTTTATTGGCTAATTAAAATTATACTGCTGGTCTATCACTGCTGGATAACATGTGGACTCTGGTTAAGAAATGGCCTTCATTTTTTGCAGCATGTGCCTTTTGCCAAGCTTTCTTTTATTATTCCTTGGGAGGGCTTTTTTAATATCTGACTATTTCAACGTCAAAGCCGAATGCCACTTGAAGTCTTACGTTTGGACATCTCAACCTATATAAAGGAACCTGAGTGCCTTGATTGTTTTTTTTCCAGGGTGCTGAGCATTTGTGGTTTCCATTCAAATTGATTGGAGATGCAGTTGTTCCGTATGTACAAAAATCAATCTGGATGTAAATAGTTGTGTCTCAACATTGTGGCCTTAGCGTTCGTGTTGGGTGGGAGACTGGTAACCCTGAAAAACGCAGCTCTGGCGCTGTTGGGCAGTAACTGGTGTCATGTCATACCAGAGAGAAAATCCCAGAAGGAGTCGTGCTCCCAGAGTAACACCATTGGCTTTGGTAAATAACTCATCTCTGGTCTGGGCCGGCTGGTTTATCAAAGAGCAGAATTTATTTGGAGGCTGGGATGAGGCATGTTTTCTTTGGACACTTGTGTGTCAAAATTGGTCTTATTTTGCCAACGCAAACTGAGCGATAAGAATTTGAACTTGGATATTCCCAGGTTTGAGTTTTTTACCTCTTAGTAATTCCCTGAACCAGTTCATTTCTTGTGTTCTTTGTTCTTAGGAAAGCACAGCATATTCATTACAGCCTGAATTCAACTCAAACCTCCAATTGCTGTAACCAAATAACTTTTATTTATTAACATCAGGAGGGAGGACAGAGAAGCAGGATCACAAAATTGCAGCCAAGGTCTAGAGTACACAAGCTGTTCCTTGAAATAAACATCTTTTGAAAAATCTCGACAGAAGCTCTCCGGAAGTGTAGCCCCTCTCCAGGTTCTTCACACTTAGATGCCCTACAATGCCACCACTCTGTAAGATGCACTAAAAAAGCAATTAGCACTTTTGAGTGCTTTGCAAAATTTTATTAGTCTTCTGCCTCTTGAGGCTCTGGCAAATAATGCTGTTTCGCTCAAGGTTTCTTTGATGCAATTTTTTTCCCCTAGTCTTTTCCAAGAAGAAATACAAGAGCTGGAGTTCCAGTGCAATCAATCCAGCAATTTACAGTTGTACTTCTCGAGAACTTCAAAACTCATTAAAAGCAGCACCTCTTTTTAAAGCCACACCATGTTCTTTCCCTGCTTCGCTCTGCTTCTTTCCTTCCATTTGTGTTACTGCCCCTGAGATTCTGGATTAAGGGCAGCAAGAACTTCTGTGTCCAAGAAAGTCATTCATTTAACTTGAGAACAAATACGTCTGGTAGGCCATCTTAGCCATTTCCTCTGATTTCACTGGGAAACAGGGGAAAAAATCATTGGCACTGGGGGATTTTAAAAACAAGTCAAGCCAGTTGCTTGCAGTGGGAAAGGCTGTGGGATAGGCTGTGGGATTGCTATAGCTTGGGGCTCTGCCAAATCCCTCTTTTAGAGAAATTCTGCGTTGGAGATGTGCAATTTTTATTTATTTATTTATTTTTTAAGCTCCAAGGGCTAATTATCCATCAAAGGGCCTTATTATTTGTGCAAGGCCCTTGGTGATGTCGAGCTGAAACACCCAGAGTTGAGGGTCACACGAGCTGACCAGGAGCAAAATGAACGCTTTGGAGTGCAGTAGGGTTAGGAATCGCTTTATTAATATTTATGGTTTGCACCAGCAACCTGTTGGCCCCGGAGGCAGCAGCTGAGGTGGCCTCGGCAGCCCCAGGCTGCCGCAGACATGTCCCACCATAGCTTCTGACCCGCGTTTTGCCACTTTATTAATGCTGAGCAAGGTGGTGTTTGATGAGAAAGGATGTCTGTGCCGTGTGAAAGGGCACAGAGCATGGACCTGGCTCAATCCAAAGGTAATCATCTGCCCAATTTTTGGTGGAATATGTTTTATTATCGCTTAGGGACATGTTCATCTCTGGGTTCTGAGCGTTGCCAAGCTGGGCGAGTGCTCCTGCTCGCCAGCACAGCGAAGAGCTGCATCCCGGGTCGGCACATGCAGCTCTTCTCCCCAGTTTCAGCCCCACGTCACACATAAACAAAGTAGGATAACGTCGTGTTTTGTAGGCGCTGTTTGATTTTCCTGAGAAAATTCAACGACTTCCCTAGCATGAAAAATAAAACACATTCTTTTTATCATTCTTCAAATTCAAGCAGGTTTCAAAGCAAAACATATGTAGTTTTGTCAGCCTCAAAAAGCCTTTCTTAAAGCAGAATGCTATTGATTAAGCTCTAACGACATCTTTTTCTTAAAAAGGAGCAAAGAACCATAAACATTAAAGATAGGGAAGATGTAATTTGGATGTCATTAGTACTTAAGCTGCTTTTCTCTTTAGTACGTGAATGCACACAGGTGTATTAGCAGCTGGGTTTGAATATAGGATTTTTCCTGCCCCATCCTAGATCAAAAATGTCTGGTTGAAAATGTCTGGTGTTGAAAGCTTATTTGCAGCTATGTCCTTTGCTCATCTAAGCGCTTGTGTCATGAATTGATCTCCACCCAAGAGGAGCTCTCTCTTTTTTAATCGGCCAATCTATATCTATAATGTTGCTTGCGATGGCAAATCCATAAAAAAAAAAATCCTTTTTCTAGCTAAGGTCTCGATCCCGCCGTTGACAGTGCGCAGACAGGGCTGGGTGGCAGGCTGTCAGCTGCCAGGGGCTGCCTGGGACCCCCACCATGGAGAGGGGACTGCTCGGGCACCAGCCGGTATGAGTCACTGGTCTCCACTTCTGCTGCTCCGGTAGGTCAGGGCCTGGCTTAGTGATATTGGCCATGGTCTTCAGAGCCTCTTTAAGGGATTTGCCTCCAATTTAGTTTTCAATTTTAAGTAGAAAGCATACAATTATGCAAATTTAAAGCTTTCCTTCATCTCCGCTCCAGAAGTAAAGACGTCTTCTGAAATGAATTACATTATCCTGTAGTTCAAGAACATCTCTGCAGGGTAATATGTATTAGATATGGCTTGGTGTTACTGCAGGAGACCCCTAAATGTGCTTGTGGTGTGGGACAGAGGACAGCTGTGATTCACAAGCGATGCATTGTCTCGGCCTTGTCTGTGGAGAGAGTGGCATGGAATAGATGGACAAAGGGAAAAATACACACTTTTGCCTAGCTATGTTCATTACTGAAACACAGATGGTTACCCATTTCTTTGTCAAGGTTAGCAGGTATGCTTCGTCTGTGGGTTTGTTTGCTGTGATACAGAATTTCATTGTGTGTTGAATTACAGGGAACAGCATTATTAGGGAATTAATCTAGCAAAAGTCTGGTTGACAGCTCCAAATATGCAAATAAAGTCGTATAAAGGAAACCAAAGATTTGGAGACAGGATCAGAAAAGTGCAAAACCTTAAATATTCAAAGGCAAAGTATATGAAAATGACATGATCAGACAGAGAGTCACATTATTTTAACTAAGATTAGAACAGCCTGGGAGAACATTTTCTGGGTAGCTAAGTCTGCCTAAGTGAGAAAAATTAAATACTCTCTCAACTGCTTTTCATGATCCAATGTGTGGACTTGGGGAAATGGTTTTAGAATAAAGATCAGCGCTGTCATTACATCAATATGACTTACTGTAAAGTGTTGGGCACTGCGGCTGGAGACGGCAAGGTTGCCAGGCTAAATTAATTAGAGGAAAAGCATGAAGAGTAATTGGCAATAAGTGGCGTAGATGTGGTCACTGGCATTCTAGCACGTAAGGAAGTCTGCAATTTTCAAAGCATATATCATACTTGGGAAAAACATCTTTCAGTTCCGTGGGTAACCTTTGAACTTCATTAAAGATAGCTTTATGAATAAAGGATACTGTAGGTCTTTGAAATAATGTATTTCCATTTGCAAATTGCAGCAGCAAGTCAATAAAGATAATATGTTACGGTGTCTCGAAGATTAACAGAAAGCAGAAAAGTGGCTTGCACATCTCTTACAAATGTGCAAGTTTGTAGTCTATCTCTTCCTTTAAGATGCAAATTAATTAGACTGTAGAATTTAGCATCTTCCATGGAAAGAGGGCAGGCGTGACGCTGCCCAGCTACACCTGCAGCCCCAGCGCTTCACCCAGAAGCATACAAAGTGTAGAAGGAAGAGCAAACTCTGCAGATGTTCTGTGCTGCGGTTAGAGGTGTGTTGATGCTACGCCTTCGTACGCTGCCAACGGTCTTCACAGCAGGAACCCAGAGGTGGTCAGACCGACCTGCCGAGCTGCAGCCCCTCCTTTCTATCTGCAGTTGAAGGGAAGAAAGAGCCAAATATTTTGTTACCCTATTTGTTGGGGTTAAGGATATTTTGGGGGGGTAGGAGCAAAAAGGGAGACACATCCAGGCCAGCTCGCAGCTGTTCATGCTCCACGTTGCCCATTCCTGGGACCATCTTCCTGCCTGTCTGCAGGAGGGATGCAGCAAAGCAAGGCCAGCGTCTGCTCTGGAGATCACCAGTAATAAATCCATCCTGCCTTCTTAATAAGTCTGTGGCCCATGGGCATGTAATTTGGCATACCGTCAGCACCCCAGAACATCAATTGATTGTGGCAAACTAGACAAAAAGGAGATACGCTAGTCAGGGGGATGAAGGAGGAGATGATAGACAGCGACGTACAAAGCTCTGAGTCTGATTGGATTTTACGCAGAGCAGTGCATGGTATTACCTCCCATCGCTCTTGCCAGACACAGTTTCTTAAAATAGTTTAAAGAGAGTTTTAGGAAGAGAGGAAGCATCATCAGAAAGGATCCTTCTTGCCAAAACCAGGGATAACACAGAGACACTTGAGGAAGAAAGGTGGGTGTGATCTGGGGGGTTCCCTTCTTCATCAGGGAAGTGATGGCCCAGATCCTTAAAAGAGAAAGAGAGCTCGAAGCTAAAGCAAATTGAAAATGAAGCAACTGAAGAGATTGATTTAGTCAGTGAGGCAGGTTATTTAATGATGGCCTTTCAATTTAACTGGAGGGGGCTGAGTGAGGAGTAATGCTGACGCCAGTGGTAATGGCCCCTCTTCTGCATCGTTTCCAGATCATCATTAACAGGCGTTTGCCACTCCATGGGTTTCTTTCTCTTCCTATTCCTGCTTGAACTACAACTTGCAGCACAGTCATTGATCTGATGATCATTTTAATTTGGATTGTTTGCTGTGAATATAATTCATTCATTGTAGCATTATCTCTTCTTCAGTCAACAGAAACATATATTCTTATATGCTGACTACCCTCAAGGAAGACCAAATGCTGCTCAGAATTGATTAAAATAAAGAATTCCACTGAGATTTTAGGTAACAATTCTTAAGGCCTCATTAGTGACATTCAGGAATAGTAATTTTATTTGTACGTTTGTGAGGAATTATGGCAGACAAAGATGAACAACTGAACTTGGATCTCTATTTTAGAAAACCCTTACTATTTTTGATATAAACATATGAAAGAGCAATTTCTTCCTTTCCAGCCAAACGTATTTTTTTAAAATCCTTTTAAGTATAAGGAGAAAGAATTGATACCATTTAAGTCAAAGTGATTCTTCTTCCCCCACCGTTTATGTCATCAGTGCACCATTTTCAATGTCAGACTTGGGGTTTCTTGGCTTGCTTCTCAGGCTGCAGCATCACACAGCCTGAAACTGTGTGTCTGTGTCCATGCGTACGTACCTCTTGGTCAGGGAGCGGAGCAATAGGACACGGGGGAATGGTTTTACACTGAAATAGGGGAGATTCAGATGAGATATCAGGAAGAAATTCTTGGCTGTGAGGGCGGTGAGCCCCTGGCCCAGGTTGCCCAGAGAAGCTGTGGCTGCCCCATCCCTGGAGGGGTTCAAGGCCAGGTTGGACGGGGCTTGGAGCAACCTGGGCTGGTGGGAGGTGTCCCTGCCCAGGGCAGGGGGTGGCACTGGGTGGGCTTTAAGGTCCCTTCCAACCCAAACCACTCTGTGATTCTATGATATATATATATATACATATATACATATATATATATATACACACACACATGCACAAGACCTCATTTTAGACTTAATGCATCACTTCCTCTGTGATGTGTAAGGGTGCTAGTATACCTGTATTAAAGATGGAGAAATAAGAGATAGAGCAGCTAAATTATTTTCTCAGGATGTCTCTTAGAGCATTTGGATGATAAAGAATTTGAATATAGCTGTCCCTGAGTTTTTTCTAAACTGCAGTAGCATGAGCTGGAAAAGCTTATGGCTTGTAAGTTTAAGACAAGAAATCTCTCACGGATTAAATTTATTGTGAAAAAAATGCAAAATCTTATGGCAGATTAAACAGCAGAGCAAGCTGGGTTTGAGTTGCAGTGGCAGGAGTCGGTGTTGTGCAGTTTTGGAGCAGGGGCAATGTGAGAGCGCTTGGTACAGCCCGGGCTGAGCCAGCGGCAGCAGCTGCCTTGCTGCTGGTGGTACCTAAAGATGCTCGGGTTGACGTTTGGGTGTTCCTGCACAGCACCACATGGCACCGACCAACCCCGAGTGTTTGCGTGGCAATCCCAAGGCTTAGGTGGGGCCAGGAGAGCAGCTGCCATTGGGTGTGTGGTACCCAGGCACCGGCATGCGTGCTGTCCCGGCGCAGAGGATGCCCCGCGCCCCGGAGCAGCGAGAGCACGGGGAACAGCATCTTCCCGCGGGGCTGCCGGCTCCGGGTAACTTACAGTAAGGTATTTTTTAAATGGCTCTTACACACCTAGGTAACTTAGCTGTGGAAATTCCACCTAGTTTCTCTTCTGCTTGGTCCGGGGGCATGTCTGTTTTTTGTTCAGGGCAAAGTTCCAGCTCTTGGAGGTGTTTGAAAGATTTCTAATCCTATTAGAGCGGAATGGTGAAAGTTTTCTTTGCGAGTCTTTAAACATCCTTATCAAGTGTAAATGTCTCATTGCTTTGGCAGCTGACGTTTTTCTTGAAAAATTAACTCTTCTATAAAAATGACATACTTTCCGTGAGATAAGCCATTTGATTCTGTCAGTTCGTTTTCTGAGCTTCCAGCCCCAAATCAAATACGTTTAAGGGGAAGGTGTTCAGCCATCAGTTAAGATACTGTACGATATTCATTTCCATGTCATTTAAATAAAATATTATTATCCCATTCTCCTTTGCATTGATGCATTGTTTTCAATAATTTTTATGTAAACATTTGAGGAGTCATGTTTTCTACAAAGGTAAGACGAGGAAATATGTTGGCAGCAAAATGAAACTTGGTCAAATGTGGAAATATATTAACAGGAAGAGGGACTTGAGTAAAATATGGTGTCTGGGTTTTGCATGTCCCCTAAGGTGTTTCTCCACAGTTCCTGCTGGTAGTCTCCTTTTTCCTTATACCATAGTCTTCCATCTCCATTGACCCCAGTCTTCTGTGTCCATCAAAAAGCCCCAGTCACTGGTAGGAGGATTCCAACACTGGGAATGCAGTGCTAATGATGAAATATAGCTGGGTGGTTGCTCTTGATCTATAATGGTTTCTCAGTTGTTCTACATGTGAACGTTTTAGTGTTTGGCTATCGCAAGGAACCATGGTATAAACCTCGAGTGCCTAAAGAGGCCGTTTGTGTGACGGTTTTGGCTGGGGCGAGGAGACGGGCTCTGTGGATGGGCAGCGCAGCCCGGCCGTGGGTCCGAGCCCCCGGATGAGGCAAGAGGGGAGGGGGAATCCTGCTGGGCCACCTGGTGCTCCTCAGAGCAGCTGTGAACGTCAGGTCACATCATTCATAAAAATGTTTCTCGAGAAGCTTAGGAATGGGAAAATCAATGCAAATAGTGGTGTTTCTCTCCTAATTTCCTGCGGGATGGAAACAAGCCTGGTGAGGGGAGGGAAGGGATGTAATTATTCAGCACCAGACAAACCCCGAGGTTGCTCACAGAGACGTAATCCTCCCCAGAGAAGTATGAGTGGGTTGAGAGAGAGCATTACGGTTAAACTTGATTATAGAGAGCAGCTCAGTATTTCTGATAAAATCATTAATCTAATTTTTGTATATTTTTTTTTTATTCTTTATTTGCTGTTACAACCATCCCATGTTACTTTCATGCTGGTGGTGAGGCTGAGAAGGCTGATTAAATTGCAAAGCAGACTTCTAAACGAAAGGATCCATATCTAGCTACACTCATTATCAGTTCCAAGAAATTAAATCTAGCATAAATGATTTACTCTAAAACAAATCAAATAGTCATTGGAAAGACAAAGGGCAGAGTGGCCACAGAGATTGCATCCTGGTGGACAGAAGCAGCAATCGAAAAAGAACCAGATAAACCCCAGACCTGCCGTAAGGTCTCCAGCTTTCCCTCCAACAGCCTGCAGCTTTGCACAGTGAGTCTATGCATCCTCCGGTTTGCCTTGAATATTGTGCAAGTAAGTCGCACGGTAGCGAAGAACACAATGTTTATGTCAAAGAACTGAAGATGCTATTTTTCTGTAAGCTCTTTTATTAGTGACAGTTGCATAAGACACTAACACTTATGTTAGGCTGTACAGATTGCTGTTCCCCTCTGCAGATTTATGTATTCATTATTCCTTCAAGGATGCAAATGAAAAAACCTCTAGAAATTCACCTTTGCTTTAGCTGATCTCAGACACAAACATCATCGTTGAGGCAGAGGTGTTCCTCAACAGGCTGCAGTAAAACCACTGCAGAAGTGGTCTGTGCAGTGATGCGCAGTGACTTCCCATCCTCTGCTTTGCCTCAAAGCGTGTGTTTGTGTGTATACATAGGAGTGTATCTCTCTATATATGTATTTTTTATATATATATCATAGAATGGTTGGAAGAGACCTTAAAGCTCATCAGTTCCAGCCCCCTGCCCTGGGCAGAGACACCTCCCACCAGCCCAGGTTGCTCCAAGCCCCGTCCAACCTGGCCTTGAACCCCTCCAGGGATGGGGCAGCCACAGCTGCTCTGGGCAGCTCCTCGGAGCCTTCTCTTCTCCAGGCTGAACCCCCCCAGCTCGCTCAGCCTGTCCCCACAGCAGAGGGGCTCCAGCCCTCCCAGCATCTCCATGGCCTCCTCTGGCCCTGCTCCAACAGGTATATTTATAGTTATATGATGTATCTTGAAGACCAGCATCTTCACTGGTCTTCCATGTTTCTTAAACCTCTTATAGATTAATGGTGTTATTGCACCAAACTTCTGCCTGGATGAGAGTGGTTATTCCCACATGTGGGCTGGCAGGGTGGGAGAGATGGCCAGGAATGCCACGGGGGCTCAGGGGAGCCAGCTATGTGCACCATGCTGTGAAACCCAGTGCCACTGCTTAGCCCTTGTTATGTTTGTCTTTCAGAAGGAGCAGTGGCCGCTGTTGTGTTCCTGCAGTTACACGTGCAAACGCCCCAAAGCCAGTGTTTTCCTGTGTGAATAATGCAGGAAGCAAAAGTGGTGCCTTTTGCTGAGCTCAGGTGGTTCATCCCCTCCCTGAGCGCAGGTCAGTGTGGAGGAGGTGAGGGCTTTGAAACCAACCCCAGGAGACAGGATGAGGGATGCCGAGCAGCCGAGTGCCTGTGGATGTGAAAGGGAGCAAGTTGAGTAGATGCTTGTCACTATGCTGCCGTAACCAATTTGTTTGGTATATGAAATCTTTAGAAACGAGCTGCTGAGTAAGGATGTACGTGAGCAGTAAGAATAAGCCATTACTCCATCACAATTATATACCCACTGGCCTGGCTGGTGTGCAGACCACCCCGTTGGTTCAGTCTGCTGCCTGGAACAGATGTTACCTTTATGGTTAAGATAATAATTAAAAACACTTTAAAAAAAAAAAGGCAACTCCCCGAACCTCCACTTCATTCTTTTTACAACGACGTGCTGCGTGTCGGTCAGAACATCCCTGGAATTGCCCCAGTCCACCAGCGACAGCAGGTGGTGAAACATCCAGCGCTGGGGAGAGCTGGAGAGTGAACCTGCAGCTCTGCCGGGAGTTAGGCTCAGGCCTTTGGCCGAGGATTTTATGGAATATTCCAAGGCTGGTTGAGGTCAAAAGAAGTCAATGAAATTTCTCACCGCACTGTTTCAGTTTTCCTGAGGGAAATATCAGAGTGATGTAAGTTTACTTCATGTTTAGGCTTCCAAATGTTTTCAGTTAATGGCCTTGAGATCCTGCTGGAAGAGGCTGCAGAACAGTAAAGGTCTTGTTGGATGGGACTGTGGGACTGTTAGACACAAGATGTGGTCAAATATAGCGGGTCTGCGAAAAAACACTGCGCTGTAAGATGCGCTGGTCCTCGCCTTGCCTTGTATTTCAGGATCTGTCCATATGGCTGTTTAACTAGCATTTTATTTTGAGTTTTAAGTTTTAGTTAGCCCTAATTCACACATTTATAAAAAGTTTTTACTGTAAGTTCATTTTTCAGGCAAAAATGACGTGAATGTGGAACTTCATCTTATCTCAATGCATGTTGATGAAAAAGTTGAGCTTTGCTGATCTTGAATTTTAAATTAGCTTGAAGGAAAACTCAAAGCAGGAAATTTTTATGCTTTTTAGAGGAAAAAAAAGATGAGGTTTCTTCTGAAAACTTTCCATATCCTTAGACCAATCCAGTTAGGTAAAATCATGCTGCCTCTTGTGACCAGATTGTCATGATGGATTCGGGTTCTGAAACAAAACCAGCCGTGTTATCTGGACTGGCCAACCCAAGAATTCACATTAATTTCAATTCACATTTTCAACTGTTAATTCCTATCCAAATGGCCAAGGGTTTTCTTTGGTTGGTTGGTTGGTAGGGTTTTTTTAACATCCATTTTTTGAGCCAAAGAAAAATACAAGAAGGTGTTTTCTGGCACAAGAACTTTCAGGCTCTGTAGCTGGCAAAATTGCGCTCTGGGTTTGTGAAGTCTTCAGAAAAGTCTTTCACGGGCAATTCTGAATTCACTCCTTGCATGGGTGATCCACAAGACAAGCTTCTTTCCACTTCCTTGATTTTCTAGTGTTTTTCTTTTCATGAGCTTTATGAGGAGTTTGAATTAGTACAGAGGAAAAAGAAGGGTAAAGGGTGTTTTTGCATGTGTATGGTTACTAATCGACAACGATAACTCTGCCACAACATAGCTGATAATGATTTAAATAAAGAAAAAGTAATTTATAGCACACGGTTCTAAAATTTTGTGTCACATACGTCTGAAAGTTTGTAAACGTGTTCTGGAGTCAAACTGGCAATAAAAACGACAGTGTAGGGAAATCTAAGGAATGGTCCTGTGAGACACTGAACTCATTAACCCAAACTCATAAAGCATTTAAGCACCAAATAGTGCTATTAACTTTGGTGAGCCCGCTAGCCTTTTTAGTGTAATGGGCAGGCTTTGGGGTTTTGCCCTCTTGGGCCTTATTATTGACACTTTTCTCTTTTAAGTACTGCCTATACCCCGGGGAGAAATCAGAGTGCGCTGCTCTCAGGTGCCTCATTTTCCCAAGCCATGCTCCATGCAGTATACGCTACAGACTTACTGGCTATGAAACTTCTGACCCAATCAGATCTGCAGATAAAATGCAAAAATTAAGATGTAATTACCTTCATCGTTGTCTTCAGCTCTCATAATGTTTCACATCCCAAGTGCTTATTTTCTTACAAAATCGGAGTAAAAGTCTTTTCTCCCCTGCTGCACGTTCCTCCCCCCAGAGCTGCTGTCAGCTGGCGCAGCTGCGGTGGGTCATGCTGCCGATGGAAACGGCTGCATTTCACTTGCCAACTCAAATTTGGGTAAAAACATTAACTTTTTTTTAGGTAAAGTTGTACCTGAGGAGTGTGCGTGTCTTGGGGTTCGTAAAGCTGATGTATTTGGAAAAGATCTCTGGGCACAGTCAGATTTTTATACCAGTAATTGAAATACAAAATACAAAACGTGTAACTCTTATCTGGAACAAAGAGCGTTCCTTAACATGTAGTTTTTATTTATTGTATACGTATATATGTGTATAACTTTGTAGCTTTACATAATCTTCTTCTGGCTGGTGTTAATTGAGTTAGTCATGCTTACAGAATGCTAAAAAGATTTGCCTATGGGAATTTCTCTTCAGTTTTGAGTCAACAGTCGATTCACGGGATTTTGTTTCAGTTAGTGACGACTTTATTAAAATAAACAAGATTACTGACAGGGAGGAATGTTTTCTCTATAAGCATTAAAAGGAAGGATGAGGAATGCCAAGGTAAGGAAACAGAGATGAAGAGAGCTGGATTAAAGTTACTGCATTGTAATAGGCATACATGTTATTTTGGCAAGCGTGTCCTTTTGTGATGTTTGTTTCTAAATTGTTTTGTCCCCTTTGGCTTTTCTCCTCCCAAACAGCAGCGCGATTGGGTGATGGCAGCTAATAGTTTGCTCCTATTTTCTTAATTCTTTGACTCTGCTGAACCGTAGTTTGGTGTCTGGTGCCATTGCTGGCTTCCCCAGTGATGAAATACATTTATTGGATATAGCCTCAAGATTTGAAACAACAAAAAAAATATATGCAGAATACCAGTTTTCAAGCTCTTCAGTAATTTATTTTTCAAGATTTGTTTTGCTGTTGTGTCTTACCTCTCCGGCCAGTTTTTACGTTTTGGTTTGCTTGAGAAAAGCCTTTTCCATAATGCCTATAAACACGTAAGCTTCTGAACTTACGAAATGTCCATTGACTTGTGAGCTGAATATCAATAACTTGGATAGCGATGGAGTGCTGGGAGCCAGGAATGAGCTCCAGGCTCGTCATTCGGATCTCATGTTTGTAAGTCCGGAGCTTTATCTCCTGTGACGTTTTAATCTCTTTTCTGCTCTTGGAGCGTGGCGAGCGAAAGGGATGCAGACGACTGGAGCAGGCTTTGGGGGGCACCCCATGGCTCATCCGCAGGGAGATGACCTTCTTTATGATGTGTCGTCTTGTTATTTCAAACAGCTCCTGCTCTCCCAGGAGAGTCTTGTAGCCCTGAACTGCCCCTCTGCTGCGGTCCTGCTGCAGCCCTCCGCTTTTTTCCACTTTTAAATTGAGAGAGAGACCGTTCTGAGGCTGCTCATGAGCACGGCGCCCCTTCAGCTCTGCAGGCCCTGGGGGGATGGCTTGTTCAGACAAAGCCGCGCTGAGCTAACCTCAGGAGATGGTGGCCGGTGCTTGAGAAATAATATAGCTGGGGTCACAGTTGCAAGGCTTAAAATGGGTACAAATGATGAGCGTGGGCAGCGAGCAGCACAGGACAGGCTCACTGCCAGGCTCTCGCTAGTCTTATGCCTGCAATTTGGAATAATTTCTCGGTAGGACAATGCTCTCCTACCAGGGCTGCAGGATCCCGTTGGCCCTGGCTTTGCTCAGCTGGCGCCTCTGTGTGTGCGTCCAGCAGGTCGGGGACGTGAACCCTTCATCTGTCCCTCTCCGGCCCAGGAGGAGCCTTCGCCTCGTCCGCGTCCCTCTCAACGGGCCGCAGCCCACGCAGCGTATCGCTGTGGAAATGGGGGGCCGTGGGAAGGACGTTGCAAAAGAAAGCTGTGAAAAGGACTGGTTTGCAAATAGCATGTTCTAGGATTGCCAGCTGAGTTATATGCACCTTTTCTTAAATCAGATGTGATTCAACCAAATGACCACAGTTATTCTACTTATTACGCTGATTTAAAGCATGGACCCGACAGCTGTTTGGGAAATGGCAGGCAGGTGATGCTGCTATTGAATTTTACAGAAAGAGGCAGTGAGACAGCCACAAAGGGAAAAAAGAGGTCTGTCGTTTTGTGGGATTAATTTGTGACAATTAGAGGATAACTAGAATACTAGGAATACTAGGAAAAAGGCTTGAAATTATTTTGATGCATCTGTCTTCCTATCTTACCATGTTTGCTGCTCCTGCTAAATTGATAAACATTGACAGGTACTGAAGGAGAAGTTCCGTCTCCTCCTTCCCGTAGGTCAGCGGTGGCTGGGCCTGTGGAGCGAAGTTCTTCAATGTCATATGAGTGTAAAAGCAGTAGGATTTATGCCTCAAGATAAAATAATAAGACTAGCTTTTGTTGTTGTGTACTTCTGTTGAAAAAAAAATAGATCTGTGAATTTGGCTTACAAACTGGACAAGTCTGGAACGTTTGTTCAAACTTGACTTTTTGTAGCTCAAAAGTGGCATGATAACCAAGCAAACTATATACACTTATGTTTATGTTCTACGCAAATGTGAAAGGCAGTGTGTGCTTTCTGTACTAAAAGTATTATTATGTAGGTCAACTAGGATCTGGATCTGTTATCGCAAGTGACATTGCCAAAGAAAAATCAACAGAAAACACCAGAAGCTTTGAATAAGAATATCATAGGTACCGACTCGGTGTTTAATCCAGAACTGATTCTTTAGGCACTGTTCAGCACTGTATTTTCCTCACCTCCAGACTCTCTACCAAATAATGGTAGTAAAAATACCAATTGTCTTTCACCTGAAACAAATAGATGTGTTACAGTAGTATAAAAATAGGTAACTGCTATAATGCTGATAATTTACAGAAAATTCAGTGTGATTTTTTTTTTTTTTT
>VYZM01017511.1:737255-750872 GCA_013398915.1 Dromas ardeola
AAAAAAAAAACAAACCACAAACAGAAAACCAACCCAACAACAAAACAGCGACTGTGCTGACTCGAAGTGATGCTCAGGGGAAGGATCCTGTTCCCGATGCCTAGTCTCAGAAAAAGCTGTAATTCCCAAAGCCAGGGGATCACCCCGGCCCTTCTGTGCCGCTGAGCTGCGGGTCCCTCAGCTGGGGCTGAGCCAGCGTGGCGGGATTGCACCTTGCCATGGCACCGAAGTGGTGTGGGGCTTTTAATTACATCTGTCTGTCATGGTTGCATTCCCGTAACCATCTCGCCCTCCCTTTCAGTTTCCAATTATTCTTTTTAATTTGTCTCTTTTCAAGCCATTTGAGCTCCTCTCCTAGTAAACAAGCAGAGGAGGGGAAAAAAGCACAAAAAAATCAGGTATGCAAAGAAGGAAAAATATGTTCAAACAATTTTGCTCCATAATTGAAAATCTTTTCCTGCAACTCTTCCTTGATTTCAGCCCCCCCTCACTTTTGTGTTCGCCTTTTAGCGTATCCCCTGGAGAAAAGCATCGCCTAGTGGTTTTAGCCTCATGTTATCCTGATATTTTATTCTAGTAGATATTTTTTAAGGGAAGGCATGCTTGAGGATACTAGGTTGAAGATGCCAAGCTAATAGCAGGCGGCGATGGTGGGGGACATCAGGGGAGAAGGTGGGAAGCCTGGTGGGAGCAGCTCCCTGATGAGGAGGGCGAGATAAAAATGTTCAACCGCCGGTGATAATTTCCCTGATAAAGACAATCCTAGTAAATAATATTCCTGGAGGACGAAGACAAAATTATCCCTTTAAATGGCTTATGTTTGAAAAGGTTTCTTAGGATTATTAATTTGTAAAAATCATCTTTTTACCCTGATGAAAGCACGTGCTAAGTAAAACTCGGGTTAGAGATTTTGAGGTGAGATCAGATGATATATCGCGCTTATCCAGCTGCGTGTATCATTTGTAGTCTATCAGATAGAAAAGGGAGTCGCAGCCCCTGTGAGATGGTGAGCAATGAGGTTGTGCTGGGAAATGTCATATACGCCGGGCTGCCGGCGCGGTCCTGCCTTCCCCTGCCCGGTTCCTGTTCTCCGCCGTTCTGCTTCTGGAGAGGGACAGAAGGAAGGTACCAGAGCAAGGTGTTCTCGGCCGGGCTCACAATTTCTGATGTTAAATCCTGTCCATTCTTCTGAAATTCTATGTAGGCCCTTTGTCGTGAAGCTCTGCACCACGCCATGTTTTGTGTGTCTCTCTCTTTGTTCTCACAGGATTTTGTGGGCAGTTTTGTGCAGTTTATAACAACACAGAGAATCCAATCTCTCTTTTCATCTGAATTTTTTTGATAAAAGCTTACTAAACATGACCTCTCTGAATTCAGTATCCTCATCTGACACGTTGCTAGACACACATGCTCACTACTTTTGTGCAAAATGACTTCATTTCTTGGTCTGAAAGGCATGCAGATCCAGAGGAGTCAGTGTGAATCCCTTCCATTCAGGCTGCGCGTTCACACACCACCATGCCTTCTATTAAATCCAGTAAGTCCTCCCACTGCTCTGCTTTTTTGTCCTTCAATTATAAGAAAAACCAAGAAGCCTCCTGCCATCTGAAACATTTTATCTGAAGCAGAATGTTAGTAGCTAAGATTTAAAGGTTTTTATGGTTTAAATGCTGACACGCCATAGCTATAGTGGTGCCAATAGCAGTAGCGTTATAAATAGTGTATGAATATACCCTTGTTTATCTTCTCAAAGTGCATTTCCAATTCTGTCAGTGTACATGTAAGAGGGCTTAAGTAGCTTGTGTTTTGAATTCAAATACTATCGTGAACTGCAATATTTTTTTAATGAACTTGAATGAAATTATTGAGGACATCTGATAAGTGAGATTTGATGAAGCTTTAAAATATTTTTATCAGGGGATATTAAGAAATGTGAGACTGAGTGTTACAACATAATATCCTTTTTCTGGTGCTCCATTTTACTGACTTAAAGGGAGTCATTTGAACCATCATGTTCAGAATTCCATTTATTTATTTAAAAAGAAGTAAACATCTGAGGCACGTTCCTGCTGCAGGGTGGATGGGATCTCATACTTTAGTAGAAGTTATCTCTCTGATGACAAAGCAGAATGGGACATAAACCAGCGTCAAGGATTAAACCTCTCGTGTCCTTCCCTTGTCCTGACACACCACTACATCAAATTCATGAGAGTATCTTCAGCTTTACAGTGTGATGGGGAGATAATGATGTGCGGGTTCAGAAGTGGGATTTTGAATGTTAGTTTTCCTTCTGTTTTCAGCAGTATCCGTGTGGTTTTTTAGGGATGAAAGCATATTTTAAAAGTATTTCATACTGTGCCCCCAGCTCACAAGAGTTGTCTTAAAAGAAAACCCTTATTTAAAAATTTGTGGGAACATTCATTGTATAGTTGAAATGTGGCAACTTCTTTTTATTTTCTTTTTCTACACCATCCTCTGCTACAACTCAGTGTCTTGAAATAGAGATTGCATTAGTATTCTCTAAACCCAGGCAGGGAACATGAAAGTCTTTGAACTCTGCATTTGCTGGATAAAGCAAACAGTACATCATGTTTCTAAACTACTGAATAAAGTTAAAATTATGATAATAGAATGAAACAGCCTCTTTTTCCAAAAGTCTGTGGGGAGGGAAAGGCTAGAAACGTCAATGAACTTGAGAGATCATAAGGCGCTTTTTACAAATTGTGTATTTGAGAATTATTTCCTTGACTTTGTCAAGGAGATGGTCTTGTGTTGGGAGTGGGTGGTGACCATCATCTGACAGTGCCAGCAGGGTCTACGGCAGGACGGGGCGGCACAATCCACCTTTCCTTTGGCCATCGCCTTACCTGCTGCCCTGCCGTCCTTGTGGGGAAGGTCTTAATGGACAGGAGACTTACTCGGGGTGAAAACAATTGTGTAATGGTGGTTCCAGCTCTCCAGCTGCAACGTGTAACAGTGCTAAGCTGCCTTACAGGTCTTCTGCGGGTCGCTGCCTTAGTATTGTAAGTAGAGGGGTATAAATGCATCCCAATTTTGCAGAGATGGCTCAAGGATGAGCATGCGACACAGGCAAATAGAAATGTGCTAGCAGATATATAAATAACCCAGTCAAAATTGGAATACTTTTTTTTCTTGTAGAAAGTGAATATAGAATTTTTAATAAAGGAATTCAGAATTAGGTATTACTGTTTTTGATATTTGAAAGACAAGGGTGTCTAGTGACAGCGACCTTAACTCTAATAAACAGCATATGCAAATCAGCCAGCAGTAGTAATTAAAAAAGAGCTGGAAAAAAAAAAAAGGTCTCCTAGGCAGTGTAACTTTTCTAAGAAAAATAGAAGATCTTGTATGAAAGGCTGAAGGAACTCGTCCAGATTTGCTTCCCAGATCTGTAAATCAGGGACAGGATTTACATGTGCTGCTGTTTCAGCTGGAATTCTCTTGATCCACCAGATTATTTTAGTACTTTGTGAATAGTACTGTTAAGTCAAACTTATCATTAAAGTCATTTTAGTTTTAACAGAAATCTTTTTCTGGTGTAACAGAAATCGAGTTTGCATGTAAGAGCTTTGCTGAGATCCCCGGTGAGAATGGTGTTCCTCTATGCCCTCGTGTCCCTGAGCAAACCCAAAGAGACCCCTCGTTCCTGCAGCCCACGGGGTCCTGAGAAATGGCCGAGTGGAGCATCTTCCTGCCTCTCAGCCCGGTGTTCTCAGGTGAATTCAGAGCTCTTGGAGGGTTCCTTTCCGACAACCTGCGGAAAGAGGGGCTTACACTGGTCACACAAGCAAAGGGGGCCGATTTCCAGCAGCACCCCGGCAGTCGCTTCTCATCACGTTATGCAGAGATGAGACCTTCGGTGGAGTATCTCTGCCCATCTCACCTCTGCCCTCTTTGAAAAGATATAAAATAAGAGTCATCTTCCGTATGTGAAGGACTGTATTCTTCTCTGGGAATTTAAGGGGTGTTGCAAATGGTGGTCAGGTGTTGTTGCCCCGGGGTGGCCAGATCCCAGGCCGTCGCCCACACCAGCATCCCCCGGCCAGAAGTTGGGAGCAGGAGGCACAGACTGGGAGCAACTCCCATTCCAGGTGACAGCAGCTCCCAGGCTCGATTTGAGGTGGTCGGGAAATTACCATACAAATGATATTTCACTGAAAACAAAAGCAGACAAATATCTCTCTGGTAAATATTTTTCAAGGGTTTTTAATAAGTGCCTGGATTTCGGTGAGGCAGCTTGCTGATGAAAGGTTTTGTCTCGTGCTGTATATTGCGTGTGTGTCCCAAGGTCTCTCTAAGCAAGAGAAACCAATGGCTTGGTTGTTATTTTTGCATTTTCTCTGTTCTCAAAAAGGAGGGATTTGGGGACCTCCCGTCCCCACCCATGAGAGCTCCTTCCCCTGCTCCCTGGGGCTGAAGAGAAGTGATAATTTTATAGATCCGTATCTGACACTTGCACGCTGCCGTCTTGCCTTTGGTACTCTTTTTGCCTTCGCCTTGTTTCTCCCCAGGTTTGATTTCACATCACATCTCCACACGATAATCACCTGGCCTCTGAGTTCCCTGTTTTCAGTAGCGGCTTCTTCATTAATATTTGAAGCATATGATTTTTGCTTGTTATCAGCAATATCCCAGGAGACAGAAAGAAAGACTGTGTAGGAGGGCATTTTAAAAGCTTATCTTTAAAACCAATGGTGTTTTGTGATTTAAAAATTAAATATGGATTAACAAATGGAGAACTGACACTGTCTGGGGAATCAAGATTGGATGTAGAGAGAAAAGGAGCATGACTCAACAAACTGCTTTATCAGGGTAAACTAAAGCTATTGGTGCGGATATGCAGCGTGAGTAAAGTGGAACTGTTCACAATATTTGACAGTCAGATATTACCTAAGTAACTGCGCAGTCAACTTAATTAAAAACATTTATTTCCCCAAAAGTAGTAGTCTGTAGAACAAATGAAAGCAAGCAGATTAAACAAGACTTGCTGAAATTGTGTATATATTCTTCTTTTATCCTTTTTTTTTTATGCAGAGAACATTGCTATGTTCCGAGAAAGGCATACAAAAGTAAGCTTAGTGACTTTTAAAAGGAGCTGCTTTTTCAGGAAACTCCCCCTCCGGACGCAGGGTCTGTTCCTGGCCTGGAGCAGCGTCTGAGTGTCAGGAAGAACAAAATTGAGATTCAGACTGTTCCTGACCTCTGTGTTGGTCACAGGCAGGTAGCCAAGTTGCTTCATCCAATTGTCCTCCAGCTGGATGAGCGAGCAGTGGTGCAGTCGGTATGGTTTTGCACGGGAGACTTCACTTTGAGCCACCTGGGCTGGTGGGAGGTGTCCCTCCCCAGGGCAGGGGGTGGCACTGGGTGGGCTTCAAGGTCCCTTCCAACCCAACCCATCCTATGAGTCAAGGACAGTGCCTTGCAGTCCTCCTCTCTGCTGGGCTACATACGCCAAAACCTGACGCTGTGTTTAAACGCCGTCAGTGGTCGAACGTTGCTCAGAGACGTGCAAAAAGCAGCGTATTCTGGCAGGACGGGATGCCTGTGCCCGTCTGTGAACGGTCCTGCAGACAGAGAAGCTGCTGTGGCCCCATTGCTGGTGCACACATTGTGGTCAGAGTATCTAAATAAACTGTTTCTGGAAGTTTTTAAAAGAAACGGAAAATAAATGGGAATGAAAGACAGTGGAGTGCTGCTGATGAACAGTGGAGTGAGTTCCTGGCCCAGAGGCCACTGAGGCCAGAGTGTCTCTAATAATTGCAAGTGCCTGCCTTTTACATTTTATCCAAGAAACGGATAAAATTATCTGTAAAGGGATCTGATGTAATCTATTCAGCAGTGACCCGTGCTTCGCTGAGCTGCACCTGTGACCTTGAGTTTACCCCTCTTGGTAGTCCCAGGCTTGCCCTGGCAGACCCCAGCCCTGCAACAGTGGCATGCCAGGGTGGCTCGGCCACGCTCTGCCGGGCTGGCCACGGTGGCTTCTGGCTTCTGCTTCTGGCTGCGCCTCCAACCGGCCAGCCATGCAGCCATGGCCTTCAAAGACTGGTCGTGCTGAGGAGCTGCTGTTAAAATAAGAGCCTTTCTCCCAGCCTGCAGAGGGTGACACGTTCCCGCCTGAGTGACGGGAGATTTGGTGTGGGTAGCAAATGGCTCTAATGGCTTACCTTGATTGGGATGTGCAAAGTTTGAAAAAGTATCTGTAAATGTTATAACACAGAGATATGAGCCATGAAATGAACCGACGTGTGTGTCAGCTTCGAGAAATAGAATTTTAAACAGAAAATTCAGTGTGCTCTATTCAAATAGATTTGATAGTAAAGCAGCTTTTCCGTGGTGTTAGCGCAAGCTTTCAGTGAGTAGGTAGGCATGAAATGCCAGAGAGAAATTTAATAAAATTGGTGAGCTGTCTTTTCAGTCATTGTTTTGGAATCAATCTAATCAAGTTCTTCCAATATGCCAAAATATTGGGAAGAATGATTAATTTAAAACCTCTGAAACTGAGAGGAGTATTTTAAGTTAATTTGCAGCGTTAATTTCTCCTACACATGTGGTAGTCGTTTATGTCATATAAAGATAACTTTGGTCATCTTTCTGGTCACAAAATGAATTAAAAATAAAGAAAGTGGATGTAATATGTGAAGTAAAAGTTAACATCTCTTTTCTTAGAAGTTACATTGATTTACTAATTTTTAATGTATGTAGTACTTGGAACACCATCTAAATTCCTTCTTACAAGTAGTAGGCCTAACAATTTCAAGAGAAAATATATTGCTCCTTATCACTCATTCCAGATTGAAAGTGTTGGGACTTCTAGGCGGTGCCAGCTACTCCGCAGCGGGATGAGACAGCACAGAGGGGTCCAGTCGGGATGGTTTTGCGCAGGAGAATTGACGGGTGTAGTCACATCCTAAAGCACAGGGATTTATAATACAAGCATAAATTTCTCTTCATACTAATTAGTTACCCATGTACGTTTTCAGCTATTAAGTTGAGCTTTTTATCTCTTAAATTCCCATGAGATATAATAAATGACAATTGAAATAATGGGCTGCTCAGCAGTGTAGCTGTAGGTGCATGTCAGGAGGTGTAGGTGGAAGAGTGTGAAATTTGATCTGCAAATAATATAAGAAAATTTAATTAAATTTAGACTAATATGACGAATGCCCCAACAGTAAGGGAAAGGGGCGTATTCAGCATATTAATTTTTTCTTATCCTTTTTTTTGTGTGTCTCTGGTCGTCTGAATTCCAGATTTGCTGATGTTTCCTTGCCACACCAAGTTTCCACAAAAGGTCTAGTGGTAAAACTTTTTTGCGCTATAAAGAGTGTTTAAGAATTTATTGATTGGTTGATTTGAGGGTGTGACCTCATTTCTTGCTACCTTAAGTACCAAAGATCAAAAGATAAAAGTATTTTGACTCTCCAAAGTTCTTGCTGTAAAGCAAATGCCCTTGTGTTTATTCTTTCTTAGGGTGGCACAGGAGGCGGGTAAAGCATGTCCCACGCTGTAACAGGTCTGGACTCAACAGTTCATTGAGTCGGGACTGCTGGAGGCAGATCTCGGGCAAACTTGACAATGCTTGTCCTGCTCGCACAGGGTAAAAATACCTGTTAGAGTCTGTAGGTTTGCATCAGTGCAAGGACAATCTCTGTAAGAGCATACGAGTTCTTAATGGTAATATCCTTAAGCGCCCATTGCGCTGCTCCTGCCCTCCTCCTGTGGGATATTCACTGTATTAGTGCAAGCTTGATGGGGTCTTTGAAGCGTACAGGAAGAGGAGAGAATCTTGACAAACTGTTGGTGGTGGATATTTTGCCCTACACGTTCAGTTTAGGAAAATATGAGCTTTTTTCCATTGCTTGCCACTGGTGCTTAAGAAATGTTTTCTGGAAATTAAGTGTTACCCCAAAACACTGAAAAATTTGGCTTATGTGCTTGCTGTTACTTTTGTGTACATTTTCACTTGGTTTCACTCGTTTTAATAAGTCACATTTTTGAGTTGCAAGTAAAAAGTTAAATTATAAGAACATGCGCTGTGAAGTCCTCCCTGCCCTTCTCCCCTGTGACCCCTTGGGCTTGAGGGTTTCAGCATCTCTCAGAATCCCTCCACTGCAGCCTGAAAGATTTTGATTTGTGTGTTTGATTCCCAGGAGTCCTAACGCTTGGGTTTGGGCTTCTTATTGTATGCAGCAAAAGGGAAAACAAAAGTCTGTTTTTCCTTTGTTCTTCCTTCTGTGAAGGAGAAGGATGTTTTCTTAAAAATTGGCTTGCCAAAGGTAGAGGCATACTATTGCCATAACTCCATTTGTTGAAAGGAAAATGAAGACTTTAAAGATTCATAATGTTTTTGGATGCTCTGGAGGGCAGAATGGGCTTTACTGGAGGAATGATTTCTGCAGCAATCACTTTTCTTTTGGTTAAACGCATTAGGTAGTCCAAATATTGACAAATATTTCATACACCTCTTGAATTCAGCATCAAATTAAGAGAATCGCATTGTCTTTAATGGGTTGTTCATCAAAAAGCCCCTTTAGAAAACAGTCAATGAAGAGCTTTGTGCTTGAATAACTCGGGTATAACCATACTCAATCCATCTTCCGAGGTTCCCATGTGAAGTGAATGCAAATGGCCGCAGAGCAGTGGTGGTTCCCAGTTGCGGGGTCAAGGACATTTGTTGCTTATTAAGTTTTTCATGCTCCTAAACCTGCCTGCCCATATTTGTGGCTTGCCTAGATGGGATTACAGGCGAATTGCAGAGATGAAACGCACTGGCCGGGCAGAGGCCAGGTCTCGGATATGCTGCAAACTGTATTAAGGTCGCTGTTTGAGATGTGGCAAACCTCCGTCTAAGGGGGAATGTATTCAGACATTTCAGGAACTAGAGCGTGACTGCTGTTCAAAGCCTGCGGAGCAAAGCTCTGCTTTCCAAGACAAAGGGTGATCTTTGCTCCACGTCCTACACGTTCACTTCACGGCAGCACTCGCATCTCTTCAACTCATGGTGTCCACAGGAGCTGCTGCGGCAGGTCAGAGCCGTGGGTGTGGCTCAGCACCCTACACCCCGCCGGTCGGGGCCGGTAAAGAAAGCCCAGACGGAGTGGGAAGGTACAAGGATGTGCTTGTGCAGCATCCCCGCCCCTGCCCCGCATTACTTGGTGTCACCGCTTTTGGAGGCTAAGTTACTCAATTTTGTGTGTTAGAAAGAAAGTGGGCAAGCATTCCCCGTTCACCTCTGGATGCCAACCATGGCTTAACAGCCAGCTGTCACCTCCACATCTCTTCAGCCACCTCATTTCCAGGCAGGACCGGGACCACCCATCTGCAGGCACCTCCAGCCCTTGACGTTTCACTGCTGGGTACACAGTCCAAGCTGCAGGCGGTGTATGTGGCCCCGGAGCATTCCCGACCGTACGGAGGACTTGCCCTTCCCACGTACCTTGTGTTGGGTCCCTCTCCCAGGTGGAGTCCCCAGAGCAGCTGGCCGAGCTCTGGTCGGTAGCTATGGTAGAACTGCGGTGGTTTGACATGGGATAAGGATGAAACCTGGACTGCCTTCCAAGAGCTTGCTCCTAACTTCTGTGCCTTTTATGAGGTTTTGTTGCAGAACTCCATTAAATTGAACTGATTATCCACAGGCAGTGGATGGGGGGGGTGGTTTTTGCAATGCTGTGATAGTGATTTTATTGAACTATATTGCATTTTTAGTACTCATTTGAGAGAGGGTTATTAAAGCACAGTATTGTACATTAAGAACATTACTCCAATGTGAAGGAGGTGAGGATTATGAGAAAGACAAGAAAAGACCAAGGAATTTAAAGAGTTTTGTTTCTATTTTTTATTATTATTTCTGTTATTTATTATTCTATTTTAATGTAACCTCTTTAAATAATTCTTAGCTTTGCTGATTTTACACATTTTGAGTCCCAGAAGGCAGTGGTCACTGTAGAAGCTTGCAGTAATGACCTTGCGTGTGAATCTTTTGAGAGAAAATATGCTGCAGCGGGACTGAGGACTAACCAGAAACCCAGGCAGGATCTAACAGTAAAACTGTCTTTTGGTATCTCAGTCATCCCAACCGGCATCTGCAAATCCAATCTAGAGATGATTTGCTTTCGAGACACTGCAGAATGCCGTGCTTATATATGCTTTTATCAAATGTGTATGTGAATCAGAGCTTTATTCAGCTTTCACAAAAATGCTATGAAATATGGATGTACATAATATAATGGCAGTTTGCTAACGATACTTAATGAAATTTTCTCTTGGTAAAATTAGACCACGTGTAGTTTGCTTCTGTTGTGATTTCCATGCGACGGAGACCTGCAATTCTGCAGAGCTGAGGGTTAGTACTGTCTGAGAAGCATCACTTCGAGCTTCAATTAAACTTGGGAAGCAGCAAGCAGAATAGTGTGTGCTAATTAGAGAGCAGTTCCCCAGAAGAGGGTTGGGGATGGTTACTGAAGCATACAGAGAAGAGAACTTCATCCTGCCAGAAGTATATAGGAGTAATAAGCAGATCTCTCTGTCTTCCTTTGGATGAGGCGCAAGGAACTGGAGGTGAAACAAAACGTTATGGAAGCCACCTTCTTTTCCTCTAACCCTCCACGTCCCCCAGCCTGATGTCCTGTTTTCTTTTGTTTTTCTACCAAAACATTAGTTGATCTTTCTAGCTAAGATAAGTGAATGCCAAATCCTGTTTGCTTTTTGGGTGCATGGCTTAGTAGTTCTGTGTTTGCTTTTGTCCCCAGTAGCTCAAAGCCCAGGAGTTCCCACCAGTCTCTTCATGTACCTCACCTATTGTGGAGCCTTTGCAAGCCCGACGCCGAGTTCATGAAGGATTTTTTTTCATGTTGGAAATGCTGGTCTCTTCTTGGGTGGAAAAATTAGAAAACAGGTTTCCTTCCAAAAGTGTACTTAAAAGATTTCTAATCCTCTCTCCCTTCCCACCGAGATTTGTCGTTGTGTCATTGCTGTTCTCTGGATTTCTCAGTCTTTGAAGAACTGACAAGTCTTTACTTGCCCTAACAGATATACAACAACCAAGAAAATACCATTAGCTGAGAGAAGGCTAAAATACTATGTTACCTCTCCAAGAAAAAATGAATTAGGAACATGGGAACACTCCAAATTGTAGTTAGAAAAGCTTCATCATTAGAGATCATTTTGTGCTTGCAGTTCATAATGATTCACTATCCAGAGGTGGCATCATTATTACTAGGGGGGGAAATATCCCTGCAAGAACAGCACAGCACTAAGCAGCCTCCTAAATTACAGTGCGGAGCTCCAAGAGGCAGTTCAGACAAATAAAACCAAGTCATAGAGCACAGGATTCCTTAGTGTGTGTGAAGGCTGCAGGAAATTGCTTTTTGCCGGAGAGCCAAACCAGCCTGGGAAGGTTTTGTTTGTGAGCAGTCTGGCATTCGGGCGTTTTGGGAAGGAAACAAGTAACTGGAGGTGAGAAGGGGCCGAGCCTGGCTGCCCAGTGCCCACCGCCGGGCGTGTGGGAGGGCAGGGCACCCAGCCGGGAACTCCCCTGGCAGGTAACGGGCTGGTTTTCAATGGCTTTAATGGCTCAGAGCCTCAGATGGAAAGACGTGGGTTTGACTGTGTGTATCTTAATCATAGCACTTATTTACAGGAAAACAGGGAATGTTGTATTTCCCTGGAATCCAGTCTCCTTTCGAATTGGTTGCTTTTCATTCTCGGGAGGTAGCCCTGCTGGGTTACCCTCTCCTTGGGTTCATGGACACTGGCCACGCTCAAGAAAACCTTTGTCGCGCCGTGGTGGGACCAGGGCTTCCTCCGCAGCCTTGGAAGGGCCATCATCAGGGGCGGCTTCCTTCGCTTCTCCCTGCAAATTTTAGTTTAGGACTTGGAATTTGCCAGTTTTGAGGATTTATGAACCAGCTGCAAGACTGAGATACTTAGCGGGTGTTTTGTGTTGAGCATAGTTCTAATTTGTATCATTGCCTGGCTGTACATTATGCTTTTAAACATGGTATTTTTGGGGCTTTGTTTCTGTCTCTACCCGCAGCCAGAGATTTTACCGCCTACAGTTGTTCCTAAAGAAGCAGTGTTTTATAAAGTGTTCTGACATTATTTTTGAGAACTTTGCCTTTGCTATTTTTACGCACAACGCAGTGGAGCCGGTCTCAGTCTGACTCAATCAGACTCTTTAAAGGCAGAGGGAGGATTGCATTATTTTGGGATTTGCGCCATATGAGACCATACAAAGTGTTTTGCACCCCCGTGGTTGTTCATCCCGCAGATCGGCAGATGCACACGGGACTTCCTTACAGACCTTTAATTCTGTTCCTCTCAACTTAATTATGGTGTCTGACTTTGGAGTCTCTCTTTTCTGTTTGATAGCAGGCAATGGGAATATGCCAGAATTCAAAACGCAAATAATGTTATTGGGCCGGGAATTTACTTGTTCAGACTCCGGCCCTGGGTCTTCGTCTAGTTCCTCAGAGCAGCGGTTATCGCCTTTTAGTGGTTTTACAGGGCAGCCCCCTCTGAACCGGGTCGTTTAAGCACTACTGCCATAAAGCTGTAACAACAAAAGTGTTTGAAGCAGCAGTGGAACTTTTATTTTATATTGCTTTTTTTTTTCTACATGGTTACGCTGTATGGTTCAAATGTACTTTTTGTAGTACAGCTTTTAGGAAGCCAATAAATCTCAAGCCCCTTCTGCAAACACGGAGGCTGGGTCTGTTCTCCGACGCTTGGGAGCATCGCGGCGGGAGCAGATGGGAGTTCGCCAGCACCGCGGCTCTTGATCTAACCTGATATCCTCCCGTTCTTTATTTTCTCTCTAGCAAACACAGCTTTTCTAAATCTTTGAAAATGATAATCTTATACCGTTCTTATAACGTAATTTGGTGTTCCGGGGAGAGTCGTAATTTTTTTATATATTGCTGGAGTTTAACTGCCATAATAAAGGACAATTTTTGAGGTGATAAAATGCACTAGGAATGTCATTAAATATGCAGCAAAGCTACGACACAATGGAATTAAGCATTAATGAATAACATACTAGGAATATTAGTCTTCTGTATCAGTTTAGGTCTTCCGTTCTTTCGTTATGATGAGGTCTAACGTGAAAAAATGAGACAATAAACAAGCTTAGCAAAAATCAAATTTTAAAATGATTCAGTAGAATCTTAATATATAGAAAGTTTCCAAGGCAAAGCTGCTGCATACCCACAAGGATGCTTTCCCTTGGATAAATTGTTGCAGTTTCATGTTTTAATGTACTTTTATTATTGGTGCACGTTTTATTTTTACAATTGAATTATGATACCATGGAGACATAATTTACATTCTAGCCTATCTGCACACCACTGCAGTTGTAAACTTCTTTTACTGGCATATGCAAGAACTTCGTAGCTCTTGGTAAGTGGGATATTAACTATTTCTAGTAAAGAAATGAAAGCCTGATCCAGAGCCCCATTAGAACTTTGATTTTGGACATAAGGACCCAACTGTCATTTCTGGATCTCTCTATAACTCAGGTTTTTTGACTTAAAGTTCATTTTTCTTGAGGATTCTGCATACTCTGTTCTGATTTAGCCTCCTCTTTTTTTTTTTTTT
>VYZM01017511.1:750915-947693 GCA_013398915.1 Dromas ardeola
TTTCCCTTGAAATGCGATAACTTCATGCTCCTGACTTTTCCATTCTATGGATCCGTATTTGTTCTGGGTGGAGCTGTGGCTACGTTAGCGCCGCAAAGGCAGTCAGAATGAAGTCCAAACAGTCCTCTCTGTATATGCCTGGGTCTATTTTAAATTTTTGGGTCAGAATAAGTTAATTTCTTTCCATTTCTGGCTGGCAGGAACTTTTTTAACAGTGAGCTCATTTCAATAGATTAAAGTTTCTTTTACCACATCTGCCAGCGCTGGGGCCGGAGCGGCTGGCCATGGGGCATCGCCTGTGGGCTCTGCATCGCTGCTTTAAAGAGGAGATGGGTCAGTCTAAGGTCCAACCCTTGCTGCTGGATGGGTGCTTGAGAGCTTGTATGTGAAGTCTACCCATGGCCTCAGACCAGTTCCTGGCGAATTTTCTCGCCTTGATGGGGCAGGGGGATATTAGGTGTTCAGTCACGTGGGCGGGATTTATTTTGCTAGCTTCATTTACTGTGAATTTACAGGTTTGGGAACGGGACTGGAAATTTTCCTACAGTAGAGTAACTTACTGAAGTTCTTACTATTTCTTGCACGAGGCTGATGACAAGTCCTGTAAAGTGGACATTGGGGAGATTATTCTGTTTTTTATTTAAAACAATAAATGTGAATTCCCACATATAACAAAGAATCACCTTAAACCCCCTACCTGACACACGGCTTCTGCTGCATAACGTTCGCTCTTCTCTAAAGCAAACATGTGAGTCATGTATTGACTTCCCAGTGATTGCTCTTTGAAGATTTTGTGGCTTTTGTGTCAGTTGTTTGAATAACTGTTTTACTGGTGAGGAGTTTGACGGCAAGCAAGCTGGCAGGCCTGGCTCTATTTCAAGAATATGAAATAATCTTTTATCATTCCCGTTCCTTTAGGCTGTAATGCTGCTTTATCAGGGAAATATCCTCAATTGTTGTATCAAAGTTTACACACGGGGAGAATACTCACTTCTTTAAACTCAGTCTTCAGCGTTGCTGCCCCGGTTTCTTTTTCTTCTACAGAATAAATATGTAAAGCACAATAAACATCCAGGAGGCAGCTTTCGGCAGCTGCTAATTTTAAAGTAACATATTAATGAAATTAATTAAGAGTTCCTTTTAATAATTAGCAACAGCAAACCTAACTTTCTGAAGCGATGTTTTCAGTATTGCTAAAAGTGATTCCCCAAAAAAGAGTATCTCTGTAGATAAATCATCTGAAAGAGTGTTAAATTGTCTCTTCTGCTACCTGATAATCCAATTAAGTGGTGATAAGAAAAATAGCTCTTGGAGAATTTCAGAGAAGCAGAATAATGTACTTAGTGTTGTACCAGAATCAAAATACCACATAATCATGGGTATCCATGGATACTGAAGCAACACTTTGATTACTAGATACATCCATTACCCTTAAATACCAGAGTTAGGTGTTTAATGCCCCGAACAATTTACTGCCTGACTGCCTGAACTTGCACAGAGAATTCTCCTGGGGTTTTGCCTTTCGGAGGCACAGCACAGAATCTGACAGCGGGCGCAAGGAAGGCAGCTACGATATTTTTAAGACTCTCTGTCTTCTTCCAAGTTCCTGTGTGTTTTGCAACTGCTGCCGCCCAGATGGCTCAACTCGTCTGCCTGTCCTCGAGCTGCCTGTGAACTGGAGCATGATGTGATGTGGCCCAATCTCCGTCCTACGCCTGTGACATATGAGTGGGATTCCCGTGAAAAAGCTCCTATGATAATCTTTCACAGCGCTCGCGCTGTTGGGACTCGCTCCGCATCGAATGGATGGGCTCGATGTCGTGTCTCTGCAGCACCGGAAGTTTCATCACGGCAAGATGAGAACGTTGGTTATTTCGTGGCATAGGATCATAAAATCATAGAATGGTTTGGGCTGGAAGGGACGTTAAAGATCATTTTGTTCCAACCCCCTGCCCTGGGCAGGGACACGTCCCACTAGACCAGGAAGCTGAAGCCACAATTCCTCCATCGGAGTTTCAACTTCTCCGTTTGTTGTGCAGGGCAGGAGTGGGAACCCTGGAAAAAGCCCCCTCTGCACAGAAGCTGCTGGGGGTGCAGGAGCCCAGGAGAGGGGCACGTGGGGCTCTTACTGGTGTGGTCCCGGCAGCGTCCCCTGCCACCAGCTTGGCTTTTTCCTTTCCGTGGCATGAAAGGATCCAGACCTATTTCCTAGGGTTGACAGTGAGAAAATAAAATGCAAAAGGGGAGAAGTAAAACAGGCATTTAAAAAGCGCTTTGATAGTGACCCCTGGGCGTGTGATTGTTTAACCCTGACTTCATAGCGGTGGCCCCAGCGCCGTCTCGGGGCAGGTGCCTGAGCTGGCAGCACAACGTGGGGTTTCGGCGGCTGCTCCTGCTCCCGGAGCACGGCAGGGCCGCGCTTGGTGCCTGCATGACTGTCCCCGCAACACCGGCTCCTTCTGTATTGTGAAAATGCCATATGGTTCAGGAGGTCAACAATAGGAAAAGTGTGAGCAGAAACTTTTCATTTTTTCATCTTTTGCGAAGATTGTGGGTTTTGTTATTTTATTTTCTGCTTTTTCTTCAGCCTTTTTTGTACTCACAAAATGTCTTCTATAATTAGGGAGTTCCAAAACGACTTCCTTGAATGTCTCAATACAGGTCTTCGTAGCAAAACATTTTTTTGAGGATAGCTGTGAGGCAGAATTTTACATAAGTATTCTGTTGGGAACGGGAAATAGAAGAAAGCCGGCATCCTGTGTAGGCAGGGAACGAGTGGGTTTAGTCCATTGTTCCTGACAGTAATTGAACACGCTAAACCCTTCCTATAAGCCATTTTGCTAAAAGTAAAAGCAGGAAACCAAGAAACAGATGTAGCATCATCCCACTTGTTGGACAACTCGTCCTTTTTAGTCTGCCTTTGCTAACCTGCTCACCTTGGGTGTTTCGGATCACCCTTACTGCTCTTTCCTTCACTGAGCTTCATACTATTTTTTTCTGTTCCTAATTGAATAATAATTTTCTGCAAAAAAGGAAAAAAACATTCTGTTGAATGGTAATTTTGGGGGGAAATGTGATTTCATGCTTCCTAAATCTATTTGTAAACTGAGACTAAATTCAGCCTGCAGAACTGGAGAATTGGAGAATGGAATTGGAATTCTTGGAACTGGACTGGAATTGGAGAGAGCGGGGGAGGAGGATGAGGAGTGCTGCACGTCGCCGTCTCATCCCGCTGCCCTCAGCAGCGTGGGGACGGCCATGTTCCCATGGGGGAGCTGGGGCCCCCCCCGTCCCAGAGTGCGATTTGCTGTCTGCGTGTGGTGGCTTCGGTCGCGGTTTTGGTGCTGCTCTTTGGCTGAAAATCAGCATCCCCTTCTGCTGCAGCTGGGAGGGTGCAGCTCTGCAGATGGGCACAGGGACTCTGCCCCCGTCCGGTAGGCGATGGAGGGGGGTCAGGACATCGGGACGTCTGAGGTACAAGCTCAACACCTCTCTGGGAAAAGAGGAAACTCACATTTTACCCAATGCCTGTTGTAATCATTGGGTGAGAAAGAGAAACGAGAATCTCATGCGTACCTCCTCATTTGCTTCTGCCTACAAGTCCCTAATAATGATTGTTTCCAATTCAGATTAAATGGAGACTGTTGTTTTAGGTAAAATTAATTGGATGACTTTTTAGTTTAATGAGAAAAACTGAAGATCTAGCAACACCCAAAAAAAAGTTTGATCTCTACATTTACTTTTTCAGTCTGTCAGCCAAACCAAGAAATCGGGTATTTGTACATCCTTAATTGCCAGCATCCTGAGCAGTACCTCAAGATAAATTTCCTCTGTCTCCAGCATCACTTAATTAAAACTTCTCCAGAAGCGTGTGAGAAAGCAGGGGCCGTTATAAGGATCAAAATTGAAAGCGAAGCAGGTTCTCTTTGTGCAAAGATTAACTAGAAGTGGCGTTTCTTGAGACAGCAACTCTGCTACAATGAGTCTTGTCAGTGACTTAACGAAATTCAGAGGACTCTTCTATTAGAAATACAATTTGGGGGCAAAATTGTTTTTTACCAGCCAGGGAGAAAGGACTCAACTTCACTTTGCATTTTGTTTATTTGCCAAAGAAAAAATCTGGAGGTGCTGTCAATTTTGGTTGAAATGTTACCATTTCTGTCTTCTCTCAGAGTGCTGCCAGTGGTTGCAGTGTGGGGAATTTTAATGCCGGGAACAATACCAAACAACCGGGTCAGTTTGCCAAAGTGGCACAAACCGCGGGGAAAACTAGAAGCTGTAAAACCAAATAATTTTCAAGCTATTGTTTGAGGAAATGGTTTGCCTTGTTGTCTTATCCTTTTCATAGATTATTGTGTGTTTGCATGGTTTACTTGTTGGATAAAGGCGCATCTGGAAAGGCTGAACCTACCAGGTCTGCTCCTGGTGTTCCCATCCCAGATCTGATGTTATTACGAAAACCATTTGCTGGCAGCAGGGAAGGATGAAAAAGATGCCAATGTTGGACTTCTATACATAGCCCAGAGGAGAAAGGATATTTTTTCAAGAGTGGAGTGGTATAGAACTGACCGCCTCATTGCCATCAGGACCACCTTTCGTATACTGATTCCTGTGAATCTCTAAAACTCCATCGTTGAAGACGTTAAACATTTGCTGGCAGAATTGCTTGAGTGCTGCATCTTATATATAGTGCAGTTCACATCTCTCATGCATCTCCAATATCCGTTATCTTCATAATGGTCTTTGCATTTGGTTGCAGAATCTCTGTTACCTGCTGTCTTCCCTCCCTAGACAGAAATAAGCATAGCACACAAGAGGAGCCCTCCATACCCAGCTGGTTTAACACGTGGTGCTGCTACTGGGACCAGTCCCGGGGGAACGGGGAGGCTCTGTTGCAGTCGCTGGCTGCAGCGGGGGTTCAGTCCCAGACTGCGTGAATTGCCATAGCAGTCCCTAGCTAGTTATGGCATTTGCCGCTTCTCCAGACCTTCAAGGGTAACATATTCCTGCAGAAATCCTATGACAAAATCCTTAATTTGCAACTTTCACATTTTTACCGCTTAATTCCCTCGGAGGCTTTTACCTCGGGAGCACCGTGAATTAGCTTGACAGTTTAAATAACTGTGCATATGTGTTTCCTATTGTAATAAGAATGCGGGATGAGAATATGAAAGTTGAACTTATTTTATATGTGTCATTTGGACAATACATACCCAATTCCTTGGGCATCTATTATTGCTAAGGAATGAAAAATGGCGTGTGCCTCTGCCTGCCATGAGGTCCTCTGCAGAGATCGAAACACTTTTATTCGAGCTCCTGAGCTTGGATGTAAGCAGAAGCCAACGTGACTGGTGCCGTCGGGTGGCTGGGATGGATCACCCTGCTGCTCCAGCCAGAGCTTGTACTCCCATGGCAGATGCTGCCCGGTGTGGACGTGAGCAAAACAAAGCAAATACGAAAATAATACACGCCGACCCGTTTCGGTGGCTGGGAGCACACATTAGTCAATTTGTAACATTGTCACTTTCCTGGAAGAGACACCAGCAGTTCAAAACCCAAATATCCATCAACGTGTCTGAATTGTGTTATCTGGGTCTTGGTCCTCTTGCATCTCACTTCTCTGCCTTTCTTCTTTGCCCTTGGTGTGCCGTGTACGGCTCAGCCCGTTCTGTTCCTGATGCTGCCTCAGAGAGTGCTTTCTCATGCGGGTCTCTCCTCCTGCTGTGACATTGAAAGTATTGTAGCTACCATGCTGCCAATAAAATATTTTGGGTTCAATCACTGATATTTGCCATTTAGCCATAATTCCTGTTTACGGTTTATCTATACTTCCTTTGTGCCAGAGATGGCACAGAGGTGAACAGGGATGGCACCAGCCACTCCATTTGGGAAAGCTCTTCCACCATCCGGGCTGTAAGAGCAGCTTTCCATCTAGCTGGGGCTAAACGCATCAAGTCCGCCCACGGCACCCCTACTGTAACTGGTGTGTTAAAAAAGCAGCTCTGTTACCCCCCCTCCACCAGTGGACAGCAGAGAAACTGGGAGCTGACCTCCCAAAGGCAGTAAAAAACTCTGTATCACAAAAAGGACCTGAAATCTGTCCTCACAAATTCCAGACTGTTTCCTTTCTCCACCCTGGCTCCTCTTTTCTTTGAAAAACCCGGGGAAATTACATACATTGAAGCTGTACGTTGCATTAGAGGCTTTTTTCCTTGCTATTGAGAGCCTGGCCACAGCTGTCTCTCTGTCCAAAGATGCTCGGTTCAGCTGGAATCATTATCAGCTATAATAAGATTTTTGGCTTCTCCATCCAGGCGATAGAGATTGCGTGACCCACACAATAGGTGTAATTATCATCGGGATGGGTTGCTGAGCTGGTAGCCTTCCCAACAGCTTTAGCCTTTTTTTCAAGCACTTAAATCACGTAGGTCACAATTACTTAATATTAAATATTATTTTTTTAATAATAGTTTTACAACAACAATGTGTCAGCTGATCTAGGTTGTTTGGGTTTTTTTTTTTCTTTTTTTCCCTTGGATACAGGGATTCTTTAATGTAGATAGACTCAATTACAGAAGTATTGCTGTCATCGGTGCCAGGTCCGAGACCCCTTCGCTTCTGTTTCTCTGCACTCCCGGTGGGGAGGTCGCTTCATTGGATGGATGGAGCCGCAGTATCTGGAGAGGAGTACCTGTAAGAATTCTTCTGTCCTGATTTAAAAGGCTCTTAAAGTTACTTACTGGTGCAGGGATTAGAAATCAGAAGGTATCGGGGAGCATCGCTCCGCGTGCCTGTCTGCTGGGGTGTGTTTGGGGCTTGGGGCTGTGTTTCCGATCCTCTGGTGAGAGAGAGCACTTTTCCTGAGTGAAAGCGATGGCGAGCCATGAGGGATTGCAAAGGATCCTCGTGGCAGCTTCAGATGCGTCTAAATAATGTCTCCCTCCAGCATGCGAATGCCCTTTGGTCTCGGCACTATAAAATATATCTGCTCCTGTTCTGCTGTGTCCAAGTGGGAGCCTCTCGAAAGGGCACCGTGGAAGGAAAGCATAAATTTTCAAGTGACAAATCTTGGAGCTTTATAACAGCCTGTGGGTTGGTTTGGTGGGTTTTTTTTTTTTCAATGAATTCTCCAAAGTTCCCACATCCTTATTCAACAAGAGAAATCAGAGTCTCTCGTCAGAGATTTGAAGTGGCTTGCCTTGGTGTGATGGAGTGCCAGGGAGGCCGCGGGTGCTTTCCAGGAGCAGCTCATAACTTTAAATTCTCCTCAGGTGCAATGCCAGAAGGGAGAGATTTTCCCCCAGCAGAGATGCAGGGGTGGCTGCCCCTCGGGTCCCAGCTCTCTGTGCTCTGCCTGTGGCCCGGGGTGCTTTTGACCAGCGCATGGTCCCTGCCGGGTGAGGTGCTTCAGGAAAGCTGAGTAGCTCTGCTCCTGGAGTTGAATTGTTTCTGTCTAATTTTGGCTGGGGCAAGTAAAACAAGTATTTAAAAAACGTTTAAACTTTCTGAACTTACTAGCAATGAGACTTTCCTTCCTCATTTCAAAATGAAGTTTACTTTTAAAAATCAGCATTGTTTTCTTTTAAAGGAAAAAAAAATCAAGTTGCAATAGTTTCAGGTTGTAATCATTGTAAAACAAAATGAAACATTCTGTATGAGTCAGAGAAAAACTTGGGGGTTATTACTCTGTTTTATTCTTTTTCAGCCTTTCCTTGTAACCATTTTATTTCTTCCCACCGAAACCAATCTTTTTTTCCCCAGAGTTTTTGGATCAGCGAGTACCAACAGGCCTGGCCTGACTTCAGGCAACCTCTGTGTCTCAGCTTCTCTACGGCTAAAATAAGGAAAAATGATCCTGACCTACTTTGTAAAGTGCTCAGAGATCTGCAGAAGAGCTCCATTTTGCAATTTTAAACCCACGCATTTGCTCTTCACGAATGTTCAGTGTTTTTCTCCAGGTGTTTGTGTGTCTGCTTTGCCCTGGTTTGGGATCATTCTGTTCTCGTGTGCCGATGGGGGATGAGCCGCCGCCACCGTGCTTTTTCCCTGAGAACAACTTCTCTATTCCTTCATTTACCAGTACTTTTAAATCTGTATTTTAAAGCATATCTGTGAATATCTCCTTTGTCCTACTGTCTTTTAATTAACTCATCCCCGCTGCTGTTTCTTATTATGCATCTCTGATACTTTATTAATTAACACACTTCGCAGTATACTGAGGAAGTTGGTATCTAAGATGCCATAAAAGATGAACGTGTTTATCACTGAGAAACAAAATAATGAAGGCAAAAGCCTGTTTTCATCTGCCAACAATGACAAGCAGATTGTCACTGGAGACTTGGGGGTGTTTTTTTGCTTTTGGGTTTTTTTCACCCTAAACCAAGCTATATAACTTTAATATGTGAACTGTGCTAAAAATGGGTATTTCTTTGGTATGGATGGATTTATCACTATTGCTGTGTTGATGACATATTTGTAATGTTACCTCTGTATTTCTGAGAAGTCCCGTTCACAGACACATACTTTATCTTGAGGCCTCAATTGCTTGGGCCGCTCCATCCATTTGGTGATGGACAGCTGAATGAGTAAGGATTTTCGTGAACAATCTTTGCTTGCCAATATCTCAGCTCCTTTGCTGTTCTTATTCCAGAGAAGTTGTTTCATTTTCCCTCAATATCCTTCAACTTGCAAAATTAAAAAGAATGTCATCTCTTCACTGAGAGAAAGTTTGTCTAACACATTGTCAACATCACTTGCCTTTCAGCCTGATGTTGATTTTTTTTTTTTAAATGAGTTTAAGCATGTTCGGGTTGTTGTTTGGTTTTGGTTGTTTTTTTTTTTAATCCCTCGACTGACTGGTTTATTTTGCTTTTCTATGATATTGTTCTTGCCCATCTGTTTAATCCGTGACCCTGCCCAGCCATGCTGTACACTGGGTGTATCCCAATGAGTGCGCTGTGCAAAAAAATAATTGTATGAATCCCTCAGGAAGCTTGAAATGAAGATTAAGTGCTCCATAAGGGCAGTGATCCGATCGGAGAGTTTCTCTTCCTCCCAGGCTCCCCTTCCAGCCATGTGTATTTCCCGCTGCCTTTCCTGTGCTCTCCTCTGACAGAGTCTTTTTCTTCTTTCTTCTGTCTTCTGCAGGTGGGCTCTGCATTGCTCAGTCCCTGAAAATCCCCCAGGATCGCAAGGACAAGACCATCGACTTTGATAAAATTATCAAGCAGCTCCTGGAAACTCCCAACGCCAGGGCCATCGTTATTTTTGCCAATGATGAGGACATAAAGTAAGGACGACTGAGGGAATGAATTCCTTTGTGCTTGATAGCTATGCGGAAAAGAGAAAGCAAATAAGAATACAAATAATAAAGTGGAAATGTCTGTTGGCAAGAGCAGTGTGGGGATGTGGAGTTCACGTTGTGGAGGGCAGCACCAGGCATGGAGGTGCTGCTGTTGCTGCCCCAGACCGTGCATCGCTGTACTGGGGAGGAGGGAATGCTGATCGAGGTCTGGAAGCTTTTCCTGGCATAGGATTACTCATGCATTGGATGGCACACCTGACCTTACCTCTCAAAGAGGCATTAAGAAGATGCCCCTCTCTCCAAGCTCATACTACTCTGTATTATTCATTAATTCAGAGTCTATTTTATGGCAAGTGATGATCACTAGTGATAAAATGGCTTGAATGGTCAAGGTTGAACCACGTAAGGTGCTCGTGGTTTAACTATGTACCTCTTCTTCATAAAATAATATAAAGAATATTTTAAAAGCGTGACTCTCATTTCTCATTTCCCCACGCTGCATCTCCTCTCTCCAGAATTTTAAATGAGCTTAAAATTTTGATGGCATTGTCAATTGCTGAGAGGCTCAGTTCTACAAAATGAGACACAAAGAAGTTCGGATGAAGTTTCAGTAAAGTCAATGGCAAAACTTTAGGTTTTAGTGGAATCAGTATTTCAGTCTTAAGATACAGGATGAATTAAAAGAAGGATTCGATCTGTGGTTCATGAACCGTGTGTGGCGTGTTGTGGAATTCCTGAGCCCTGTTGATTACAGGAATATGCTATGTCTGTTCGTTCTGTAGTTGCAACACACCATTTTTTCCAAGCAATTATATCTTTAAATGAAATTAATCTGTGAACAAAACACTTTTTTCCGCAGGCAAATCCTTGCAGCCGCAAAGAGGGCAGATCAAGTGGGTCATTTCCTGTGGGTGGGCTCAGACACGTGGGGCTCCAAGGTGAGCCCCTTGCTTCAGCAGGAGGACGTCGCCGAGGGAGCCATCACCATCCTGCCCAAGCGAGCGACCATCGAGGGTAAGAGCTCTCTCCTGCTTGGCTTTCTCTCCTGCTTCCTGGAACGCTGCTAGTACAAAAGTGATCGTCCATCATTTTTTCTGATATGTGTTTTGTGAATTAATGCGCACAGACGTGGTATGATACAAAGAGTACGAAGTGCATTGAGTAAGTCTTCATCTCCTGAAATTTTCCTGAATGTCTGTGTTCCTCATCTGAAAACCGCACGTTATTTCCACAGTTGAGAAGCTACACGCAGTTATTTATTAAAGGCACTATTTCAGAGCTTATATTAAGCTGTCATGATATGACAGGGCCTTTATTACTTAAAAGAAAGTAAACCAAAATGATCTTATCGTATCATGTATATACATAGGAAGAGAAAATCTTTTGCAATTCATGTATTGTCTCTCAAGCAGTGGGTAAGTTTTCTACTGAAGAAGTCAAAATTCACCTTAAAATCAGCAGTTTCCATTTAAACTTAACTTTTATTTCATTCAGATCAAGCACTATATTTATTTATACATACTGCTTGTGTGCTGCACAAGTATGTGTACTTGTACATATGCACATGTATATAGAAATTATGGGAAACTTTTTTTACATAATCCCTTTGTTTCTCAACATTTTGTTGTGTTCTGAAGCGTTTGTTGTCTGATCTTTCCTCAATTTGTTATCCCTTTTTTCTGTATAGATGCTAAACTATCCAAATGACTTCCTCTGAGCAAACCAAACTCGCTCATTAGGGTCCATGTTCTCTATAATATGAAAAGAAAAGTTCTTTACAAGGGAGACACTGAGTAAAGAAAACAAACTCCTTTGCTGGCACATGGCTTTGTGTCGCGCAGGGTCTCCAAAGAGCCCTTGAATGTCTTGCCCACCTTAAAATAAGTTCTGTTGTCTTCATTCACTGCAAAACCAAGTATTTGCATTTATTTTTATTGTGTCTACACTACCACCTCATTAGTTATTCTTCTCAGCTATATAATATGCTGCATTGTTTTACATTTTTTAAACCCCGGAGGCATTTTCACATGTTATTTCTCCATAAATACGTAAAGTTGATATACAATGAAGTGTTTTGTTTCTGAAAACCAGGATATTTTAATAATCTTTTCATACTGTCTGTTTTCATCCCTGAGGGTTTCTGACACAGAAACGAAAAGTCTGCCAAGAGTACAGAGAAACAAAAACTTCCCAAGTTTGTTTGTTTTAAAATATTTTCCTTCTATATTACACATTAAACACATTGGACATAACGGGAAACATGCGGTTTGCTTTTGGACACAGTAAGTGATGGTAACAGAGTGGAAGCGTTCAGGTACAGAAAGTCAGTTAAGTAACAGTCACACATATCAGCGTATTTAGTGTATCTGCAAAAAACTATGTCCATTGAGCCTGCAGATATCTTCTCATTCAGTGAATATATCAGGCTGTTGCCTACAAGTTGGCTAGTTGCATTTTGCACTAGTAGTCACGAAGATTGCATGATTACTTGCCTGTGATGCTTAAATTACGTTTTGCCTATCTATATAATTGTGTTCATTCTTCAGGGACGGGTGCCATGCAGCAGATACATATTTTGAGGTCCATGAGTTGCGTGTTGCTTTGGGGAAAGGGCAAAGCCCCCAGCCAGGGGTAGGTACTGCGCTCGGTTGGAAGGAGAGGCTGAGCACAGCGCCCAGGACAGCAGCTGCGAATGTCTCCTGGCTGCTCCGTGACCGCTCAGAAAGGTTCAGGCTGGTTCTTACCTTTTTCAGCCCCGTTCATCCATCCCTAATTGCCATCTGTATTTGCCATCTGCTGAGTCCTCTTAAGCAGAAGAGCAAAGGGATGGTTAAGAGCGCAGAGCAAATTCCTGCTCTCCTGAAGCAGTTTTCCAGAACTCAACATTTCCGCTTTCAGACTGATACCGTTTCTGTGACATACACTAAGAGAAACTGCCAGTGAAATCTGTTACTTGCAGAAGTAAGTAATCCTTAGGTCTTAGCATTTCTTTGCTCTGTGAGGCTGTTATCCGTATGGATGGTCTGCCTTTCTTGCAGTTAGACTGCTGCATGTTGTTTTGGTTTTCTTTCTGTTGTTGTAGTAATTTTATTTGGCTATGAATCCAAGAGAACTGGAAACAGACATTTTAATGTTATTCTCTTATCATCCAGCAATGAACATCTGCTTCCTAAAATTTAGTAATGCCTTTCTTTTGATGAAGACATAAAATAAATGAAATAAGAAGCCTTGCTTTTTCCTATAAATTGATGGAAACCAACTAAATTAGCAGAATGGAACTCAGTGTTCCCCGAAGGACCGTGTCTTGAGCAGTGTCCCAGCCTAGCGGTCTCCTTTTTGAGCGGCGGCTAGCAGCAGTGCTGCCGCCTGCGGCTGACGGGCTCTGGGACAAGGCAACAGCTTCGTTCCCACTGGATTTGGTGAGAACGTCTTTATTAGTCATGAATGTAGACATAAAATGTAAAAGTAAACCCCTTATTTTCCTCCTCAAGAGCATCTTCTTTGTTTTCTTTCTTTTTTTTTATCTCTGTGTTAAATAGTATTTGTAATATGTTAGAACAAGATTCCTAACAAAATGCACTGGAAACAGGGAGCGCTGCAGCCTTGACCTATGCCTTAACCTGAAATATGCAATGCTGCTAGCCTCTTCTCATGCTTCAGGGAAAAATGTTAAGCTCATAAGCCAGGAGATGTTAAATTGCATTGAAAATTAATGTGCCTACATGTTCAAGTGTCTACGGTACATTTTGGATTATCAGATTTTTACATATCTGTAAAGCTATTGGGTATATAAGTCATATACTGAAACAGTCATTATGTAGAAAAAGACATTTTTCAAATAACTCTTCTCCCCCAGCCGCGATTCTTCAATTCAAAATCCAGATGTGAAAGGCAGGTGTGTTGGTATGTTTACACCCATCTACATATTTACCATCTGAGGTTCCTGTTTTTGGTAACAGTGGGAATATCCCAGCAGCCTCCGACTCCACAGAGAGTCTGAAGCGCTCGGCTTCTTGTAGAATCAGGCCCCAGATATGCAGTTATTTGTCTTGATACTCGGTGTCACTCTTGGGACAAAATTTTCTTTGCCATAGTCCCACGGGGTGATTTAGGAAATCATTACATGAACTGAATTCATTCATCTTAAGTCAGTCTTAATATAGCCCTATTGTGTTTGATGTAATTATGCTGAAAGGATAAAGTTGCATCGTATTTGCATAATTGCAGTAGACAGTGAGCCAGAGGAAGTGCACACTTAAATAGTAATCACTTCATGAAAAGTTGTGTTTGGAACAAGCTCCGTAGCCAACTTAACCAAGCGTCAACTAAGTTGAAAGGCTTTGTGAGGTTTTCAGGGAGAAAAAGCAGGATGTATTTATTTTTAGAACGACCGTGGCAGCAGAATATTGTATTCTGGTCATTGTTACTTTCAACTCTTCCGAAACAAGGTTGTGAAGGTGTGTCCTCTTTCTTCTCCAAAATGCATTCGGTGGGATTTTACCTACTGCTGCTTTGGTCCCCAGAAACCTTTCTTCTTCTTCTTCACTTACCTGAGTAGAAAGATAAATGCAGCACATGGGGGAGATTCCTGTATCAGTTTGGTGTTGAAGAACAAGGAGAGTGCCCTGCTGATCACGGGAAGGGTGAAATGCTGCCAAAAGGAGCAAGTGTGAGCTACAGGAGGATTTGGGGCAAGGAAAGCAGATTATTATGGAGTAATGATGCGATCAGGATCATGGTAAAAATGGGAGATGTTGAGGCAAGTATAAAAAGTTCACCAAATTTCAGGTGCCAGAGGGAAATGGAAGCACAGTGGAAAATGGCAAGAAAGGTTGAGACATTGAAAACCAAGTGCTTGGTTCTTGCAGTTCAGCTGAGCTACTTGCATTCAGACTAGCAAGTTCCTGTACGTGGTTGTGTTCTCCTTAGGCAGTGACAGTCTAAGGGAAAGTTGTTCATTTGCCGTATTTTTCATTTGAAGTCCCAGAAGCTTTGTAAACCATCCAAACCAGCAAGAAACAAAAAGTGGAAACGCTCCCTGGATTCGTTAGGGTTGGACCATCATTGCAGCTGCAGACTTCCCCAGGTGATGGCTGGGATGAACTGCAGCCCCGTTTCTTCGTAGATGGAAATGAACTTCTTCCACACTATTCTTTTTAATCACAAACTGACCTTTAAGTATTCCGCTGCCACTTTACCTCTTCATGTTTCAGTAGATTTAATAAACTTCAGAGCATTTCCTCCTCTTGTTATCACTACTGTACCCAAATCTAATTATACGTTTTAACTGCCTGGGGTAGCTCACTTGATTGCACCATATAGATGTGTATGCGAGCTACCTGCATGAAACTCTGATTAAGGATGATAATGCTACTGGTCCAGACATCAAATAAAGTTCTCCCTAGCAGGCAGGTTCAAAGTCAGGAGTTCCTAAATTCTTTCCCTGGAGGAAGAGCAGATCATTCTGCCAGTGATAAGAAGATACCTGTGGCATGAGAGATGGAAAAGCCTTGTCTTTTTGGAGCAGGTCAGTGCAGTTTTTGCTGAATTCAGTATGGAAAGCTGTTAGACAGTCCGTGTCCGGAAGATACTCCTGTCCGAGGAATGGAGTCAGGCAGATGATCTTGAGTTTAAGAATAAGTGTCTTTCCCCTTTTTGTTTTTTTTTTTTCTTTCACATTTTTTCTTCTAGCCTAAGCAATGTCTACACTTCAGATTTTAAATTTGATTATATCAGCCTGCAGTATCTATTCAGATTAAAAATGTCTCCTTAGACTCCTTCAAGAGTGTGGCAGTAGAGAGCACGCGTGATGGGTAGAACAATGACATTCAGATGTTGGCTGGACCTTCGAAAGGTGGCCACTCCTCGCTGCATGGCAGGCCAGCAATATATATTTGTCAAATGCAGTGTTACAGCTGAAATGGGGAAATAAGCGGCTTTATTCCTGCAAAAATATTCCTACCGTGCAACTCCAAGATTTATCCTTTCGCCATTGGTCCTGTGCAGACCTTGGGCAAGGTGCTCAGAGCTTGCCCAGGCGTCGCCGTCGAGGTGGCGTCCCTGGGCGTCCCCTCCAACCTCTCGCTCAAGGCTTGGCACGGGAAGAACTAACACCGGTAAGCCCTTGGTAATACCTGTTAGTGTCCTGCGGAGCCCCTTCTTAATACCTGTGAAGTAGGGAAAACTAGTATTTTCAAGAGACAGTAATTTTGGATGCCCTTGTGTAATCTAGCCACTTTGATACATTGAGGTTTGCAGGATCTGTAGAAAATATTGAACACCACCTTTTTAGGAAATACGGATTATAAAGTGCTAGAGATAGAACTAGAACAGAGATAAGTAATTTCTGAAAATCACAGCCATGTTTTTAAGGAGTCAAATGCCTCCAGTAGCTCTTACAAAGTTTCAAAAATAAATATATGTCATTTCTGTGAATTGAAAATGTTTCTCTATTCAGAGATATCTTAGAAATTGTTTCCCTTATAATCTCAACTGTAAAGATGATGAACAACTATCTACTTACCTTTTGCCTTCTATTGTTCTTATGCCTCTTTTCTGTGCGAAAACTTTCGAATTGGGCTGTTGAACTGTGGTTCATGTTGTTAGCATCCATGCCACTGACTTAGCACTTTCAGGCTATCTGCTTCCTCAGAGTTTTTTCTTTTAAAATAATCTACCTCATCTTTCTTACTTATGCATGGTCTGTTTTCATGGACACCAGCTCACAGTGAAATAAAACCAAGGAGAGGAACAGCTGTAAGAGAAATACAGAGGCTAATATAGACGTATCTAGTATATACATATATATGATGTTAATTATTTTGAAAGTCTGACAAAGTGCTTTGCCAATGATGAAAAAAATATTCTTTATGGTCTGAGTTCAGGATTTGATGCAACTAAGCAATGGGATTCAGCTAGATTTCAGATTAATGATTCCATTCCAGCAGGGTATGGATGCGGTCGAGGTTTGCAACCTCGTGCAGCCTCAGCGTGAGGTTAAAGGCTGGCTCCAAGTCAGCACAAGGCAGCGCACGGCTACTTAAAAAAAACACAAGCGTTGCAAGTGCTTAAACCCAACATAACTGTCCTTGAATTTTTGAGTTGCTTGTCTTCCAAAGAGACGGTGAATCACTTCTTTAATGTTTTGTGTTTATTTCCAACAAGAGCTGATTCGCTGCTTCTTTTGTTTGGGCGGTATTAAACCCAGAAAATGGAAGAGTAATAATTTAAGAAAAAAATAGAATGAAATTATATCTCGCTATTTAGTGTCTCTCAAATATTTTACCTTCTCATCCCCAGTCTAGCAAAACAAAGGAGCTCAGGGTTCATTTTCGTCTTTGTTAGAGAAAGTATTGAATTTTATCCAACATTAATAAATATGGGTATGCTGTCCTGCATCCAGCTATGGCTGCCCCTACCCCAGGATGTATCTCTGGGAAAGACGTGCTTTGTGTGCAGCGCTTACCTTGAACAGAACAGAAGCCTGTAGTACATCTCACAATAATATTTGTAAAATAGTCTGGTTTGTATTCTCTTTTGTTTGTTTGTTTACAGCCTGGTTCAGAGTCTTGTACAGCGCTCTGTTGTTCTCAAGCCTGTTCTCCGTGTCCCTGGGGCTCAAGCGTGTGCTTTTAAGAGCGTGAGTGAGATGGAAAGATCCGGCTGGGGGGTTTGGATCACCCTGGGCTGCGGCGCTGCCGTGCCGGTCCCGCTGCCGGCGCTGTGGTCGCTGCCGCCCCTCTATAGCAGAGCCCCTGGGCACCGAGAGCCGGAGGGGACACCCATCGCAGGGGAAAAGCCATAAGAGGAGTGGCCATGGACCATCACTCCCGGAATTTACTCATTCTTCCCCTTCCCAAACCTGTCCTGGTTTGTGCAACACAGGACTCATTTCTCTTCTAATGCTTGGGAAAACTGCACTTTTGGAAGACTCTGGTGTCTGAATTTGTGACAATATTTACTTTATAGCCAGCTACGCATATGGATTTCAAGGTGTCAGTGTTTTCGAGCTCGCCAGATGGAGGGATGAGGAGGAGCGAGACCCGGGCACTTGACCCAAGCTGCCAATGGGGTTATTTCATACCATGAATGGCACATTCAATAGAAATTAGAAAGTTTGCTGAGGAGTTCTCTCACTCTCCTGTGCTGGCTGCCATCCTGAGCACTCCTTGCCCCGGTGCCGGAGCCCTGAGCTCTTCCCATCCTCCCAAAGCCACAGCGCTCGCAGGGTCTCACATCGGCTGTCCCTGCGGGGAGTGCACGGCTTCCTATGACAGAATGGGCTGGGTATAGCCCGGGATCAATACTGGTTCTTCAGTATTGTTAATGTTAATTATTTGGTCTTATTCTATTGCATCTGTTTATATTCCAACGCACGGGTTTCCTTGTTTTTCCCGATTCCCCTTCGCAAGTGGGGAGGGTTCATCAGGTGACAGAATAATTGTCTAAAGGACAATAAATTGTTGTGGGTTCCTCAAACCATAACACCTCCCACGACTTTTCCTCTCATCTCCTTGCCCCCCACCCATCTGATGCGTTTTGCTTTCTGTGCTGCTGGAAAGGCTCCGGTGCTGGTGGGTTTGTTCCCCCTTGGCACCTCCAAGGGAGATGTTGGTGGTTCCGGAGCAGTGGGACCAGCGCCGCCATCTCCCCTTCCTTCCCCACACTGCCAGCGGCGGGCTCCTGCGCCTGGGGGGGGCACGGCCCTGCTTTCTTGGGGCTTTAAATACCGTAATTACAAGCAACAACAATCAGGAAATGCACTTCAAGTCTGGTTTGTGTCAATAGTTTAACAGAGTGACTCTGGCTTGGATACTGTCTCTTACAAGTAAAGTTTGCACAAAGGACTATATATATATGTATAAAGGTTTATTTGTATTTTTTCCCCCATGAGTAAATTGTCTTTACCAGCTCTGGAACTAAAATGCTAAGGGTGCTGTGTACTCATATTATTAAGTAAGTAAATGCAGAGATGTGTCATCTGTTAAGATAGGTTTGTTATTTCATCCAATGCATTTTATCAAAAAGATGCTTTCAAGTGGCTCTTCATATTCCTCACAGAAAGCCTGTTAGCTGGCCAGGCACAGGTGAAGGAAGAATTTACCTTTTTGTTCTTCTGTATCAATCATGCAGTGTTTAAACTCATTCTACCCAGAAACTTGTTGGGAATGCATCTTTCCCAGTGCTGATGAAGTCATTAATTGAATTTAAACTAATACCGCAGTTACTGGGAATCCAAGACACACTCACAGCCGTGAAAAGTTTATTGCGTATCGATTCCAGCCTGTTGAAAAGTGGCTCTGGGAGGCAGGATTCGCTGTGATTCCTCCTGGCTCAGTGCTGAGTCGCGTTGCCTCTTGCCTGCGGACTCCTGGGAGAGGAGAGTGCCCCGCTGGGCTGGAAGGACAGAGGGACGGACAGAGGTGTGCTCCAGCGTCGGGGCTGGGCGCCGCCAAAGGGGACGGGCTTTATCCTTGGTGGGCCAGGCGTCACGTCTCCCTCATCTTACACGCTCTTCCCTGCCCTGCCAGCGGGAAACTTCATGGTGGAAAGTGTGGTGCAGTCAAATGTTGGCTTAAATATGGCTGCTGGGGGCTGCCTGGTCTCCTGGGGTCGATGGATATGGTAATGCTGGAGATTCTGGCAAACCGCCTCTATTCCCTGATGGAGGCAGAAATTGTCCATTCACTTAGTGCTGCAGTAGCGATGCGGTATTGGCTTTAAAGGGCTGAAGCGAAGGCTTTGGGGAGGGGTTTAGTAAGTTCAAAGAGACAGTAGTTTAAGGGTGGTGTTATTTTTTAATATGCAGATACAGAGAAGTTAAGAAACACAATTTTTATAAAGTTTCAAATTAGTGTTATTTTGTCATTTTCTTTTAGATGAAGGCATTGACTCTTTCAGGTTGTTGTTTTTTCTTTTGTTTAAGATTCCCTGTGAGTGTTAGTGACTGAGAAACAGTCTGAGCTGTAATCTCTGCTGCCGCAGACTCAAAGGAAATGCCCCACAGGGCTCCAGACCCGAGCTCCCATCAGGGGGTGTATTCAAAACCACCACGTACTGTTGCAACTCAGAAATGTAAATGTCTACATCATTTCAGTGTAGTATTCTGCTACAGTTACACATCTGGCTGTCTTGTGATGTTCAGTTCTCAGAGTTCTTTTGGGGTTGCCTAGATGGTTTGAAGGTATGATCTTTTTAGAGCATTAAGGAGAGTTATCTGCCAGCGCTCGGTGCGAGACACAGCTCATAACCACAACAGCATTAGCAAGAAATGTTGTCTGAAATGGGGTTTGAACCGGTACCTTTTCAAATAGCCTAGTTGCTTCATAGCAAAGAAATTAGGTAGAAAGCTCTAACTGGACCATAAAGAACGTTGTAAAATAAAGATTTAGGGAGCTTTCTCTTTGGCCCCTTGAAATGAAATTCCATGCCTGCCCACCCTACAGCAGACCTGGCTTCTCAAAACCAAGGTACTTCTCTGATCAGAGCCAGCTGTTATTTATTCCGTGGGTATATGTCTCTCTCTATTGCTGTCTTTTGTATATTGCTCCCAGGGCTTATGTGGGCATTTTCTTTGATGTTCATATTTAACTGTTATTTCAGGACACTGGAGATTGTGTGGGTGGCTGTTTTGAGAGAGAGAGAGAGATGTGTACACACACATACACACACACACACTAGAATGGTTGATGCTGTAAGAAGAGATAATTCACAGAATAATATTTAGCTATTGATCACTGTTCAGTTATATATCACCAGTGGTCTTTGTTTTGGAATTTACCGGAATTGCATCTTCTGAAGAACAATTTTCCCCTCGATGATCTAACACTGAAGTTGTCTGAGCTACCTGTTGGGCACATTTGGAAAGATTATTTCCATCCAGAAAGGAAGAATTTTCTTTTCAGGGAGCCTGCTGTCTTTGTGTGCCAGCTCCTGATCTGCATGGGACCTGGTGGGAACCTCCAAACCTCCCCCCGCAGGTCTCCCTGCACCCAAGGCGTCCATGGCTGTCGGCGAGTGGGGAGGCTCCGCAGGGCAGCAGTTCCTGCTGGCAGCAGATGGCCATGTGCTGCTCCCCCGCGTTTTAGCAAGGGCAGCTTGGGCTGGCCACCAAACTCCCCATCCTGGCCAGGGGCAGCCCATGGAGAGCACACAGCAGGCGCGTGAAGAAGGCAGAGGGCAGTTTCCTACCCAAGCCCCCCAAATTAGGAAATCCCAATGTTTTCTGCCGCTGTTAGTCCTTGCTCCTGTGCAGAGTTTCAAGCCTCATTTGTTGATAGGAATTTATTTTCTCTTTGTTAATAAAATTGGCAGGATTTCCAGGATCTGGGGAGTGAGGAAGCTCAGGGGACCTCACCGGGCCCCGCGCGAGTGAGCCCTTTCTGGGCAGCTGAAGCAGAGCTGGAGAATTATAAAAAAAATAATGTTTTAGTTTCTCATTATGTTTAGGCATAGAAACAGAAGTCAAGAAAAGATTTTAGCACCTTCTCCCACTCCCTCGGAGCAGCCCTGGCGCTGTGTTTGCCTCGAGCCAGGCGATGCAGGGAGCTGCGGGGATGTTACAGTACGAGCGGGGAGCTCGAGCGGTGTCATTGCTGAAAGGAAGGAGCAGGAGAAGGGAATGATGGAGGGTGGGTGGTGAGGTGTTCCCGCAGTCCATCTGAAACATCACACCTGATGTCTGCCAGCATGAGCAGGGTCCATGAGGATGGGGAGGGAGAGGGAAGAGCTCCCCTCTCCTCTTTGCGTGAAGAGTTGCACCTCTCCTGATGTTTGTTACACTATAATTTAAGAGGTTAACGCGCTTTTCTACTTCGCAGGAAGTATATTGGCAGAGTATTTGTTTTGCCATTTATATGCCATGTATTTTTCACGTAAAAAAGAAATTGCAAGAGCCTTCTGAAAAAATCGGTTCCTGCTTTAGGTAAAAATAGCCATGAATGGTCCCAAATACCTAGTTTTAGAAATGCCATTCTGCAGGAGGGCTGAGAACCACAGATCGTTCCCAATGGAACAGATAATTTTTCATCTCTGATATACGGCTTTGGCAAAGCCGAAGGAGTTTAATATAGTATGTAGCATTTCCAGTCCAGTGCCTGGTGGGCTGCCCATAGATGTTGCAAAATAAGCAATCGAGAATGACAGTTATTTGAACAGAAGGACCGATGGTCTCTCTCAATGTTTGTTCACGTTTGTGACAAATTCGGGCTCAAGAAAGAGCTCTGAATAAAGACTTTGGGATAAGGACTGCGGACACTACGTGACCATTTATTTTCCTTGACGATTATTACATTGTGTTAATTTGGGAAGCTTCAGACGCTGAAATTGGGGGCAGTGAAACACAGAATACAAATACAATCTGCTTGTGCCATAAGGTGATGGAAGAAAGAAAAGGTTCAGTCATCAGCCTTTCCTACAAGGGTTATTTTTTGCAACGAGAAATTGAAATAACATTAATGTATTAGAGAGTAAAAAGAAAGAAACAAGATCGCCCTGCCATCTGCTAAGTGAGTACCAGTGTAGCCCACTGGAGGGGCGTCTGTGCAGGGGGAGGCAGCAGCCAGGACGGGAAGCACCTCCTGCTCCCCCGGAGCATCGCGCCCTCGGCAGCCTCCTGTGGGGCTCCTGTCGCTCCCGAGGCCCAGCAGGTTCCTGTGCGGTACCAAAGAGGAGCTGGGCTGCGCTGAACCCCACCGCGGCCGAGCCCCGCGGCGCCTAGGAGCTTCCTTTGGAATCTGTTGGGTCTCATTTAGTTAATCGGTCTGTGCAGTTCCTGCCCTTCCCTGCCCGGAGGATGCAGGGCAGGTACCCATGTCCAGCACCTATCACTGCTGCACCTCTGAGAAACTGCACAGGTTTTATCCCAAATGACTATCAAATCCCATGTGTCGTTCATTCATGTATATTAAATCCTCTACCAAGATAACTTTGAGTCTAATATATTTACAGTAACACATTATTTCCACTCTGCTTTGTTTAAACTTAGACATCTTAAGTTCTTTATCTTACAAGCTTTTCCATTGCTCTTTACAAATGCTGGTAAGTATTAACTTGTTTAATATTTTTCTTCCTCTTTGTGGTCTTTTTTTGGTGGCCTTTGAAAGAAATCGAAAGGAAAAGTTACTAAACTATCACAATTATTTTTTTTCTTATTTCTTTCTTCTTCTATGGTATTTCTGACTCTGTCACTACAACCTAAACAGATTCTCTCTCTAGGCCACTTAAAATTAGACTCTGAAATCCTCTACGGCTTAATTATTCTTTCTCTTTATTAGCAAGCCAGAAAAGAGATACTACTTCAAAAATTTCTTAAACAAGGCAAAAATAAAAAAGTTTGAGGCTTTTATTAGAGTAAAATGCGAGTGTGGCATCCCTGTTTGCAAGTGGCAAGTTAATATGCCTACGGTAGACGTTAAAAATGTATTCACTGTAAGTACTATGTGTTTATTAGTGTCTGGGTTTTCCTGCATGAGTAGATATTGATTACCGTCCTAGTTCCTGCCATGGGGATCTGGAGCATCCCAGGAAAGATCTCTGTGGGCCCCGGCTTCCCCGCCGCTGGGCTCCCTGCACTCCAGCGCACGTGTGTTCCTGAGCCAGGCTGAGCTCCGCCGGGTGAGACAGGTTCAGGCACAGAAATAAATGTGCTAATTTTAGGAAGCGGGCAGTGATTTGAAAGGGGTTTTTTGTTTGTTTGATTGGGTTTTTTTTTCCTTTTAGTTTGTGGTGTTAATGCTTGAATGATGATAGGCTTTTGAAAGTAATAGTTTAGGAAATAATACACATAATAATACACATAATTTCCTTAAGGATGATACAATGAATGCTAAAGTGCCCTCTTCTCTCACGCTGGGTTTGCAGATCTCCTTTGGGAATGTGTTTTCATTTTCTTGACTGACTGCGTGACCAAAGGAAATGAAAATGACCAAAGGAAATGGAAGAAAATTCAGAAAAAAAATCCTCAATGTAATCACATATGCTAGCTCTTTAGTAAAGTGAAGCAGGAGTCAATAGACTGATGATCTTGATCTGGTCAGGGTAGTTAAACACAAACCTTTTGTCTCATAGTTAAAATAGAATTGTCAGATGGTGAAGAACTATGTGTTTGCAAGTCAAAATATCCCTCTGTGCAGTTTAAGATAATCTATCTTGAAAGTGTCGTTCGGTCTTTGTTTCAAATACATGACATGGTCCATCTGGGAATTAAGTCACTTATTCACGTTAACACAGCCATAACGCAACCAACACACCCAGTTTGGCTCTGAGCTGCTCCGCTTCTGAGACTGGGGCTGAAAGGTGGGGAAGGACGTGGTCGCGGGCAACACCTGCTCGCTATGGGATGGTCCAAGATGGAGAGCTGCTGGTTGAGTTGTCACACGTGTCTGCTGTGCTGGAAGGTGGACAGTGTATTTTGGACCATCTCTCCCCAGCGGCACCGGGCTGCGCTGCTGCCTTCGAGGAGGAAGGCTTGCCAGGGATGCTGAGCGCTGCCTGTGCTGCGAGATGGGGCAAATTAATGACATTTTCTCTGCTAGAAAACTTCCATTTCCCGTTGGGTGATGGAGGACTGGGGTAGCCCAAGCCCAGGTGCTGTGTGTCCGCTCCTGCTGCTGGCTGAGCCACCCCTGTGCTGCTTTTGGAAGAGTCAAAAGCCATTATTCTCTATTTACAATTCATGCATGTGGCACAGAGAAGTGGGGCAAGAGCTCCGTATATACCAGCATCAAGCTGCAGTCAACCAAAGCTTTTTACACCTGTAGTCTTTCCTCCCTCTTAACTAAGTTAGGACACAATTAATAATGTGATTGATTAATAACACAAGCTATTTAATAAAGAAGGGCAAGGGAAACTAAAGTTTTCTAGTAATCCAATACATAAAAATGCAGGGGGAAAAAAAAAGAGGAGAAAAAAAAACCAAACTTCCCCCTCTCATACTGCTCTCAGCTCTGCTGGTGGTTCAGCAATAGCTCGTTGTGTGTGGCGACGATCAGTCTCGCCTTCCAAAAAGTAATTGTGTTAGAATTTATAAGAACAAAGTATGAAGTGAGTAGCCTCAAATTGATTATTATTACTGAAAGGAGAATGGTGTAATTGCTTGTGATTAATGATTAAGCCTAATTAGAGGCAGTGTTTTGCTATTACACTGATGGTAGCCACCTGTAGGGCCTGGGCTTCAGTATATTCTCCGTGCACAGGGATGGTACCAGCACCTTTGCTTCTCTACACCGAGCAGAGGGGATGAGATTCTTGGCTTTCCTCCTGCATGCTATGTACGTGAGCACCTGCGATGCAGTGAGCTCCCACAGATATTTCTGAAGTGAAATTAAAATTTTATTTCTCTCTCTCTAATTTCTTTCCTGGAGTACTTGTAGTGTTTGACCTGTTCAAAGTAGCCTTTGGTTACCCTTGTAATGAGGAAATACTTTTAATCTTTCTTTTCAAGTTTAGTCTGTGTTTCTCAGTTTAATTACCACTTCACGTAGCATAAATTTCCAAAGAAAAATATTTTAGGATCGAATGGAAGGAGTTGCTAATGACATCTGGAAGTTCTTGACAGCCCTTCTGTTCCTCAGTGTCGGTGTGCTGAGGCTGCCGCGCAGGCTTTGTCGCTACAGATATTTGCCTGGAAAGAGCCTGTTTGTTCTCTGGCTTCATCCCCTGGTTTGTGATGTTTATGGTTCTGTGATGGTTACAGCCTGCTGCTGTGTAAAGCAGACACGGACAGCAGGGAAATGATTAGAGTATTGTGGAAAGAAAGATATTGAAGATATTTTTGTGTGTTAGTCTTGGTAGTAATGGACAGCTGGTGCGTTGGGTAAAGGGGACTGGGATCTGTGGGGTTTGGGGGACTGCTCGACCCTTCCCACCCGGGGTGGTGATGGGCACCCGTGAACGTACGTTGTTTGTGGCCGTTTGTGTTGTTTGTGGTCTTCTGAGACTCTCCAGCTGCCGTAAGCGTTTACTTAAGTCAGAAACTAAGCAGTGAAGCAGCCTATTTGCAAAGTGGTGTGGGGTTTTCTTTCTTTTTTTTTTTTCCTTTTTTTTTTTTTGTCCTCTGGAGATCTAGCGGATTTATTGGACAAAAGCTAGGAAGAGCTGAAGGCAGGTTAGCTGGGAGCGCATCTCTGCGCTGGCTGGTGGCGTGGGTTTCCTGCCTGGCGAGGTGGTGTCCGGCTGGCGGGGGCTGGGGACCACAGTGTGTCACCCAGAGCACTTCAGAGATCCAGCTCTGTCCTACAGTCGTCTTCAGTAATGTAATACTACTTCAGACATTTGTTTCTCATACTCTGTTGAAGTTTGCATTAAGCACTTCACTTACATGGGGCCAAAAGAAAGTTAATGCAATACTGCAGCAACTCTAAGCTGTGGAATTAAATTGGTGTGCTTTATTCGAAAAAAAAAAATAATCTAAATCGCACCTGAACTCTTTCTTTAATGTCTCTCTAGAATTTAAATTATGTTTTTAGCTTTGGCAATTATTTAAAATGCTGATGTGTCAATCCCCGAAGAGAGAATACTTGTCTCGAGTATTGCCACTTGAAATTTTGGGAAGCCACACAGATGTTCATCTCCTCATTATGGAAATAATGTATTTGGTTAATGTGTTGGTGTGAAGAGAGGGGAATACAAATTATCTTGCAACTTGAGAGCCCATTTAAAAGTTTCTTTATGTTTAGACCGTTGTTCATCTCTACTAAGGCATCCCTGACGAGAGAGGTCCTCTGACCATGCCGGGTTTGGAAGCGCCCCTGGACAAGGCCCCGCTGCCCCGTTCCTGCGCTGGGTCTCGGGCAGAAGCTGCTGGGTATTTGTCTTCTCAAGAGATCTGTGTGTGCCGCTCCTGGGGGACAAGGCTTGAGTTTCCCTGTGGAGTGCCGTGATTGCAGCCTGCTGGCTTCTTGGGTGCATGTCGGGAGCGCAGGAAGATGGGGAGAGGATGGGAGCCAGGACCTGGCAGAGGGCACCTGCCTGGTGGCCCTTAGGGCTGGCCAGGGTCCCCAGGGGATGCTGAACCGGGGGCAGGGTAGCCTGGGAAACGGAAATTAAAAAAACAGAGGGGATGAGAAATGGGTGCCGAGAGGGTATTCTGTTCCTGAAATATTTAAATCAAACAGGAAAGCTTCTTGCTTTCCCTAAAGCGGCAGGGCACTCCCATGACAAGCGCTTGGGGCCATGCGAGCGTCCCTGTGCGGGACACCGTGGCCAGCCCGAGTGATCGCTCCGCATCCCCCAGCCTCAGACACCATCCCCGTCACCTGTCTTTTCACATACCGGTCTGAGCACTTGGTCTGGGCGGTACCTCATGGTTTGATGGGATTAATGCGCGCAGTTGCAGTGGAAGCTGGAACTTCGTGTGGCAGCCTCAGCCAAGGAGACTGGAGAGAGGGAGGGAGAGAACAGTAATTACATCGCTCTGTCCCACATCCTGGCACGCTCCGGCTGGATGACGTTATTAAAGCCGCCTTATAAGCAGGAAGTCGGTTGTCAAAAATCAAGGAAGGAATTTTATTTATTTTTTTTAAAGACTTTACGGAAAAAAAAAAAAGGGAAGGGAAGAAGTTTGGAGTTTTCAGGTAGTATTTTCCTTGGGTTGTTATGTCCAGGGGAATTTGAAAATAAGATCAGGGGCATACCTAGTAGTTAGAACTGAGACATGACTCTGCTGTGCACAATTATGTCCGCTCCCTGGCACCACTGGCCTCTCGTGTGCTGGGTTTTGTGTCGGCTGCACCCGAGCGCAGGCAGGACCGCGGGTGCCGGCCGTGTGTGCTGGTTAAACGATGCAATGACGCAGCGCAGAAGGGAGGCAGCATCTTCAACAGCATTTGGAAAGAGCATCCTTGCTTTCTTCTAGCCAGTGTCACCATGTCAACAGTAAAAAATGTGGCAGCTCCCCACGTCTGGTTTGGGGCGGGGGGGCGGGGGGAGGCACTGTGTGGGTATAAGTATGGGTCTGGGAACGTGCATATAAACTTTAGGATGCACAAATATAATTACGCACACTGTAATTATTCCCGTTGACATGGTAACACTTCAGCGAGGCACAGGCAAAGATATACAGAGAAAGAAAGAAAATTAACTCTGTGTATTGAAGGAATTGAGTGCAGTGTAAGGAAATAATATTTGAAACCGGTGAATTCTGCAGGCCGGGGCCGCCCTGTGCGTGGCGGGGAAGGAGCTGCCCCCGCGCTGCCCGCGCGGGAGGAGCCAGGTACGTCTCTGCCTCCGCCGGTGCGTCTCTCGCCGCCTTCTTGCATTGCCACCGCAGGCAGGAGGAGGACAGGCTTTGATCTCCGTTCGTGTTTTGTTTGCTGGGACGGTATAATGATGCCACTGAGCACTGATGTGGTTTGTGCAGGTTGATTTTCAGTGCGTGTGCCAGAACGGCACGGCCGAGGGGTGCGTTGGCTACCACCGGTCATGTATCACTGGATGATGGAAAACCACCTCTCGTGTAGCATTGCTGTGGGTCGGTCCTTGGTGTGGCTGCTGACTTAGGGCACGTGTAGGGCAGGGGAGGGCTGCGATGGTCCCAGCGGCGGGCTTGCTCCGGGGGATGTGGGGCTGAACCTCGGCTGTCCTCTGCAGCAGTGCCATCCTCCGTGGGCAGTGCTGACCAGCTGTCTGGTTCGTTTTGGCATGTTCGTTATGTGTGCTGCTTGATTTTTATTTTTCCTATCGTGAATTATAACCTGTTGAACATATTGAAAGGTTACTCTGGGTGCTGCATTACAACACAGAGGAATTTCTGTATTTTTATCCTCGTTCTAAATTATGCAAGCCGATAACTTGAGTTTAAATGCTTTTAAGGGCACACAATGTGCATTTTGTCTGCTGCTGCTATCAAAGGGAAGAAAAGCACTCTCATGTTCTGCTTTTAGACCTTCTGTATCTCTCTGGTTTTACTGCTCTGCATTATTAAAATGAAACAGGCCATCTGTGGAGCAGCTTCTCCTGGTTAGTCAAAAAGGGTGGGAAGGAGGAACTCGGAAAGCTGGTGGGAAGAAGACACCAATTCAGACAAAGGGATTTAGTTAAACCGTTAATTGCAAAGGAAAAAAAAATGGAATAACAGCTGCACATTTGGGGGTAAGGATTACTAATAGGAAAGAGTGATCTTCGTCCTGACCCGCGGGGCTGACTTGCCACCGCTGTGCTCCTTGTCCCTGGGTGACACGGTTTAACTCCCCTGGAGTTTTGCTGCTGCCAGATGAGATTAACGCAGAAGCTGATCTATTTTTCAGTAAAGCAGAAACCAACAGATAATTTCAAGAAGACTGAGTATGCAAGTGAGAGGGGAAAGCAAGCCATTAACTAAGTTGCCTTGTGATATGTATTTAAAAAAAAAAAAAAATAAAGCTTTTCGCTCATCTTCAGGTATGAGGGGGGAAAAGAGAGTGCTTCATGGGTTAGGTCCTAGCAAGACAAATCGCCCATTTTCATTAACTGGGCAGCAGGAAAGGATGAATTACTGTGAGAGACGTTCTGCTTCTGGGTGTATTTTTAAATCTGTTCTGTTTAGCCTGATTCTGGTGATAATCTTTACAGCAGATACAGATTCTCACTCGCAAGAGTAGGCTTATCTGAGCCGCATCTCTCCCTTGGCTGGGACTCTGCATATTGCAACTCCTGAAGAATTATTCATTCCCATAGCAGGAGAGGTCTGCATAAGAAGTGGAGTATTCGGCTGAGAGAGCCCCGTCTGCACTAAGCAACCTGGGTGACTTATACGGGTGTCAACCTAGAAAGTCCCTCCGTGACTGAAAATGCAAAAATCTTATGTATTATGAAGCCTGTAGATGTTCAGGGAAAGAGGAGTGTAAGCCTTCGTCATCTTCTGCCCCGTAACTACGCTCTCGGTGCTTGAGGCATGGATTTGGTCTTTTTGTTGTTTGTAAAGAAAACAGTCCTTCTGGGTTGGAGCATCAGCCTCCTGCTCGGGTGGGAGGGTGATCCTGGTGCCACCTAGAAGACCGTGGCAGCAAGAGGAACCGGGGATGGGGATGGGCTCCTTGTGCGTGTCAGTGCCTGCAGCTCCAGGGAAATCGCATCCTCAGCTGAGGCCTTGAGCTGCTACGGCAATAAACATAACAAATAGGAGAAGTAAATTTAGGCTTTTCTACTGTTTATATTGATATCAATGGGAGCTCTGTGAAAGTAAGAAGTGCCTGAGGGCAACAAAATGTAGAATAATGAATAATAATATACTTCTATATTAACCTTTCTATTACAGTGCTGGCTAGACACCACCTAGGTCATGATCTCATTGCTGTGGCAGCTGTATAATGTTATAAAAGTGATAACGATGATACTCAGCCAATATATATCTATTTCCATAATAGAAGCTTTAAAGGTTAAAATCCCAGATTTGCCCTAAGTACAGCAAGCTGCCTTTCCTTTGTCTGTGCTTTATGTCATGTATATAAAAAGTCAAATGTGACATCAACTAAAATACCCCTTTTCACTGTTATAATCGGCAACTGGCAAAAAAGAAAACAACTGCAAAGCATTTTTATGGCATGAAGGGGGTTCATAAAATCACTTAGTATTATGGCCTTTTTATTGAGTAAGAAGGTCAAGAAAATATCCGTAGCCTATTTTAACGGCTCCATAATACCACGCAGCGTGCGGCTTGGGCAACGTAATAAAATCTGAAAAAAGACTTGGCTGTCTTAAAATCGATCTTATCATTCCACACCTGATGCTTTTATCCCAGATTTAATGTCAGTAAATTAAACTGTTTTTGCGTGAGTGCTAGGAAAATCAGAAAATTATTTGAATAGCTGCTTTCTGCTCACTTGGCACCAGTAATCACAGTAAGTGGTGATTTACTAGCTGGGTAAATAAAATTTATATAACTAGCAATCATTAGTGTGGACATACTTTGGACAACATAGAGAAGAATAAAGATATAAACTGATAAAATCACTACTCGTATGAAATTGGGTCAATATGTTGTATTTGCTCACAAGCTGCGTGGGCCTAGAACGAAAACACTTTGGGCGCATGAGAAATGCAGTAGGTCAACAACTTTGTGTTTTAATTAGGCTTAATTATTTTCCTTATTAAATAACCCCACAGCCCTCGAAGTCACCGCTGACACATGAAATAGATGCTTCACAGTGTGTGCGAGTTGTTCGGTAAACAAGAAGTGACAGAAGTCTCTCTTTAAAAAAAAAAAAAAAAAAAAAAAAATAATAATACCCAATTCATTCACACCAACAGCACGTTGTGGATCATGGATCTTCCCGATCCACCCGCCCGCAGTTCACCTCCTGAGATACTGGGAATGTCACCTGGCTGCTGCTGGTTTCGCTGGCACCAGTTCAGGGTTGGATCCCCTATTTTAATCTCTTTCTTTTCCTGGGGGATTGCTTTTTTGGGTACCTCCCTGGCCTCCCACGCAGCCGTCTTTCTCGCCTGCAGCCCATCCTTTCCCCGTCGATGTGTGCCTGACGCCTTCCCCGTGATAAATGCTCCTCTGCAAACCTGCCTTTTTTCCTCTCCGTAATGCGGCTGACCATGGCGAACCGCGTCGTTAGTCTTGGAGCCTGGTTTCTCCTCCAAAGCACGTAGAATTCCCCTAGCCGTCTCTGCCAGGGAAGCTGAGCATTATGCTCTCAGGCAGAAAATGGGCAATGTGCAACATCAAATGGAAGGAGAGATGCGAGATTAATGTTAGAAATAAATCATTTGGGGGGTTTTTTTGGGTGTAAAAAGCAGCCACAAGTCGTCAAGCCTCATTTTCTGGATGAGAATTGAGCTGCTTTTCTAAGTGTTCCTGGTTAGGGAAGGATGCTGCGCAGTGCTGTGGTGTCCTTCTTCCATAGCGATCCCCCGGTCCAGGGGGAGCAGAGGGGGATCCTGAGGGCACAGGGGCTGGGTGCTGTGCTGGCGCTCTCCTCCGGATGGCTGGCCCTGAGCAGTGCAGAATAAAATACCCAGATAAAATTTGACACATGGAGCCTGACTCCAGCCAGCTGGGGATGAGACACTCCCACCCTCCCCCAGGGATTTCTAATTTCCATCACTTCAGAGCAGCTCATCACCCCCATCCTGAGCGAAGGGGTGCTCGGGCTGGCGCCGTCAGCATCCCACTGAGCCACGCAGGAGAATGACCCACAGGTGCTCGGGTCTTGGTGGCATCACAGCCAAGTGACACTCATCCCTCCCCTCGCTGGACTTCACCAGCCCTCTGTAGTGCTCAGGATTGGGTCCCTTCCTTCCCTTTTTTTTTTTTTTCATTGCTATGTAGTTAATTTATATATTAATCCTGGGGTGGAAAAGAAATGAACCTATTAGGTAGTATCATCTCCCTATGTGTAAGAATAATGATTTAATCAAATCACAGTGATTTAAAGTAATATGAGATTTATTTTAATTTGTAAAATCTCGTAAAATAACTATCTGTATCTCTTAGAGATATTTGCTGAAAAAAGTAATTTTCTTAAGTATGATATATGAGTAACACTGGGAAATCACTAAATCTTGTCACACAAGTGAAGTACTTGGCCACGTACACAGTTAAGAAGTGATTATTCCTACTTTTACATTTAAGCGTCCAGCTTTTTCAGTTGGGTCATCTAATTCCCTGAGCCCAAAACTCTTATGTTTAGCGCTACGCATGTAAGTTGTCTTAATGTCTTCAGTTCAAAAAGATTAAGCTTAAGCACAGGCTTAAGTCTGTCGTTATTATAGAGAACGCATTTGCCTGTATTTCAACTTCAATTTTTTGAATCATATTGATTCAAACAAAGTATCTAAAATTAGATATGCGTTTAAGATGTCCCTCTGATTCAAAGCCACTGGCATAGACAGGGCTGCTTGTGTTTGCAGGACAGCTTTGTGGTACGTGGGAAGCATGGAAATAGTCCTGACTGATACCAGATTTAAGACGGAATGTATATTTTGTATATTTTTAGGCAATTGCAAGCATTAGCTTTTTCTAAGAGTTAAAACATCACAGGTCAGTCTGAATCTGGTGAAAAGTCACCTAATGTTGCTAATGTCAATTCTCCCGGGATTTCAGGAGTTCCATCACTCTACACCAACCTGCAAAGGAGAGACGCTGTGTTTTGCAGTGTAGAGCCACGCGTTTTTCTCATGTGTGATCAACAGTGGGAGAGGTGGTGCAGAAACCCCTATTCACAGACCGTTTTCCCTTTGGCCCTTCAGAAGAGGAGCTGCCCATCACCACCCACCGCTGCCCGGGGGCTCCTAAACCTTTTCCCCACCCGGTGTTTTGTGGCGTTTTGTACCACCGTCGTCCTGTGGAGCTCTTTGTGCTCGTCTCTGCTGTGCCCGTGGCTCAGGAGACGAAGAACTGCTGTAGGCATCGCTAGTAGATAAACTCGGGTGACATAAATCCTTACGCATTATCTCACAATACGTGCACGGCACTAATCTTTGCATAGATCCATCATAGCCTTATGATTAGTGTTTAAAATACAATAATACAGATATGTAACTACTTTACTGTACAAACTGTTCTTTAATAGGTATTTAAATCGTGAAACTCATCATGGGATTTCTTAAATTCCGCTGCCGAGGTTGGTTTCATGGTAGCTGTATCACCACACTGGCAAATGATCAGCATTTGCTGAGAACTGAGTATTTGAGTTTTGCGCTCTTTACTAGCCGTGCATCTCATGTGAAGTTTAAAAATAGTAAGATCTTTAAATTGATTGTATTTTTCCTTAATTGAAAAATACATTGTTTCTTTAGGTTTCTTTTTTTAAAGTTGCTTTAAAGTACATCCAGCACAATTACCCTTCTGAAAATAATGGTGGGGAAAAAAATGAGATGGTGGTGATTTGTTGGCTCAAATCACAGAGCAACAAGTGTGGTGTGTTTTCGTTTCAGCCGGTGTATTTCAGACAATCGTAATAACTTCTCTGACAGTGTTCTTGGGAATTATGGGGGCGGGGGGGACGGGGGGCGGGGGACCAAACAGAAACCCCCCCATTCTAGGAGCTGTGAGATTCGACTGAGCATTCTTTACTAACCTTTAAATTGGATGAAAAATCTCGTCTGCTGTGAACTGGCACAGTTCCATTCATTCAGTGGAGGGGCGCAGGGTCACACCAGGTAATGTGAAACGCTCTGGGCTTTCTCCTCTGTGTATCATACCCAGCTGTGCACGTGTGCCAGCATTTTGTGTAAAGGTTGTAAATATTTATCACATTAAAAAATGGTGCCTGTGAGCACGCTCCTGGCCTTGCTCCTGTGGAGCCACGTGCGATTCTTTGCACTTACTCGGTCCTGGCTGTGGGGGACTTTTCTTGGGCCGAAGTACGCAGGGGAGTTCGCAAAGTGATGCCTTCTGGAGGTCTTCTGGCTGTGTGGGAGCAGTGGTGCTGTGATCGGCGATGCAGCCAGTGGGTGCCCAGTACTTCCACCCCGTAAGGAATTAATAGAAATATGGCCTGCTGCTTCACTCCATCCCTCTGTCAGTCAGTCACTTGCCTGCTTGTCTTGATCAATAGAAAATAATGATAAAAAATGTACGGTCTTTAATAGGGATCTATACTCCCTCTTGAGAATGCGGAGGGATCATTAAAAAAGTCAATGAGAATGTTATTATTTGTTATTAAATCTGTAAAGGTTTAGAGTAATTCTTATGGAATTCTATTACAGTTTTATCAGGACTTATTGATTTTATTTTATTAAGTTATAGAGCACTTTTTCCCAGAGGTCAGTTAGTTTGGCACATTGGTAAGGTATAGTTTCTCTTTCTGAGCCATATACATAGTGCAGATCTTATGACTGAATATCCCCTTTGAAATGCTCTTTTAATTACAAGTAAAACTAATACGCATAGGTTTACAGGAAAACAGGTTTAGCTTGTATGTACCTAAAATCTAGGAGTATTTTATGAATTTTCTTCTGACCCATCTACATGAATATTTTTCTTAGGAAATTTCAGCTCAGAATTGCAGAAATTGTGCTGTCCTTTTCTAGAGTCTGTGCACAGAAGCTTTCTTAAGTCACTAATTTGTCATTAATTAAGTAGAACAGCTGTGGCAGGAGGGTTTTACTGAATGATTTCCCTAAATTGTAGGAAACCCAGGTTAAGTCCCTGCCTCAGCGTAACTCAAGCAGGGGGGGTAGGGGGTCTCTGCCGTCACAGGTCGGCTCTTTTCCTTCAGCTTCATGCGGTTTTATTCTGGAAAGTTTTTATTTCAAGCTGCAAAAACAATGTTAAGGGCCATACTGAGCACACGGAGTTGACTCAAATATTCAGTAGTACTTAAATACAGTGCTGAGGTTTTCTCCTGGCCCGTCTTGGTGGTTTGTTCGCAGGTTTCCATGGTTTGATGACAGCCCTTCGGGTGCCGGCTTCCAACCAACCAGCACGGCATTGAGTTGGTGTGGCGCGTTGCTTAGGGCTTGTCATCCTTCTGAAGCATCCCGACATATTTGTTGGAGGAGAGACCTGCACATATTTTCTAGTGAGGCTGCAGGCAAAACTTGAATTTGCTTTCAGGCTGTTTCTGGAAGACCCCAATATTTATTTTTCCAGGTTGATTTTTTGAGATGATGTACTTTGATGATGGGCTTTGGATATGAGTCATGAACAGTAGACTCTGAATTAGGAAAATATATATTATGGTTAGGTCAGTAGCACACAAAGCTAATACAAGGAGACAGATTGACCCCACTCCTAATCTTCTTTCTTATTTGAAAACATCTGTTTACATGCTGTCTATTTTTATCCCATAGTGGATGGATTGCTATGCTAATTTAACGATGCCATATGTTTTTTCTCTGTCTCAATTTCATTGTGTGGAGTGCCAGATTGAGTCAATTTGCCCACCTATTTCAGTGAGAGAAATTGTTGGCTATGGTGCAAGGAACTTTTTTCTCTCTTTCAATGGAATATGTATTTACTGTCATTTCGAACCGCAAAATCCAAAGGAACCATGTGATCATGCAATATAGAGAGATGATTTAGTATCTGTAAGAGCTTGCTGCTTCTGTGCTTCCACCCTCTTTTGCAATGCCGGTACAAGCTGTAAAGCTGAGTAAAGGGACAAAATAGATATTCTGAGATTTGCATCTTCAATGGATTTTCACTTTTTGGATGCCAGATAATTTAACTCTGAGCCTCTCAGTGTGCAACCACCATTTTTCAAGTCCTCTTTATGATTGATCTGCTTTGTGCAGGTTTCAGATTTGCATCGTTTGAATACCTCAACAACCTTCTCAGTAAAAGGAAAAACTCTTTTTGCTACTTGAATTTGGACTGGGGTTGCAGCTCTGGAAGGTTACATGAAAAATGCTGAATTTGAACTGTCTCTGTAAGCAAAAGCTCTGGTGTTGCTCATTGCAGGCTAAAGACAGACAACCAGGAAGACCTGGGAAAACTACTGGGCAGAAGGAACGGCAGTGAATGTCCTGCTGGTCAAATACGCTTGTTGTAGACTGACAGAACTCTCTGAAGAGAATGGGCACAGCCCCCTTCCTGCACAGGGACCGTGAGATTTGGGAAAGCCCATAAAACTAAGCAGGGACTTTGCTGCCAGGAGCCTGACCCCAGCTACAGGGGTGGAAGCAGACCTCATGCGGAGGTGATAAACCTTTTCCATGCTGTATGCCCAGAACACTTGGCTGTGCCACTCTGTGTGCTCTTCCTTCTGAACAGATGAGGGAATATCGCTTCTGTTGACTACAAAAAGGAAAAAAAGGCAAAAGACTTCATGTATGAGCACACAGATATGCACTAATATAATTCTCCTGGTGCAAATCTTTTGTTTGCCAAGGAAAACCAAAAGTATAGTGGGATAGGAATAAAATGAGAGTGGTGTTGTGGGAAGGCAGTGATCTGGGCTTTGGTCACCGCAGGAACAAAGGCCAGATTTCTGCCATCGTGCAAGTACTTGGGTTATCTATCGATTTGTAATTATTTGTATGCATGAAGGTTTCTTTAGGCTCTAAGGAGTTATCTCAACTTTCATAGCGAATAACAGAGGGAAGTGTGCTTAAATACAGCAGAGTGAAGCAGTAGCGCCCGGGGTATTCAGTGATGTGATGTTCCTTTTGGTCTGAAGCTGCCACTGCTTATTGGGAAGAAAGTATTTGTTTCAAAGTTCTGTATTGTATTGTGAGAAAAATCTGTCAGCAGAAGAGAAGTGTTTCTTCTCTCAAGATCTCATGATCTTTGAAGGGGGGTTGGCTGAGCCGTTAAAGGATATTTGGCTCAGTTTTAAACTTTAGAATTTGAGAACTTGATAGAAAAAAATATCCCTGTACTATGGCAGGACTAATTTGTTATTGGAATTTTACAAACTGCATAATTTTGTAGTAGAGTTTTAATTTTTTTTATTTGCCCTCTTGGTTTGTGAGCCTTTAGATATATCTATTCTTTAATGTGTGTGTTTGTATATATATGTGTGTGTATTCACAGTGATATGCATTTCTGCACAAAAAAGCAAATAAAGCCAAAGCAGAATATGTTTCTCTTCTGGCAAGTTGGTAAGGTTCTAAAGAAAGATAAAATATGGTTAAGAGCCATGTGAAAGCTTCTGAACCAGTCACCGCTACACAGCTATTCAGTAGTTGTTATGTGGTTTCTCTCAGTGAATAGAGAGGACTGTGTATTTAAAAAAAAAAAAAAAAAAAGACTCAAGGGCTTCAGATATATTTACTGCCCTTCAGCTCAGCTGTTAAAAATGATAATTTTTTTCCCCATTATTTTAATACTGGAGTTGTGTGTCATGTCTGCTCTTGCAGCGCTGCAGGCTGTTTGTGGCTCCGTGGCTTCAGAGACACACCGAGTCCCACAGGTCTGAGGAAGGGAATCTGTTCTTTCCCCTCCGCTTCCACATGGCTAATCCAAGCCTCTGGTAAATAGTGGCAATTCACAGTCACCTCTTGGAAGATTTGCTCTCTGAGTTTATCTGTACCTTTGTGAAAGGAAATTAAGGGAAAAATACATGCTATGAAAACAATAAGGTGTACTGATAATGGCCGGTTTAGTCAGCTGAAACTTCCTTCTCTGGAGGTCTGGAGAGGTTAATTACAAAATTAGTTGTATTGAGCTCAGCCTAATATCCATACCATTTATTTTCATTCCTTATAGGTATATATCTAATCCGTGCTTTTTGCTTATAACTCTTTTTATTATGTTAATCTTCCTTTTACATATATCTTACTGAGCTTTATCCCTCGCAGTTAGCAGCAGAGTAATTTACTTGCAAGATGCAGCTGATGAGATAAAACGTGCAATGGATTTCCTTTCTTCCCAGGGTCATCTCCTGTGGATAGAGATGCGAACGTGTGCTGGATGTTGAAGAAGATATAAATAGAGTATTTGTTTTTCAGGCTGCGTTAGTTCCCGTGCAGCGTGAACTTCAGCTTTCTGCCTGTCTCCCTCCCCAGGGTTCGATGCCTATTTTACCTCCCGCACCCTGGAGAACAACAGAAGGAACGTGTGGTTTGCAGAGTACTGGGAGGAGAACTTCAACTGCAAGTTAACCATCAGCGGGTCAAAGAAGGAAGACACAGACCGTAAATGCACAGGTAACTTCATTCACTTCGCCCTCCTCGCGCTGCCGTGCAGGGCTGCGGTGGAACCACTGCGCGGCTGATGTAAGGAAGCTTGGCTGGGGACAGATTGAAAAAATAAATTGAATTTTTGTAGGTTTTACAGAAAATGGAACAGCAGCATCAGCCTTGCAGGACAAGAGAAATAGATGGAAAGTGTGAAAAAATACATTCTTCTATTTCTTCCCTTTTCTGGCTGTCCATCCAGCAGGAAAATCAATATTTTCCATAGGACCCAGAAACACTTTTCTTTGAGTGCAGGGTGCCTTGGGGGTCTTTTGTTAGTTTGTTTTAGAGAGAGAATATTTGCACAACGTGTGCCTTGTCACCCATCTGCACACCACAAATTGGCCACCTACTCTGTCAAAGCACCGTCTGCTCACAGTCATACACCGACATGTGCATTTGAATTGAACTTTTGAGGGAAAGGCACCTGTAGGAAAGCATTAACGCAGAGTGAAATGTTTTCATTTTAGGAAGCACAAAGTTGTTGATCAGATTTTTTGTTCACACTAATGTTATTTAAGAAATTGGGGTTAAATAAAATTTTGCAGCCTCAGCTCAGGAAGACAGAAAACTCACTGTCTGCATCTCTGACCGACCTGTTGTTTCCTGGTGCCTGACAAACCCACTCCTCCCTTCCTTTGAGGTACTGCCCACCATTTGAAATATCCCGTTTTTCCAGGAATTCCTGTTTCTGATCACATGGAGGTTCAAGGAGTTATTTTTAGTTAGAGATGCCCAGGTAATGATGGGGGTGATCTTGTTTCTGAGTTACGCGCTTCTCGGCACAACCACCATCATGACGGTCATGGTGTGGGGTGATACAGTTCATTAAACTTAACGAGTTTATTTTGAAAGGCGGTGATGGGTGAGACGCGTGTTCTTGGAGTCATTCAGAGGTGGGCCTGGCCAAGTGCTACCAGATGATGCACAGGGACAAGAGCAGCATTGCCGGTTTAATGCTCTTCTGCTGAATGAAGGTATTAGATCGGGGGTACCTAGAATAGAAAAAATATTTCTAAAACTCAAAAAATGTAGGGAGTCTGCCCTCAAACTGCCAGGTCCCTGGTGAGGCTGTTTGTCATGGGAACGTCTGTGGTGTGGGCTTGGGGCATTTGCTCAGGGCTTAAAACGCAGTGGACAAGCTTCATCCAGAACATATCTCCTGGGCTACAGATGGCAAAGCCAATAACGCCGTCTGACGTCCGCTTCGCCCTTGCCTCCCTTCGCCTTTCCTTCCCGCTCCTTTTAATTTTTCTCAGCAGCAGTTTAAATGTGTTATGTTGAATAATTGCCTTGAATTTTGATCAAAGGAAATTAGTTCATAGGAGGATATGTTTTCCTTCGTTTGAAAATTGATGAAAACTTTCCATATTTCATATCATCTGCTTTTGGTTTCAGTTCGTGGATGGGAGTAGGAGTGTTGTGCATAGAAACAGCGCAGTTACCGCTGGGAATACACGTCTGTTAAAATTGGTATTTGGAATCTCCCCCAAAGGCTGGAATTTGACCGAAAACAGCTAAAAGATCTTTAGGATAATTTCTGAAAGTGCCTTATCACCCTTATTGTTTATGCCATTATTTTATTGCAGTTGCACCCAGCCTGTGCTTTCTGATGTGAACGTAAAAATGGTGGTGTGCCTTCCCTCGTCATAGATTCAGCAGAAACATTTGGTTTTGGTGGCTAACTTACCCTGTCGAACTGAAATACCACATTACAGCTCGATATTGTAGCAAATGACATACCCTGACATCTTCCTTCCCTCTTCTACAAACTGAAGTAAATTGTGCATCAGAAAAAGCATTAGCTTTGAGTTATATTGCTAGTACGAGAGCCTTAATGTCCCGCCGATGTAATAATATTATGAATGATCATCATTGTTATTTTAAAATCCGCTTGGTGATTTGTGATGCAGTGTGGGGGGGGTGGCGGTGCTGCCGAGCCCCGGTGCGAGGTGTGAGACGCGCCTGTCCCAGTCGAGACGCAGCTCGCGGGGAGCAGCTCTGCTCGCCGCCACAGCCTGCCCTCAAGGAGAAAGCTTTCTCCAAGGTGGCACCCTGCGGGCAGCTTACCTTCTCCTATCACAGCTCTATATTTTTATTTTTATACGCAGAACTTCACCATTAATGTCACTTATATTTATTTAAGCATGAAAAATTTTGCCTGATCTGGATGGGTAGGATGTAGAATGAGAGAATGAAAATACATTTAGCCCACGCCACTTTATTTCTAGATAAGATTGAATACAATACATCGCTGTAATTAATAATGCTGTTTCTAGTGATTTAACTTATTTTGGCATGGTTCACGGCACAAACCGGTGCTGCTAAGGACACCTATATCCTTGTGCAGATGATTTCTGCTGGGATGCAGGCCATGGCAAAGCGGTGTGTACGCATACAGCAGAAGCAGCCGAGTCCCTTGCTTTTCCCCAGGGACAAGAGGGATCGGTTCCTTATGCAGAAGTGGTGGAATTTCAGGCGCTGCCTTCTGGGCTTGCCCGGGTGCTGGAGTGGCCGCCTCTGCGCCTCTGCTGCAGGTGGCTTCTGAGGAGACTTCATCAAACTACATGGGGATTCCAATGTGATCACTGAAACAGCGTAATAGTAACAAGCATCGGGTTTGGACAGTTCATTGTTTTACTTCTGGCTGCTTACATTTGAGAATATTGGAGAGATTCACTTCAGTCATAACAGGCCGTGTCAGCTTCATGAAGGAATAATTTGGGAAAAAGTAGTTTGTAGTACCACGTGTTATGGTAAAAACCTGCTTTTATAGGAAAGGATTAACAGAAGAAAACAACTGTCTTTGCAGAAGAGAATAGTGCTGTAGTTCATAGCTGTGATTCTGCAAAGGGAGCCGTGCTGAAGGCTCTGCACACACCGCGTTCCGTGCAGAGATGGGGTCTGGGCTTCGATTGAGAGCTCAACTGAGGATATTTTCCTGTACAAACCCCCATTGTGCTAATACTGCCAGTGCCATGAGATTTAGGGAGTTAGAATTAACAGATGATAAAACAAGGGGGTTTTGTGTATATACTGTCATGAAGCAGGCTGGTTATAAGTTTCAAAGTGATTATTGAAAGCAAATATACAGTGTGTATTGAAATCAATATGCAAATCTGCATATTTAATTGTATTGCACCGTAGCACCTCTGTGCCCGCAGGTTGCCCAGCTGAGGGCAAGCACCGGCATGGTTGCCCTGGCTTGCTCCCTGGTCCAGCAGTAGCATCCCCGTCGGTGCTCGCCTGCGGCAGGAGCGGCGTTCGGTGCAGGGAGGCGAGAACCGGGGGTCCTCGGAGGAACCCGCTGTGCCTGTGTCCTGCCCGAGCCGCCCCCGCGGCGGGGAGCGCCGCCTGGAAGGAAACGGCAATGCTTGACTCCGTTCACTTATTAAACATAGCTTTTAATTCAGATAGCTTTACACTCAAGGAGACTTAATGAAGTGATATAAGGGTGATGTCACCTTGGATGTCATTTATCAGAATGTAGATTACTCGGAGAGCTTTTCTAATTATCTGCAAGTGTAATCAGTCTGAAGGTACAGCCCAGGTGATGGCTCAGACAATGACTTGCTCTGGAGAAGATGCTGGGAGAAAGCTCCCTGCAAGATGAAGTGACACAAATTAAGCAAAAGGGTTTGTAAAAGAGGGACGGTTGTGTTTGGAATTTAAATTGGGACAAGAGAAAGTGCCTCAAAGGGACACAGATTCACCTTCCCGGGCAGGAGCTGTCTCAGGACTCTGAATCCTCTCGCTTACAAGGAAGCTAATAGCAATATCCTGTCTCTTTTTCACCAGCAGTCAAGATGGCTCATTCTACGAAGCCATATGTTAGGGAAAGAAAACTAATGAGAAACAAAAGATGTACAAATAGGAGAGCCCGAGGACATCAGAATATTATTTATAATTTGATGACAAGAAGTGATCTAGTGCATTCATAGATTAACAAAGTTCAATTTACTATGGAAAGAAAAATAGTTTTGCAAATGCTATCAAAATTCCTCATTTCAGGAAACAATAAATTGTCTGAGATGTTTCAAGCAACTTAATGGCAGATGGCCAATATCTAAAGCATCTTTTTTAAACAAATGCCAGGAGCTGTGGTGTGTGTGATTCATTTTTATGAGAACAGCTTTATGGTATTCATTAGGATGAATATCTATTGGACTTGAGGGTGGCAGAAGACCTTAACTGTCCACAGGGCCATATAAATCATGTCAGGAAGAGGGGCTAAATTTAGATGGATTCCCATGGACAGTGTTGAGGGCTGTGAGTGCAGAAGGTGCTCCATCTCCAGCACTGCTCAAGGTTCGGGATGGCAGGTTTGTACAAACGATGCACGGGTGAATCCGTCGGAAGCTCAGTCAGGGCTGTGCTGCCACCGGCTCCCGGCTCTTCTCAGCACCCTCCTCCTATTCTCAGTAAGGCTTGTGGAGATCACTTCATCTAGGTCCTACAAATATCACTAATTCCTTGGAATTCAGAAAAATCAGGTTTAGGAGGATCCAAACCATCCGCAGTACATTTTTCTTTTGTTCAAGAATCTGCAGCTTGAAAACCCTCCTGTCTCTTGTTGCAGGTGTGCTCAACGTGAGCATGCCTTGAAACGCCGTTCCAAGGCTGCGCAGGGGCTGAGCAGTTCACTCACCTCCATTTAGTTATCGGCCAATTTTCTCTGTGTCAGGATGATTTTTTTTCCGCAGCTGTGCTTCAGAAGGGTGGGGGAACGTTATTACCTCTGTGCCTAATGCAAAGGCAAGTTGTGTGCCTTTGTAAGCTCCGTGCTTGAGCAGCTCAGACTGTGGAGGTCCAGGCTTTGTTACTATCACTCTTACTATTTTTTTTTTTTTTTTTAACAGGACAAGCTTAAAAAGAAAAAGATAGTTTTTTCTGTTTGGGTTTTTTTTTTCCAAGCCTTGGCCAATGATATTAGAACTTTCTACCCACCCAAGTCCTTTTGTTAACGCCCACTGCTGTCATCTGTAAGACGCCCTGCCTAGGCAGTAGTCCTTAACTGTAGTCTAGTCCTAAGCAGTGGTTAGTCAAGGTGCTGAAATACAGGAGTACTTAAAGTAAGGCTGGTTGTCATGAATCCTGTATACAAATTGTAAAATAATTTGCTTTAGGGCAAATACTCGGCTCGGATGCCCTTTCCCAGCTGCCAATGGCCGCAGCAGGATTTACGTGCCTGTGACTCGGCGTGGATTTTCGCCCAGGATTTTGTGGTGTGTGATTGATGACATGGGCGCGAGCAAAAAAGCTTTTGGTTAGCTCTTGTTACAGAGATTGCTCTGTGCGTTTTCTCCTCCGGGCTCCGAGGTATGAGATGTGTGTTAATGCATGTGTGTGAAGGTATATAATATTTCAGTGCAGAAAGGAGAAAGACTAAAATTTATCTTCTCTTGCTTGCCCTGCAAGCTACAGATAAGGTTAAAGGGCAGACCAGGATGGGAAATTTATCTTCTCAATTACATCCCGTGCTCTGATGCAGGTATATAAGTGGTCTAGGTAGTTGTTTTCCTGCTTTGTGGGCATGGCCTGCCTCTTCCTCCCTTCTTTCTCAGGACGCCTACAGAATATTTCCTTGCTACTGAGTGACTGATCCGTATCTTTGTAACACGTTTCCGTTGACGGCTTCTGCTTTTTCTTTTCTTTCTGATGGTGATTGTCTTTCAAGTTGCCCATGACCCTGGTTATAGGCTCCCTCTCAAGGTGCGGAACAAAAAATAAATGCAAGACATATCTCAGTATGTTCTCCAATAAACAACTTCTTCACAAGCCCAGCTCATCTTTGGGTGACTCCTCTGGGCTGATAGAGCTGTAGCCATAGCTCAGAGACACGGAGACGTAGGTGGGGATGCGTGGTTAGCCAACGCTTGACTTAAATTTGAAACCCAGGATTTCAGTCCTCTGTTCTTTTACTAGATTGCATTGCATCTTGTTTTGTAAATGCTTCAGCGATCTTCAGACTGCTTAAACATATCAATGCTAACATCCATGAGAAGGAAAAGTCAACTTTTTTTTCTGAAAAATGTGATGTGCACAAGTTTAGGAGCAAACGCATGTTATGCACTGGCTTGCAAGCTGACTGGCTATGTGCACCTCTTTCTAAACAAAGTATTTTCCATATAATATCAAATTGTTCAAGTATGCATTATAGCTTAATGACCTTTATGCTTTCATTTCAAAAAGTTCATCTCATTTAGCATGGTAGTACTTCAAAATATACATACCTGAAATTCCTAAAAGAACCCTGGCAAGGTTGGTTCAACCAACATTAGACCAATCTTAAAGAGTTTATTCTTAAGGCAAACCTGTTTTATGGACTTCTAAATTCTGTTATCTTTCAAAAATACACTTCTTAGAATCGCTTATATTTCTAGATTGCCAAGGTGATGTGCCAACAAAGCCCCATGATTCAAATCACTCTCGGCTTGCTATTTACATACATATTCCTCTATTTGCAAATTGCATTTTTACCCAAGTGCTCAAATATGAAGATAGCTCCAGTTTAGGCCTTCTAATCTTTAAAAAGTGCTGCTTCTATACATTTCCGTGAGCACTGGCTTCCCTTGCAATTATTGCTACAGGAAGCTTTCTTCCCTTGCACGCTCGCAATAGAAAGCTGTAAAGTGTCTCTGATTTACATCAGTGTCGGCCAGCCTGGTGCTGGTTTTTTTATGACGGTAGTACTTCTGCATTGGAATAGAAATGAGACCTATTGCATATGTTTTAGTAGGAATGTTGAATGCACAGAAAACCTCTCAGGTAAGAAAATTAGGTCAGTTTTCTAATCCAAAAATATATTCTCTTAGATACACATACACACCTGAGAACAGAAACTGTATGGTGGGTTGAATCAGTGTAATTGAGAAAAAAAAATCATTTTCTGACAGATGGAAGTGGATGTAGCTTCATAAAACTCATTGCATCAAGGCTTTCTGTAAACTGCTGAATTATTATCCTTATTATGTAATATTTTTATTTCTGGTATTGGAATAACAAATTTTCAGTAGGACTTTCTGCTGCACTATGTTCTCTTTGTTTTTTACTTTAATATTTATGAGTTAAGACCAGTTACTGTACAGGAATTTTTTTTGCTGTCCTAGATGAGGAATACGTTGTAAGGCATTGCGAGAGTCTGGTTTCCAAAGTTTGCTTAGAAGAGTGTTAGCTGATTAGGCATAGTTAAAGTTGACTAAATCTGCTTTCTGTTGGTTTTGGTGGTATTACTACAGTCTCTCTGTTTGTATATCTACTGCTGTAGGTGTCTGACCAGGGGTCAAGTGTACACCAGCTTAAGGAAAAAAGCCTTTTGAGTTCAAAAAGGCCTCCCTGCTTGTTATTGGCATAGAGCAATTGGTCTGATTTCCAAATTTGCTGTGCAATATGAAGATATCTCTCTCCATCAGAGCGGCGGGAGGCTGTAGAGCTGTGCTGGCACTGGGGGTGCAGAGGAGATCAGGGAGAGGTTTCTTTAGCCGTTAGCACAAAGGCAGGAATGGCACCTCCCAGCATTAGCGAGGTGGGTGCTCTGCCCTGCCTGGGCTGAGCTGCTGCCCTCACGCTGCCGGCTCCCTGAACTCAATGCTTAGGCTGAAATCTTATCCTGGCACAGAAGGATGTTCTTGTGTGGTTCGCAGTAGAAGCTTGAAAGTTCATCTGCTTTCCCCAGGAAAATCCACGGAGATTGGATTGATGGTCTTGAGATAAAGGCTTTTGTCTATAATGAGATCTTCTGAATTAGGATGGGCTGGATACATGACTGTAACTACATAGCTGTATTATTGGATCTTGTATTTCTTTGTAAAATGACAATACGTGGATTATATTGCAAAGAGGCCTGATTGTCATACTCTGCTTGTTTAAATTACAATATTTACTCTAGCATATTGTTAGTTTTTCTCAGTCTCTAGTACTCAGCTCTTTCAAATAAAGAGCTTAGTTGGAGAAGCTTTCAGACTTTACACGTCCTGTATGTGCAGTAGTGTCTATACTATGGGTGAATATCTTATTTTGGAGCGCCCTGGACGTGTGTACTTGTCTGTTAAAGATGGATCCATTTGTTTTGCGCTATTGTGCGTGTTTCTGGAGTGCCACAACTACAACCGTTGCAGCTGCACGGGCTGAGCTCTCTGCACCGCCTGTGGCTGGAGGAAGCTTCCATGTCGTTATGAAATAGCGTCTATGGGCACTTGCACAGTTATAGACTAATAATTGTAGCTGCTGCATCATGGATGTCTCTTTGCTCACAGGCATCAGGTTTCTAATGATGCTAAATGCGCTGGAGATGGATGAAGAGTATATATTTTTCTGTCAGCACTTAACCAGCTGCTGAATTCTAACTTGTAGAAATAATAGCTCCTTGTTTGATACTGTGAGCATTCTGCAATCTTTAAATTAAATCTCTTGTTAATGATGACTATCACTGGGTTCTCAGCAGTACTATTATGTAAGTTCTTTTGAAAATGTGTTTAATCCTTCAGAAACTGAAGCGATGTCTGAATTCATCTAATGTAAGCACCAATGAAGTGGGATTTTGATGTCTGTCTGAACTATATGCCATAAAAATTGTCCTTGCAACACTATTTATACATCATAACGTATCTCCTCCATTATGTGATGATCAACAGCGAGTCCAGAAAAATCAACTGAAGGAGAGAGGTTGAGAAAATGTAATGTGAAAAACGATGTTGTCAAGCTCCCTTTCCATACAAGGAGGTGTTAAGCAGGAGTTCTTAAACTTGCATTTCATTTCTATGTCATCTGAAGGAGACTGTACAAGAGGACTTCTTTCCCTCTGTATTTTCAATACTCTGGGTTTGGGCCATTTTTTCCTCTCTTTGTTGCAGTATTTTTCTCTTGTGAAGATTTGCCTGAAGCAAGAGACCTAGCTGCTCAGTCTCTTAGGAATCATGATGATGAGCACTTGAGACTCTAGTAGGAAGTGAGGTTAAATTATTTGTCGTCACCTTCAAATAGATCTTTTGGAAGCAAAAAATGCTCATGTCAATAAATTGCTTTAGTGTTTCATCCTTCTCCTGACATCCCAAGGTACTAGGTACTCCATTTCAAATCCCTGGTACAAAAGCGCATTCTCTTGAAATCACTTTGTGTGCATGTGTCTCGGGTGTCAGCTACTTCATTGCTGAAGAAAATAATGTTATTGCATGGCTCCTGAAGATCACCAAGTTAAAAAGAAAAAAAAAAGAAGAGGCAGCCTTTAAAGAGCAGGGGCGTGTGAGAAGAACGGGTGATTCACACATCACAGTGCAAATGGGGTTTATGTTTACCTTCCGTCCTCTTCGGCATCTTCTGGCAGCACGGAGGCTTGCATGGTTTCTTGCTGTGCCCGACGTTGGTTAACGTTAGTTCTTTCTCTTGCACCACACTCTGCTCCCCTGAGACCCCCGCGATGCCCTGGCGTGGCCGGGCTGGGGTCTAGGGCTGCCCCTTTGCCAGGAGGCACCCACATTGCTGTTTTTGTCTGCTGGGGATTAATGACTGCTGGGGATTTCCTTCTCTTCCAGGGATAATTAAGGATTGAACTTCCATACCCCCGTATATACAGGAGCTAGTCCTGAGGCATGTGGTAAAACTTTCTGCTTGGCTTCTTCAGCTAAATTTAAGAGGGGGAAATATTTGCCACACTAAAGTTGAAGTTGGAATTAAAGTTGTGCCCATCACTTAGGTTTACTCCTGTCTGAAAATGGATTTTGGGCCTGATTTGCTGCTCACTGGGTTACTAGGATGGTAGTTTGATGTAAACTAGAGGGAACGCTCTGTTCAGTCAGGCCCATTAATTTGTGTATTTTTTATTTTATTTTTGGTGTTAAAGTCTGAAGACTATTTGACATATGCAAAGTATGGCAATTGCTTTGCAGGTTCTTTGCTAGTTCAGATTTGGGCTAAACCTCTAATTGCAACAGTCATTTTAAAAGGTAACTCGAGCTATGTTTATATGAAGGATAGCACACTTGTTCTAGTTGTGTAAATCCATGCATGTTTTCTGGGTGGGTGAACTCAACTAAATGGCTGTTTTCAGTAGAGGAAAGCATTCTCATCACTGGTAATTCTATTCAGTTTTTCAAATCTCTATTATTTTCGTAGTTGGACACCGTTGACATTGCTCTTGTTTTTTTAAGTGGATTTTGCTCAGGTTCCATTCACAGATATCTTCACCGTTAAAGGTTTTCTTTCTGCTGTGCATTTGGCCAACCGTGCTTCTGGAACTTAATATCCCTAATCAGTATTGTTTGTGTGCAACATTTCAATCCCAGATTCACTTCCCTTGGCATGCGTGCTGTTGCATTGCTAATTTGGTTATGTAGCTGAGCTGAAACCACTTAAAAGCATTTTCCTTGTCAGGGCCTGGAAATGTAATAAGGTCTGTAATCAATGAGAGGGGAGTGAAATAATGAAAAGGACAGTACGTGAGTCTTCTCAGGCTGGAAGCTCTCTTACCCCGCTGAAGTATTTGCAGGATTTCAATGTTTCCAGGGTAGTTGAGATTTAAAATTGAGAGGCTTTTGTAGAGGGTATCTCAAACCTAATTCATAGGTTGAGTGGATCAAATATCAATGGTGCAGTTTGGTAATTAGAGAGAAAACCAAAAAAGGGGGAAAAATGTAGAAAAGTAAATGTGCTCATATACAGGGATTATATCTTTGCTTATCTTCAAGAAAATCGCTTGTGGACATATTTAGGCATTCTTTGTGCTTTTGGAATTTCTGTAAGAAGGTGGTGATCTCTCTGTGCTTATTCGTAATGCTGGCCCGCCACCTCTCCACTCAAAGAAGAAAAAGGATTGTTTGGGACTAACGGGTATTTGGTGATGTAGGTCAGTCCCTCTTTTGGGTATCTAATCTTTCAGTGAATCAAATATAAAAAATATGCTGCTATAGTGCAGAAATCATAGAAAGTGGGATTTTTTTCCTAGACCTTGTTGACTTGTAACAAGTGAGTTGCAGTCATTGGGTGTTAACTGCAGCCTCGCTGTTGGATTGGGAGTCATGTTGTTGGACTGTATATAGCGCGCGTGTGTGTGTATATACACACTGTTTATATACACAAAAGTGTGTATATATTTTATATATAAACAAATCATATTTATATAAATATATTACTTGTAAATATTTAATGATTATACTTTAAATGTACATTTAATATTTAAATATTTGTATGTAATATATCCGCATATTGAGAGAGAGAGAGAGAGAGCATGATGTATATGTATTTATAGAAAGAGCTGCCAGCACCAGAACTGTGTAAACTTTCTAGATGAAGCCACCTTGAGGGAAGGAGAAGGGGTGAGACATACGAGCAGAATCTATAGCAAACTGTCTGGATCTCTTTGCTGTGTGACTTGTGGGACAGGACTGCAGCTGCCTTTCTTTTACAAGCCAAACAAACCCCTTGAAATATTTTGCTCATAGGCTGGCTACAAGATGATTTAGCCTGATAGGCAGTGCCCCAAGGGAATTCAGGATGGAGAAGACCTTGGCTGTTCCCTGACCATGGCTTTCTGCAAGCCCAGTGCTGCCCTGGCAGGAGGAGGCTCTGGCTGGCCCTGGACAACGGGGGCTGGTGCGGGTAAAGCTGCCGTTCGTTAGCACAGGAGGGAGATAAGGCTATGTTAACTGGGCAGCAACAGGAAAATGGGCTTCTGGCCTCTGTTAAAAATCATTAGTTCTCACAGTCATTAACAACTTGATTTCCTTTCCTTATTGGTATCAACCAGCTAATTTAAATTCACTCACCCCAATTTCTAATTAAGGACATTAACAAAGGAATTTTCCCCACTTGTGTCCTCCAACCGAGCATTTACTTTGATTGAAGGTCTCTAAAATATTTGTGAGAGATGCCTCAGAGGCCTGGTTTCTTGGAGTTCCTGGCAGTGCCCAGACCTGCAGGTGCTGCAGGAAGGTGATCAAGACGGATGTGAGGTTAGAAAGAAGTGTGATGCTGCAGGTGGAACAAGTGGGATGTGGTGTTGCCACCCCTGGAAAATAATAGATGGCACTTCTGCTGCTTTCATCGATGCAGCTCAGAACACTTCACAAGCAGTAATTACATTTCATGAAACCCTGGTGAGATAGGTAAGTATGATCACACATTTTGCAGCTGGACAGATTGAATCATGCAGGTGTTACTTGGCCAAGATAAAGCAAGAAGTTAGTGGATGATTTCAGAAAAAAAAAAATAATAAAATCAAAGATTCCTGATTCTTAACCCGTTGTGCCTTGCTTTAAGCTCTGAAAATACTGTTTGGTTTGCTGCTTAATTGCAGAAGTGCCTATTTGTCAGTTCACACAACCATAAAAGCAAGAAGGTCACCTTATTGCCTGGTTTTACAGTCACGTTACCAGGTTACATATTCTCCAGTCTGAGAGGGAGAGCATGGTTAAGGCACGAGCCTACCACACAAAATATTTAGATTTATCTTCTTTGTTTGCTATTGAGCTCTTTTGGCTTTTTGTGGTTCAATTTCTGTGTTCCAATTTTCCATCTGCGAAATGCTTCCCTTCTCTCAGACGTTCTAAGCCCTGGCCCATGGGATGGCAGGATCCCTGAGGCAGAGGGTTTGTCGTTCCTGACACGCCGGGCGCTGCGGCCATCAAGGGATGGCTCTCAAAGCACTGCCTTCCCCCATTGCAGTTGGGATGACATTAAGCCTTTGGATTCCTTAAGTTCTCGCCTGCTGAAATATTTTAAAGGCAGTCAGTGGATTCTGAAGGACATTTTGGTCTCTGCAGGCTGGGGAGAGGGGGAGTGCATAGTTAATGCAGACATACCGAGCTTCCCAAGGTGGCGTTGATAGCAGGCACGTTCACTCGGTTCTCTGGAGTACCCCTTCGCTTGCAGCTGAAGGGATTCTTTCTTCCCTCAGTCTGGCTCTGTCTTTCAATTAGAGACTGGGATTTGCAACAGAACAAACCATCAGACTTTAAAATACCAGCTGTGCTTTATTTTAAATGCTTTCTTCTTTCAAAGACATACTTTGGGAGCATACGGAGTCTGGCGTCTTCTCTCTCCAAGATGGTCCCTGTAGGTTAGAGTTTCAAGTTTCTGATGGTGGAAGGATTTGTTTCTCTGCATTATGGTAGAATAACTTGCAAGAGCTGTTGATCATTCTACTATCAAGAAAGAAGGTTTGGTTTTGTTTTAATTAGTAAAACCATAACTCAAAATGTTTTAGGGTATCGACTAAAACATGCAGTTCTTTAAATGTGTTCCAGGAGGATTAATTTGTATTTGATATCAGGAAAATACTGTTCCTTACTGTCCTTCTGTATGTGTGTATACATGTGTGTTTGTTTTTAACGTGCAGGACAGGAGCGAATTGGCAAAGACTCTCACTACGAGCAGGAGGGGAAGGTCCAGTTCGTGATCGATGCCGTGTACGCCATGGCCCACGCGCTCCACCACATGAACAAGGACCTCTGTGCCGACTACCCCGGGGTCTGCCCCGAGATGGAGCATGCAGGAGGCAAAAAGCTGCTCAAGTACATCCGCAGCGTTAACTTCAACGGTGAGCTGGCCATATTCACCCATGGGGCTCTTCCATTTAATTCCACTTCATATATTTTTTTCATCCAATCCAGATCAAGACTTTTTTTATAGTTTCACTAGAGTTTGTGGCAGAAGACCATGTTTATTTAGTATCTATCTGAAAACATAGTGTTTTAACCAAGGTAAATAGGCTGCTACTGTCCAGAGACAGAAATCACTGCTGCTGTTTTAGGATACCTTCCAGAAGACTGATTTCCTATGGGAGAAATAGCTGGGTAAAAGCCTAAGCTTGTCTCTGACTAAACATGCCTGTTGAAACCCCAGAAATTTGTTAACATAACACATCATATTTCCTATTTATTTATGTTGTTTCCCATACTTGGCAGAAATTCTGGCACCCAGAACCCGGTTTAGCTGCATGATGAGGAGGGAGAGGACAGCTAAAGGGCCAGGTCCACTTGCAGAGCCAGAACTATGTGATTTAGACAGAGTAGTTACTCCAACCTTCATTCCCCTAGTAAGACTTCAGAGGAGATGAAACATCCTAAAAATGTGGACGAGAGAATTTTATGTCTGTCCGTTTACCATTTACCCAGCTCTGCTTCCCAGGTGTGGCGGTGATGGTTGCAATACCAACCCGTTCTTTCATACAGTACAATGGGCTTTTGTGCATTTTTCTCTTCATTGCAGTGTATGAATATCAGCAAAATTTCCTTGCCCCATATGTTTTACTGTAATTTTATTAGTTTCATTAACAAACATTCACCTGCAACCAGCCCAGAGGCACCAGAGCAGATCGCTTACAGCAGCTAACATTACAGCAACCTAATGTTATTTCCCCTTCATAAACCTTGCTAATGTACTTACCAGGAGGTCTTACTGCTCTGCCCTAGCTCTGTAGAAGATAGAGATCTGAGATTTAGCCAGGAGCCGAAAATTAGACCTCCAAATCCATATTTAGAACAGATTTAGGGAAGTGCTGAAAAAACACAGCCAGGGCTGTGGCTGCCTGGGAAGAGGGGTTTGCACAGGCTTCATGTCTCGCTGGGCAGCAAGGGGAGGCGTTCCCTGCTGAGATCTACTAATAAACATTTTTATTAATAAACTTAACAAAACCCACGCATAGCCAATAGGACCCAAGAGATTTAAAGGTAGGAACACAGATGGTATTTCATTGTCAAGCTTGGTCACTTGTGCCAAGGATATTTTTCCTTCCTGTGTAAATCATCTTATAAACAACAAGGTGAATATGAGGAGATTTTAATTTTTTTTCCTTAAAGTATGTGGTGTTAACTACATCCAGGAGCAAATTTTGAGATGAATGATCTGAGGCGGTCTGGAGAGTTCTGCTTTCCTCATTTTGGAAGGTTAATTATAGAGGACAAAGCTCCTGTAGAAGTACTCCAGCGTTTGTGTACAGTATTGCACTTGGGCCGTTTTGGTACTGAAAAGCAGCTCATACATGGTCATCTCTAGCCAGTTCTTGCATATAAAGATGCTGAATGGTCATCTAATCATTTTAATAGAGCTGAGAAATAATTTATGAGAAATTGGGAGTCCAGCTAATTTTGCCTACTGTCCAGTTCCAAGAATTGGTTTGGACCAACTTTGATTTCCTTAGTTGTGTTTCCTTGGTCAGGCTTTTAAAAGATGACTTTTTTTCCTCCAGGAGTGATTGATTTACATGGCCATATGCTGTTTTTCTTTGCTTGTATACATGGAACTCATGTCCGGCGCAGGGCTTGAAGTAGTCGTTTGCTTTGTAGCATGGGAAGGAGAATGGTGGCAAAACTGAGGTAGCTTTAAACATTTTTAATTTTGCTTGACTGTCTGGGTGTAGGCATTTTCCTTGGGAAAAGAACCAGTTCCTTCTAAGGTTCATTATCCAGGGACAGAGTTTAGCTTTTTCTTGTCATATTCGTTGTGCATAACTTCACGTGTGTTTGTGTGCCCAGGCTCCATGTTCAGCTGTGCCCCTCCTGGGGTTTGTTCTTCAGGCTATGGAAAGATGCTCTGAAGCCAGTTTCTTCTTGTATTCTATAAAAGTAAATTCCCAGAATTGCTGTGGATTGCTTGAGTCTTCCCGGTGGTGTGGGATAAACAACTTTCACGTAACTCGCCAAACAGATGGGGATAGCCTGAAAAAAGCAGAGGGATGGGGGAACGGAAGCAGCAACGAGAGAGGCTTTGGCTGCTCTGGGTGGTGTGTTCCTGTTGATAAAGCCTGGGAGCTCCTGGGACACGGGTGCTGGTGCCTACGTGGTCCTCACCCGTCATGTCGTGGAGGGCAGGGACAGAGGAATGTGCTGCTGGGCTTGTCAGCTGTCTCGGTTTTAGCCTTGATCTTAACCTGCCCTTCCCTCAGTCACCGGTGCAGCCGTGCGGCTCCAGCTCTTAAAGATTAGGACTTGGAATGCAATATTCAGTCTATGCTTAAAATCCCGTTCTCCCAGTCTTCTACCTAAATTTGTAGTAAAAGCAGAGCAGTGGGAGTGCTTTGTCCAAACTGTGTGCCAGAGGGGAAAAATGCAGCCCGTTTTCACGCATCCTGAGCCCATGAGCATGAGATCCTCTTTGCGTGTAATAAATCTCCTTGTCACCATGCAGCTGCAATCGTCCTGTCTGTACCTGCCTTTGGAGCCTTTTCTTCCTCGCAAAGGTAATGACAGTAATGCTGAAAGAGCTCAAGCAACGCTTTAATGAAGAGAGACTGGATTTGTACTAGAAGCTCAGTATGAATTTTGATATTGTCACGCTACCTTGAGAACAAAAAGGCCCAAAACATGGAAAACTTAAAACATCAAGTGTTCGTGCAGTGAGATGTTGAAAATCTCAAAGTGCAGAGATTGTATTTTTGCCAGTGAAAAAGCTAAAGATTGTGTTCATACGAGCCCTCCAGGTACTCAAACTGCAGTAAACGTGAACTGAATAATAAAGAAACACCTTAGCTGGCACCCCGTCCTTCTCCTATTGATTCATTTCCCATCTTGTGGCGATTAAGAGATCGAAATCCTACAAATTCAGTCGGATTGTGTCTTTTTTTGAATGCATCCTGCGGGTGAAAGGGTGTCATGGACTCTCTGTCTGTGCGGTGAGAAGGCAGCTTATTTGTTGGGAACTGAAGTGAATTAAATTGTCATAGCCTCTGAATGAGCAAGAAGCTGCAGTCTGGAGGCTAATATTCAGTTTCTGAAGTGCTTGCTGGGGCTGAGCAAAATTCTTGTAAATCTTAATAGAAGGAAAATAAATCCTAAATTATCAAAAAACAACTAAACAACCATATGTTTTAATAATTGGCAGATCAAGAAGTCAAGTATATGATTGTTTTTGCAAATACTGTTTCTTCTCTGTAATGACATTTTCATACATTAATTTTTATTATTTTCATAAGTGTACAAAGGAATTGCAAATGGAGACTGAAATGCTGTAGCAATTTGAAACAGGCCTGCCAGGTCCCCACAGACCAATGGTACAAAAAGAGCACCAAAGCATGCGCCAGAGCCCTCGCAAAGGTTAGAGAGGTCTTGCACTTACTAAGCAGATCTTTGGCCGGGAGCCCAATTACTCCAACTTCAAAGTTGGGAAACGCGATGCTTCTGCTTGACTTATGACCCAAGATTATCAGTTCTTTGCGTTTTTACAGACATTCGCCTTCCCTACAAATCCCTGACTTTTCACAGCTTTTTTTCTGTATAATTTTAACTCACAAATGGTGATGTACCTGAAAATAGCAACAGGTGTGTTTACTCCTGACTATCAAGTATCCATATCCACGCGTGAGGTCGGTGTCCCAAGGGACTGTGCCTTTAGGGGTCTCTGGAGGTGACCCAGCAGACAATGCTGTATCATGCCGCGGACTCTGCAGCCCCGTAGCATCCCAGTGCATCCACTGAAATTAAGGGTTATTTTAAATGTCTTTGTTTAAAGCCGTCTGCATGCAGCTACAGAAGCAACAATTAGCATTAACCTACAAAAAGTTTTCTTGCTTCTGCAAAACACAGAAATGGCACATTTTGGAGGGACAGTTCCTGATACATTCTCAATTTAGGACCTCTTAGGTCCATAACAGCATGTATCCTTCTCGTTGGCCCTCTGCTTATCGACCCTGTTGCCCACTGCTGCCCCAGGGCATGGGGTCCTGCCAGCGCTGTCTGCGGGCAGGTGGGCAACCTGCTCTGGGTGTCCAGCCAGGGATAGAGACTTGGCTTTACTCGGTGCACCGTGGTGGGGTGGCTGTGGCTTAGCCAGGAGGGCTCTGGGCAACGTTCCCGTTGGCCCATGAAGGTGACTGTAGAGTTGCTCTCGTCTGCTTCCCCTCAGCCTACAGAAGACTTTGAGGCAGCAGAGTTTGTCTTGGCACTGTTGACCTTGGCATGGCCATGATGATGGCGTCCACTCCCAGTCTGCCTCCTGACCTGCAGACATGGACACTTCTTTGTGTCTATGCTGGGGTTTTGTCGGGATACGGGGAATCCACAAATGTCTATCTTGCATTTTGGGAGCCTCACTTGAGCCCCTACCCTTTGAATTGCACTTTTTTGTCAGCTCTGACAAAACCAAGTTTAACTAATAATATACAGCCTTTTAAGAGTCGTGATGAGCTAAATCCCATTTACTAGTTGTGCTGACTTTCCAAAGGAGCCTAGGAATTACAGCCATTTCTTCTTATTCACTTTAAGTGTTTTCACTGTAAATGTATTCTGGCTACATTAATCTGTAATGACAATTAAATATCAGCCTAGCGCACATAAGGAACCAGTGAGGAGAGATTCCAGTGGAAGATTTTCTGTACCAGCCTTTGAACTGAATCTGTATCTGATCTCTGAGGATTGTAGGATAGACAGGAAACAATTTACCAGGGCTCGAATGGAAACTATGCTAATTCACTCCTTCAAATCTTTTTTTCACTCACTGGAATTCAATGAAGAATGGGAATCATGAAGAAAACCATAATCTTAAAGTTCAATGCTACAACAGGAGAGATTTTTCATTGCTTTAGGGAAAAAAAAGTTACGCAGGAGGAAGCTTTGAATATAGATATGCTGGAGTATTGTCATAATCTTCAATCTTGACACAATATTAGTCTACCCCACTGAAACCTATTTTAATATGTCTTGAAATAAATGTCATCCTTGAAGTTTTTGCCTAGAGATCTGAGGAACTGCAACGCTGCTTTGAATTCTCATCTTAAGAAAGGGTTCGCATCTAATGCCATGGTAATTAAAATGCAGATGTTCTGGTGAGAACTTGCCTGAGGATGAGGAATGGTCTGTCCCATGGCTCAGCTATGGGTGCACCTCCAGGATGCAGGCTGGCTTTGCCCAGCACCAGGCACAGAGGAGGGGTTGTGGGGGTACCCTTGCCTTGTTGCCTGCCCTCACTTCTTTACCCCTGTTAGTCACCTCAGTATATGGCAAATAAAGTCAATTCAGGATCCTGATCCGTTCCTGACTGAGATACTTTTCAGCCTGTGTCAGTGTCATAGAATCTAAATAAGGGAGTACACAAGGAACAGTCTTCCTATAGCTTAGTCTGTTCTTTTCCATCCCAACTGCATGCTGATTACAGGAATAAGAACATATTGTGGAGGAGGAAGCTATTTCTGGATGCTAGTCAAGATTCACTAGACCTGGGCTGACTTCTGACAGCAGTATCTCTCAGAAGCAGATGGAACACTTTCTGGGGGAAAAAAAATCATTTAGAGGCTCCATTCACAGGAGTGATTTTCACTAAAGAACTCCCTGAGGAAAGAGAGATGGGAGGGAGGCTGGAGGGCAGAAGAAAAGCCTTCTGATACTCCTTGCTTTGTGCAAAGCTAGAATGAAGTAAGGCTGATCTAGTTTTGCTTTGTTTTATTTTTAGTCAGTGGGCTTGGGCAGCGATAATTAATCACTGGAAGAGGGCTGGGATTATACCACTGTGTCCTGAAGTAACTGTTTTATATGGCTGGGGTGACAGGTGACTTATGCCTGAAGTGTGTTGCCAGTCCAAAAGCTCTCAACCGTGACTAAATAAAATAGATGCTTTTACAGTGATTTGGCTTTTGTTGGTTGTTTGGTTGGATTTCGTCTTGTTTTCTTCCCCCAGGCAGTGCTGGCACTCCAGTGATGTTCAACAAAAACGGTGATGCACCAGGGCGCTACGACATCTTCCAGTACCACACCACCAACACCAGCACCCCGGGCTACCGCCTCATCGGCCAGTGGACAGATGACCTCCAGCTCAACGTGAGTCTACTTTATTCTTTGCTTGCACTTTTCTGTCAGGTACGGTCACTAATTATTTTTTTTTCATCCTGCAAAAATTAATATTATGTCTTGCAGCTACATAACGCCTTTTTTTTTTTTTTGTGCATGTTATCTTCTTCTACTCTGTCCTGCAACCTTTTCTCTGTACTCTGAGTACCAAAGCTCCTCAGACTAATAGAGGCATTAGGTGATCATGCAAGTTTTATTACTTTTGTGTGTCTGAAGTCCCTGATTGCCAACTTGGAAAATGAAGCAGTAATGTGTTGTGGTTTGAAGGCAATGGGCTTTCATTTGCAGATGCTCTTCAGTTTTTCTAGTTACATTCTTCAGTTTTTCTAGTTTTAGGAAAGCTGAAACGAAATGTTTTTTGAGTGACTCACTTTTCCGTTGATACTTTTAAGCACGTAGCAAAGATATCCATATGAATGAGATGGCCTTTTTGCAATGATGCCTAAAGAAAAACAGGCACGTAAGAGCAGGTGATCAAAGAACCCCAAGATACTTTGATGTTTCCCAGATAAAAAAAACATGACTGGTGGCTGAGAAAGCTGGAGACTCTTGTGTCAGCTTCATCCGTACGAGGATGGTCTGTGACAGGTCTCTGGAGATCTGGGTCCGGGCTTCCTGCTTGACTTCGTGCAAGTTGCTTGAGCCTCAAATACATGGAGGAATAGGGCTGCTTTAACCTTATAGTTATTTGACTCCATGTAGATCGTTATTAAAGCACAAAGACGGTGTTTTCATGTTTTCAGTTCAGTATTACTGCTCTTCAGCCACAGAGCCTGAATAAAATCAAGGTATTCCTGAAGTGAAATGCCAGTTCTACAAAAGGGTTTTCTTCTCTTTGTCGAAGTCCCCACCTGAGGTTATACCAGCTCCCTGTCCTCACGTTGTCCACCCTTGGTGTGGTACGGCTCCTTCCCTGCCTCTGCTGCTGCATTTCCTTTGAAAATAGTGTGCAGGGTGAAGGGGATGGCTGTGTGAGCGTGGTCCAGTCCTGACACACACTCCAGAGGTGGCCAGGACATACCTGGCACTTGGCGTGTGGTCACAGCACCTGTGGCTCGTGCCTCGGGTCTCTGTGTGTGGACCTGGCATGACGCCTGCTGCACTTGGGTAACTGCAGGGAGATCCCAGCTGCCGTTCCACCTCTGCAGCCGGGCTGCAAGCCGTGGGCTACCACGGTAGATCAAAGCACCATCATTTGGCGCGTAACCAAATGCAGGACCCTTTCTGTTTATAATGTTTTCATGTCTTTTGTTAAACGAAGTAATTAATGTCTATTACCAATGGTCCAGTCTTTGAGACTGACCACGATATTTTGCTCTTCTTGAACTTTGGGGCTCATTTTGATTTGGTCTATGCTCCTTCAGTGTTTTTCAACGTTTGATGTTCTATTTAAGGAAAACTATATTAACTTGCAATTTACAGTTCTTTTAGCAAAAATATTAATATTTTATTAAGTAAATCCTTCTTTATATAAACTACACATCCTGAGTCATTAAAATTTAAAGCTAAATTAATGGAGCTTGATTTCTATTCCTGTTGTTGTGTTAAATGTTTCCATAAAAAGCACACGTTCCTCACCCTCGTATCCTCACAGCTACAGGGTTGTATCGGTAGTTGAGATTTGCTCATAACTTCCCTTCTACTCACTTATAGGTACTGGTTTCTCACACAGGATTAACATTGCTCTGATAGTTCCTCTCTGTATTTTCTTACAGTAATAAAGAAATCTGTGGAGTTTAGAGAAGTCAAGGATACTCTAAAATAACCAACCGAAATAATAGCTACTATTAAATACATCCCAGGAAAAACTGCCAAAGGCTACAATTTGTCTTCGGCAATTATTGTGGAGATAACACTTCAGCATACATTTCCCAAATTCTTACTTCTTTAATACCAACACGAGAGGGGAAACACAAGAAAGGATGTTTGGTGAGAGTGCTACTTTGTATTTAGAAAATGCTGAAGTGATGCTTTGTGTTCCGAGAGACTTGTCATCCTGGGCAACCTGGTTTAGTTCCGTGTGTCTGAATTTCCTCAGCTACAAAAGAGAAAAGTGGTTTTCCCCTATTATGCAGGCCTTGATGGTAAGGACACTCCAGATCTCAAAGGCGGTAGGTAAAGAGGCGATGAAGACCATCATAGGTGAGTAAACGTTTTCTTCTTTATCATTGTCCTCATCCAAAGCAGCAGCAAGAACACTTTGCCATTGTATTTCTCTGGAAGAAGTGCTACTGTTCAGTCTATTGTCACTCCCATCTACAATGGTATCTGTCACCTCCCCATTCTCACAGTAGTTTGAGTGAGAGGCAGAAGTGGAGGAGCACAGGGCTGATTAATCTTGATAGCTGTACCATATTTTTTCATGTAAAATTACAGAATAACTTCTTTTTACATTTCTCTTTCTATTGCATAAGACAGTAGGTAGACTAACAACATCTTTAACAACGTATTTGCAAGTCTGAAAATATGCTGTATCAGTTTGTTTTCTTTTTGTTGTCAGGAGTTTATAAACCTGGTTTTACAAAATGTCTGCGACCATCTGTATATTTCTTTCAGTCCTGAGAGCTTCTCCACATCTTTGTATCACCTTTTGCTTTCTTATGTCTGGCAGCAATGCTCAGTAAAGGCAGATGCCTGCTCCCCACACGCGCCGGAGCCAGGCTCCGCTCTCCCTTCCGCAAGTTGGTACGTGAAGTGTCTCCTCTGAGTGCAGCTGACTCACCCTGGATTTACATTTCAGTATCTGAGGTCAGAATTTGGTTGGTATCCAAGACAGTATTTTATGACTCTTCACTGCAGCAAACTTGGGATGTAACATCGTTTTTATGCAAGGACAGTACAATCTCTAAATTTTCTTTTGCTTACTTGGTGTCAGGCACCCCAGCGCAGCTTCGCCTAGCACTCAATGCATGCTTTAGTAACAATTTTGGCTGTATTTCACAGATATCTACGCAAGGATAAAATGAGCAGATGTCTAATTTTAAGTGGCTTGGCCAGTGTTTCATGAAAAACTGTTGCAGTCCTTTGTTCTCCCCACAGTGAAGTTGTGATTACAAGACTCCCACCCACCTCCCATGCGAGGTCATGGAAGAGCACCTCCTGCCTCTCGCTCTTTTATGAAGATCATGTCAAGCTCTGTCAGCCCCTTTTCAGCCCCCTGCATGCAGATTTAGTATGCAATATTTATCGTTTGCGTCCTCCTGCAGTTTGAAATGCTTTGCCCTGAGTTGTAGGATCAGAAATTTGGCCAGCTGCATCCCCATTGCAATCCAGTATCGTGACCCACACAGCCTGTGGAATAGCAAAGATACAGCTAATGCAATTAGACAATAAATCTGTGGACCACAGAAATATTAGCACCTGAAACCAGGATTGTGTTTTACTGTGCTGGTGTTGAGGGTACATTCATGTATTACAAGGCAGTTGCATCGTTATGAGGAGCACTATTTTGACAGTATTTAGCTTTAATGATGTGTTTCAAAAGTGAAAAGTGGTGGTGGTGAAAAGGAGGAAAACTACCATGGGGAAAAGGAGGTGTGCGAAGTACCAGATGGGTTTTGGTTGTTTTGCTTTTCAAATGGGCAACTTTTCCTTTTTTTTTTTTTAAAGGGCAAATTTTTCTTTTTTTTTTTTTTTTTTTTTTAATTTTAGCAATAATTATATCTCTAATGCTTGTGCTGTTCCAGCAATAGGAAATAGTGAGGATGAGTGTGGGTTAAGCATGAAGGCAGAGTGACCAGGAGACACAGGTTCTGCTTTCATGTGTTATGTTTCACTTTGCCTTTTAGAAAGAGAATTAACTCTCTGTGCTCTGTTTTACCCCATGCATAGCATAAATCCAATAACAATAGACATCTTCTTGACAAGTGTGCCTTTGTTAGTCTCTGTAAAGCACCTTGAGGTTGCTCAACAGGAGGCACCGTAGGAATGCAAGGAACTGGCTGACCAGCTCTGATACCTGGCTGCCTTCTATGAGAGCAACTTCCAGTGCTTTGAAGTGCCTGAAAAAAACAGAAATCTCTCTACATCTCTCCTGGAGAAACTGATGTGCCTGAAGGAGAAAGAAATGGATCACTCCTAGAGGAACTGTAGGGTCTCATGGGAAATTTGGTGATATTGCTTCTCTTTCTCTGTATAGAGTTAACTCTGCAGCTCCCAGGTTTATTATGTGTTCACATCCCAACCTCTGCAAGCATCCCTGAACTGTCAAAGCCCAAAAATAAAGAAAACAATCCCTGTGAAATTGTCGAATCTTATTTTTCCAGGGATTTGTCTTCTGCATACCCTATCACAGCAGCATTCTCCATCATGTTCCCTGTGATTCCTTCCCATAGCTATCTCCGCAATTTCCCTGCAGTGCCTCCCACACCCCTATAGCGTTTGCCGTGCAAGCCACAGCCTGTATTGTGGTTATCTTTGAATTACACGTAAGCCCATTGGTTGGCTGGCCGAACAAAAAGGGTGAGAGAGATGCTCGGTGTTGGTCGATCTTTCTCCTAACTGTCCACTGAGTTTTACTGGTCCTGCAGACACATCCTTCAGAAATCTCTGCTTGTAGCAAATGTGCTTCAAACTGGCCAGTGAGTTCAAATGTTATTAGGAAGGAAGTTGGCACCGACAGATGGGTGAGCAGACAGAACGGGCATATGTTCCACTTCTTTCAATTTTTCTTCTAAAATGATAGCAAAATTTAGAAATTTCCAACAGTTGTGCAGAATGAAACGTAAAGCAAAGCTAGACTTGCTATTAATATTTTTTGTTAAAAATGGGATTTACGCAGAAGTGTTGCCCAGTAAGTAGGCTGCTATTGGATTTGGACAAGTAGGGATACCAGTTCAATCTCTTGTATCGCTGAAGTGAGCAGCAGGCTTGCATTTGACCAAAAAGCCAGGGTTTTGGCTTTTTCCTCTATCTCAATCCTGTTTTCTTACTTCATACTGACAAGCTTTTTGGGGTCATTAAAAGGCTGAGCTCATTTAAAGTTCTCAGTTTGAGTGGCTGAGTCCTGGTTTGGCAGTGTCGGCGCTGGTGAGCTGAGGCATGAGCAGGCCAGAGAGACCTGTCCAGGCTCTTGCTTGGGGACACTGGCTGCTTTCTGTCATCCAGCAACAAATGAGTTGTTGGGGTATTGAGATCCCGCGTGAGGGACTGGAGGTCTTGACTGAATTCCAAGAAGGAAGCTCTCCATGGGGGAAGTGCTCCCGCCTCCGTTGTGTGCACCCAGTTGAGGTTTGGTGTTCGTCTTGTACCATCCCTCTGCAACTTGCAATGTGGTGGTGGACATGAACACCCTGTTTCACCTTCATCTTGGTGAGCAGTGAAACGGTTACAGGAGACCTATTTATTTGCCAAAAGAGAGAGAGATCTTCCTAGAGCAAGCTGGTGTTTCGGGGTTGTTTTTTTTTCCAGTTTGATTGTCTGATTAATGCTGTATTTCCAGCCTATTAGTGTCCTCATAGGGTGCATCATGTTGTGTTAATTGCATCGGCATCTCCAGCTTGTCAAGTGCGGTCTTCCAGCTCGGTGTTACGGCTCATAAAGGTGCCACTGGGCACTCGGGTGCTGATCCGACGCTGCAGCACATTTTCAGGATGGCTGAAGAAGGTGTGTCCTCGGCTGATAAAGAGCAATGGTGGAAAACACGATGTCCTGTCCACTATTACACTGTAGAGATTTCAAGGAGCTCTCACTCGAAACATGTTCCATTTCCAAAGCATCAGGCAGAGTTAACTGTGAGCTCCAGATAAAATTAAAACATTCCTCTAAGTAATTTGTTTACAAACAGAAAAAAATACATATTAAAGATGCCTAAGCATACTGTGTGGAGAGATAAACAAAAAAAAATCTGTATTGTTTTATAGATGTGCCCTTGAATTGTAAATTGTTTAGTGGCATGAAGCAGGGTACAGCTTGAAACATGACTGTTGGTTAAATGGAGTCTTTTGCATGCAGCGCCGGGAAGGCTGGCTGCTTAGCAATCCCTTACGCTTTTATTAATTTCCTCCAGCTGTAAGTGATATATTGCTGCAATCTTTCTAAACAAGCGCTTAGAAGATTAATAGTATTGATAATTATCAATAAGGTTCCATAAACACGTACGTTACATAGATCTAACTCCCCTTATAAATCCTGCCTCGTGTTATACGGTGCAAAGGAGATTGCTGTGTACTTATTAATAACTCCCTCCTCCTCGGGGAAATAGCTATATTATGTTGTTTTCTTCACTGTAGGTTCGGGCCAGTATTTTAGAGGAGCATGAAAAATGGAATAAAAGTCTCGCTTTAAAGAAAGTAACATTCCTGTAGCTCCGAGTCTCTGGTCTCGGAGCAACCAGAGACTGCGAATGGCTCTTGGAGAGCTCTCGCCCCAGGAGGACGGGGACCCATCGCGGACCCTGATGGCAAGCAGGGACAGTTCCAAAGCAAGGCATTGATGCAAGAGAATGATGCAACTTCCACGATGCAGCTCCTTTTTTCCCCACAAATAGAAATATATTAAGTACCTTCGCAATCATCAGTGCAATTTGTCCAGATCCTGCATCTCTGTTATAGAATTTGGAAATAAATGTTATGAATAGCAAGCTAATGAAAACAGTGATCAAATGTCTTACCTTCTGGCAAGAGACCTATACGCACCTGACCTTTTTTGGTAAAATATTCAGAATGGCAATTAGATCCAAGCAACTGTTCAGTGAAGTTTGATGCTCAGGAATATTATGCCAACAGATGGTATTTTGCTAAAATAATGTGTTCAAATTTGTTGCTGTTAATTGTTTTTTGGTTTTGTTGTTGGGTTTTGTTTTGGTTTTTTTCTTGGGCGTAGACCATGTTTGGAGCAGATGGCTTTTTTTCAGAATATTTTGCAGCAAAAGATAAATCTTTCTGGACCACAGGCAAATTTTACTGTATTGGAAGCCTGGGATTTCCCCAGTCTCTGGCAAAGGGAGAGCAAAAGGGCACCTGTCTGGCCAGCTAGAAGTTTTTGCTTCAAATAGCAAGAGATGAGAGAATTTCCCCACAATGACCATAGGGTTGGTTTGAGGGTTTTTAGATGCTTTTCAAAGAACTTACTGAGAATTTAACAGAAATTTAAAAACAGAAATCTGGCATCTCCCAACCTAGAAAATTTCAGCTTAAACAATTTCACCTTTTGTGTGAAACCGAAAGAAGCACAACTATTGATAGCATTATCAGTTCTAGCTCCTATATGCACATAACATATAATCGCAAAACCCCTATTTGCAAATATTTGTTAAAAAAATGTGTGTGTTTACGTGCCTTTATGTGTGGATGGATGGATGGATGGGTGTATATTCATGCACAGACCTTTGCAATATATAATCCTTAAGATTTCAGTTGGTTTGCAACATCTGAGTAAGCTTAAAATCATGGTTCAAAGAGTACGTCAAGATAGATAAAAATTGGTATCAATTTCCTTTCTCATTTCAGTTATTGTGACATAAATTGGCCCTTGTAGTGTCATTTCCTATTCCTGTTACAGACTGTAATGAGTAGCTGGTACAAAGATAATACATCTATATTACAACCTGGAGCCTGAAATCTTGTGAGCCGATGGTTTGATGGGAGGTATGCATTATTCAGGTGTTAGACAGTCTCATTAAACAAATTCAGCAAATGAGGTCAGGGTGTTATTTAAAATTAAGATTTTAAGTATTAAGCATGATTAGTATGTTTTGTTTTCATATGTCAGTGCAGAACCTTGAGCTTTCAGCTGATGCAGCCACTTGTTGAAAATTACCACCGTTTACTTTACACCGTTTATTTTTAATGAAATTGGCTAAACCCTTAGATTTAATTAGCTATACATTACAGCATATTGGCATACATGGAGATGTAGCTGTATCCAGAAGTAACTGGGCTTTCTGATAGCTGGAAAATTATGAATTATTTTAGCCCCTGTTGCCTCATTGACTTTTCCAGAAAGCAACTGAATCCGGGCTGTTTCTTTCCCGTGGAAGTAGTGCTCAGCCTGTGCTGCTCCTGGCAAACTGCAGCGGCTGCTGCCTCTGGTGCTCAGCTGGAGCTGGGTCCGAGGGCAAGGGCATTCCTTGTCTTCTCCAGGCACACTTTGGAAATGTTATTCTGCCCCAAAATAGCTAGTTTTATGGTACATAAAAAAGTTCCGGGCTGCTTCTTCAGGCATTTGTGCCCTCTGAGATGAATTAAACCTGCCTGAAGCTGCTCTCCCCCGTGGCACTGTTACTGACTCCACACCTTCTCATCCCCTGACCTCGCTCCTGTCCCTCCACCCACTTCTCAGTGTCGCATCAAACAGTCCCCGGGTGACCCGTGGTGACAGTCTCACTTGTGGGGGCCTGGCTCTTTGGGAATTATCTCACAGCACAAACACCGCTAAGTGCAAAGTCCTTCCAGAAAGGTCTGTATGGCCCATTTGCAAAGCTCTTGGCCGTAGCTAGGCTTTCTGAGCTCAGTCTCCATCACGCCATCAGCCAAATTGCATGCAGTCCGGTTAGAAATTTAAAGGTGAATAATTACATCAGTGTGTTACTAAAGTGCATCCCAACTACATGTTTTGGCTAGTGAGGTACCATGCCTGACGTGTGAATAGCTATAATGTATACTATAATAATAGAAGTTGTTTATTTTGTTCCGTCATTCGATTCCGTAATTCTTCATTGCTCATGTCAAACATGACCGGCATGAACACCTTTAATTATCTTAACTTGCAGAATTAACTTTCAGCCGACTGGAAGGGAATTTTTCAAACAACTGGCCCGCTGAATGGCCAGATGCTAATTCAGTAGTCCTCCAGCGGGTCCCCAAAATGCAGGTTAACAGGCAGCGGGACTGAAATCGCATCAGTCCTGCTCACAAGCTGTGATTACGGACAGACTTGGTAAGTGCTCTTGGAATAAAACCGATGCGGTTTGCAGTACCGCAGATGGTTTTGGCACATTCGGTTTAGAAATGGCTGCTGTAAATATTTTTTATTCCGATAAGGGCACAACCTCAAAATACATGATAGTAACCATGCGAATCAAGCAGCACTTCTTCTGTACCGCAGAAGAGAGCTAAACAAGTTATTGAAAATCATCAATCGGTGCAGATAATCCCATTTCCACCTGTGCTTGCTTTGAAGAAAGTCTCAGGTGGTGCATGTTGTAATCCGAGAGTCTCAGAGTCTGTCTCAAAGTGTCCTTCAATACACTTGTGCCAAATATTTAGCATGTAATGCCAAATTAAACCAGAAAATCTTGAGAGCAGCATGATGTTGACTGCACTAACTTTTGAATGTATGCAGTAGAAAGCTGAGGGGTTTGTAACATTGGCAAATAGTTTGCATGTGTGCTGCAGCAGCTGGTACCTGGGTGGTTGCCCTGTGCCATCGTCCCGCAGCAAGGTCTTGTGTGAAGTGAACCAGAACTCCTGCCAGGGTGGCATTTTTTGATATGGGTAAAGTAACTTAGGATTCGAACGTTAGGAGGCTTTGATACGGTTGGGTGTGAATAGCGAGACAGAACCCGCCAGGAGTAGTAGTACCTGCAGCCCTCAGTCACCACCCTCTGCAGAATTAGAAAATAATCCACCAAGAGAAGATCCAGAGCAGTGTGGAACGCTTGCCTGCCTGCTACTTGCCTCACTTTAAAAATCTTGAGAACTGTAATTTTTTTAAAAAAGAAAGGTTATTGAGTGAGTTGAGCTTTCCGTATAGATTTCTGCTATATAAAAAGAGGAAGGCAATAGTTAAATCTTACACCTCACTCTGCAAACTAGCTCAGACTTGGAATTAGAGACGTGAAATGTCATTTCCTCTTTGTTATTGACCCATTTTGCCTAGGCGGTAATGTATACCGCGTGAGCTGTGCTACCTTAGGCAAAGCAAAGTGAATTAAGCTATATCAGCTTTTGGCAACTCTGAGCATCGCTATAATTTTCCTCCAGGTCTGAGAATGTCACAAGGTAAAATGCTTGTAGGGATATAAATGCTAAGAGAAAGCAGGCTGAGACAATGTGTAAGATGTATTACATAGCTTTTCAAAGATAGGAAAAAAACAGAAAGGTAAGGAGCTCATAAAAACTATAATGGAAAAAAATTACGTAGCAGAAGACTTCGTGACTTCAGAATTTGCTTCATCTTGTGTTGTTCTCTTTAATACCCACCAGGCAGAGTTATGCTCTGAGAATGAGTAACATAAGAAATGGATGGTCAAAAAATAAATCACTATGTTTTTAAAATAGGTGATGTTTTTGTTCCTGCACATCACTGCTTAAATCCTTCTTTGCAAGTCTAATGCGTTTTTGTCAGCAAATATATTCAAGAGCAAATACTTCACTGGGATATTTTATGGATAATTAACAGGTTTGGATGCTTTTGGCAGGAGTAATAATGTCAGTTTGTGTGATATTGAGGGTGCAATATTCTTTTTTTTCACACCTGAAAACAGAAAGATGCTTTCCAGTGACAGATGTGTTTTGTTGTGTTTGGAGAAGTTCACCCAGCTATGTAGAGGAAAACACTACATGTGTGCAACAAAGCCTTTCTCCTGCTCACCAACCAGCTTCTCTTCCACCGCTCTGGGACCAGAAACCAGCAGCAACTTGTCCAACAGCACGTGAACGCTCGGCACTTTGCAAATACCTGTCAGGGGATCCGATAGAAAACTCAGGTCTCTGGTTAGATCCGCTGTGGTGTTTAGCTGTGGCTTTGCCACACTTTTCCATCCTTCTCCCACCCTGTTCCAGCCCGGCAGGACCCCCATGGCTCCCGCGGTGGAGCTGGAGCATGCCCTGGCTCTGCCGGTGCCCCGGAGGGGCGGGGGAAGGCGGGCTGCTCTCTGCGGTGGGTGAGCTCCAGTGGCGTAGGGATGCTGCAGCAGCTTCTGTGTTTGCATCTCATCCTTGCCCTGTCAAAGGAAGGTTGACAGAAAATATTCTCTCTGATTGAGTCTCTGAACTGCAGGCTGGAGGTGCGCAGAGATGAGCGATTAGCACCGCAGGCGACGGCAAGCCAAGGCTGTGCCTGGAAAAGAGGGAGAAGTGTCGGCAAAATAGTGATTGAGTTCCTGCTTCTGGATCCTTTAAGTTTTGTCTTTTCTATTGGAAAATAAGCGTGATCTTTTGTCCCGGAGGCAGTGGCCAGCAGCATGGTGGTTGAGGTCTAGCGAGCTCAGCAGGGCAGCCGCCGGGACGCGGGTCACGCTTTGTCCTTTGACATCTCCTTTCTTGCCCACTTCATGTTTCCTCTTGCAGTTTTTTGGTTGTGGTAGAAGGCTTTTGTTTAATATTGCTGTGTCTGTGAGTGGGGAGAGCCCGGCGCTGCCCTCCCCGGGGGTGGGGACAGAGCGGGGCAGAGCCCGGGGGGCAGCGGGGGGGGTCTGCAGCTCTCAGCAAAACCCGCCAGGGAGGCGCGAACCAAGGACGCAGCCCGAGACCAAGGGCAAAAAAAGTTTTATTATTATGTTTGCCTGCAAAGGACAAATGAAATGCACCGTGGTTGCTGTTGAGATGTTCGTGTTTCGAGAACTGAGGTGTGCTTTCCATGTGCCAAACCGGGAGTTCCGAGGAGCGATCAGGATTGCAGGCTTTTGGACTTCACCTGCCTGGGATTTTGGTTTGTCAGATCCTCAGCAGGTTTGGGCTGGCATCCTCCAGGCACGCCGGCTGGCCGGTGGCTATTAACAGCAGCCAAAGGCTTGCTCGTTGTCTCCATTTTTATTTATTGAATTTGCATGTACATTTTTTTTTCATGTATTGTATTAAGAGACATGGCAATATTGGCTTAAAGCTATTTGTGTAGGTCCGAAACATAATCCAGCTGTGTTTTGCAAAATGAAATTTTGCTACCGTAGAGATGCAAGTGCCAAGGATAGCAGAGCAGAAATGGTGGTGATTGCGTAATCCTGCGCCTGTTTGCTTCGGAGGGGAGAAAGAAATCCCACAAAGGGTATTTTAAAAGCTCCGCACACATCAGGACCACGTGAACAGTCCTTAGAGTTTTCAACACTTAAGCAAAGCATAAAGGTTCCTGACAGAGAACGTGTACTGAGTGGGTCAAAAATAATCACTTTTTAAATGTCCCTGAATACTGATTTCTGGAGAAAATTGACATGGTTTGCGGCAAGTCTATAATATCAGATATATAGCGTGCATTTTAATGTGTCTCCAGCTAACCGTTCACATGATAGGCAGTAATAGCCCCAAATAAACAGCTGCACAGGGTCTTTAGCCTGCTCTTAAAACTTTAGGGGAAGCCTTTATTTGCTTTATTTTCCTTTTTTTATTTGTTTCTTCTTCCACTAATCTGAAAATGTACATTTTATATGAAAACGCTCAGTTAAATGATTCCCATGAAACAACCTTGTTTACTTGTTAATCGCACCTCTTTATGGCGCGGAGGGTATGTATTTGACCATTAAAAGTAGCATCCGAGCATCTGGCTCCCAATGGTAACTATAATTAGATATTTTATTCTGTTCTTGCAATGCCTTTCGACTGGCTGGTGCGGGGTAGCACAGACTTCAAACTCCCTTTGCAAACGCACATCTTGGGTCCCTTTTCCTCTCAAAAATACAGCTGGAAAAGGTGGGACAGGCTTTTCTCCTTGGTCACCCAAGGTTTGAGTTCATTCAGGACATGGGAGCTCTACGCATGGTCCCCCTCACTGGGGGGCGCATCCCCCCTCCCCGCTGACAGCCGGGCCCTGGCAGAGCGCAGCACGCCAGGATGCTCGCCACAACTTTAATGAAAACATTAATTACCCTGTTCGTGGGAGGGAGTGGGGAGAAAAATTCACTGCGCCGGAAGGGAGGTGCACAACTGGGAGCATGTCTCAGTTAAATATCTAGGGTGCTCGACTGGAGGGGGGAAGTTACCGGTGCCAGTCCTTCTTTTACTTTTCAAAGAGATGGAAGGGGAAGGGGGGAGAAAGGCAAAGTATTGTGTTATTATTGCTTCAGTATTCAAAAATGCGATGAGGCACAACATTTCTTAGCTTTGCAAGGTTAATTTAAAACAAGAAAAAAAGACACAACCCAAGCCAAAACCAAACAAACAAAACCCCAAAAAGCCTCTGATTATTTTTTTGGAGGGGCAGAATTTTAGTAGAATTTCAACTAGACCAATACCATTATCATTTAAAGCAGGGCCAGTATTTTTGTTCTTATTAATTTAGATATTAAATCCATGGAATGATCTTCATTTTCAACCGATGTTGCTGGGTTTTTCCACGCCGTCTCAGTCTACCCGCTGCGACATCCCAGTTCTGTGCGGACCACACCAGTGTTCTGCGCAGCTTTGGGAGCAGAAGCAGCCGCCAACATCAGCCCTTGGCCACCTTCCCTTGCAGCGACCCTCGTCACAACCACATCACCCTCCTCTTCCTCGCCCGGTTTGCTTTCAGCGAGACACAACTGTGGCCTTGATGGAAGAGTGGCCCCAAGTGAAGTATAATTCAAGTCCCATCAGCCAACCCTAATTTTCTGTGTACCATCTACAGTTCTGTTAGGGACCGATTGACTGACTATAACCTGGGCAGGATAATTTAATAGCATTAATAACGCTGCAGCAACCCATTTGGGGCCGAAATGAGTTAGGTACTGAGTTTCACTCAGAATTTTGTATTTCTTTCATCTTGTTTCCCCGGCCTGCGTGTCATTATGCCGTGCACGCTAGACATGATGAGAAAATTACTGTACCATTGATGCTGATTCTTTAAAAAGGGAAAAACGGGACCAAATAATTTGACTAGCAAATACTGGTCTTTGAATCAGCTTGGGAATTAGTAGGATAAATAAACTAAAGCATTTTGAGTTGGCAGGCACTTCAAGATAAATGCTATCCAAATTACGCACATGCCATTTGGTACATCTCTAGTTATTACCCTTTCCGCTTTGAAAGTAGTATATCAGATTTGGCAGATGCATTCCTTTTTCACAATCGTAAATAACAGAAAAAAATAAGTTATTAGCTCATAAGCAGAGATAAACAAACAGAAAGGGCTAATCCTTTTCTCAAAACTTGGGTAAGGTCAACTCATGGCTATACCATGAAAAAAAACGCAGAAAAGGAGTTTTCAAGAGAAAAATCAGAATCGCTGGTTTTGCTTGTAGATGTGCCGTTGTCATCCAGGCTTGTTATTTAGGGCTTAATCTTGCCAGTTGCTGAGCATTATGAACATGTTAGAAACAGGCGTTTGAACATTTGGTTTTTGACTGTTTAAATGGTGAGCAATTGCTTTGTCCTAACGTTGAGCTCTGTATTATGTGTGTTGGTGCTTTGGATCGCGGATTTCTTGTCACCCTGTGCAACGAAGGCCTTCCGTGGCGCTGCTGTGGGGCGGGCACTGAGCGAGGGCAGAACCATGGGTATGTGGGACGTTCTGCTGGAGTCAGTGGGCACAGGCGAAACACTGCCTGCTGGTGGCTTTGGCCTCTCATCTCGCTGTGCCATGGCTTTGTTATACCTGATGGTGCCCTTTGTGCTATTTATCTTCTACTGCTGCATTCATAGCACTCTGAGGTCTGGGGATGGAGAACGGCGTGGGAGTCAGCTAGACCATTTGAGCTTTCTCTGTTAGGAGTCACACAAAAGGTGTTTATTTACTTTATACCTCATGACATTTAAGTTCTTTATTTAAATTCCAGCTGCAACATGGGTATAATTGAAATAAGATACATGCAGACATGTCCAACCATCCTAAAAATCAGAAGAAACTAAAGATCTGAAATACCTTTGATTGACGGGAACTTTGTTAAGGCTCCTTCCACCAGAATAGTAAAATATTGAACAGGTTTTTCTTATATAAGTATGTAACTGGGCCACCTCACTTTGAAATGAAATCTTTCATCTTTTCCCTTTTTGTTTTGCATCGCAGTGTATGTGAACCCTGTTGCGATCAGACCACTCCTGTTGAGATCCTGGTGTTTGATGGCTGGGGACACAACGCAGTCTGGTGCTTCCTCTCTAATAACAGATGCTGAGCGCTGGGCAGGCCCCGAGGCGGGTTCAGCCTGGAGAAGAGAAGACTCCGGGGAAACCTTACAGCAGCCTTCCAGTATCTGAGGGGGCCTACAAGAAAGCTGGAGAGGGACTTTTTACAAGGGCATGTAGTGATGGGACGAGGGGTAACGGCTTCAAACTGGAAAAGGGTAGATTTGGATTAGATATTAGGAAGAAATCTTTCACTCTGAGGGCGGTGAGCCCCTGGCCCAGGTTGCCCAGAGAAGCTGTGGCTGCCCCATCCCTGGAGGGGTTCAAGGCCAGGCTGGATGGGAACAAGGCCAGGAAGGCCAGATTCATAGACAGAAATGTGACAATCGCTGCGTGTCCCTTTGCAGAAGTTTGAATAAGTCTCAGCAATTTGTGGTGTTTTGCCCTTTTCCAGCGTAATGAATTGATGTTCCTTGGAGCATGGCTTACAGCGAGGACCGTGTGTAAGCTGGGAGATGTGCACCCACGGCACGTTCCTCCTGCTGGCGTTTCTGAAGGTGCAGACACTAAGGGTTGGAGTGACGCTGTGTCTACCACTAAGGGCATTCCTTGGGTAAAATACCCTGTAACAGGGGAATGGCAGGAGTTTTCTCAGCCTTGACACTGCAGGTTTCTGTGTCCTCCTGAGACAAGCGCGGACACATCTTGCTCTCTGCACAACATGGTTGACTTCATTTTGCTTTTGTTTGGGGATGCTCGTTTGGCCCATTAGTTAAATGATATATTTACACTAATATAAATTCAAAGGATGAAGGAAGGCGATCCTTTCCTGGAATATTTAGCTCTGTAGATTGAATCAAAGAGAGAGTCCCGGCTTAGCAAGTTTGTTTGTAAAGGTGAACCGAAACAGCGTGTGTAGAAGGTGTTTCTGCACAGCTCTTGTTCTGTGCTGCATGTCCTTTATGCCTCACGGCTGCTGTGGCACAGCGCTTATCATCTTGCTTGTATAATCAGCATGCAGACACTGCTGTGAATGAAGGCTATTGTGCTGCTTATTAGTAAAAAACGTCTGATGTTTTCACTTCTGTCTGTCATTACCAATCTTCAATCACTGAACTTCCCTCTCTACAGATATCTCTGAGAAGAATATTTTTGAAACGTTTGCAAAAAAAGTCAAAAATACTTAAATGTTTCTGAGGTTCAATCTGGAAAAAAATACAGTTTTCCTGAATGACGCTGAAGTGCTGGTCTGAATCAAGGATGGGCACAGACCTTCCTGGCCAGGAGCTGCCTTTGGTCATGGCCATTAAAATCCGTATCATCAGGCCAAGCTGGAGGACTTTGGAAAATCACGCTTCCCATGTACTCAGCAGAGATGGCCTTTGGCCAGTCTCACGGAGCATCCTAGCGAGTGTGGTCCTGGCTCGGGGGGATGCCAGAAATGTGGGAATTGAGCCGGGAAAGAGCTGAAGCCTCCTGGGAGAGGGTAAGGCACCTGATAAACAGGATTTGCAGGACTCCTGACACTGGGAAGCGAGCACTGGCAGATTACTGTGGTCCGCACAGTAGGAACCAGTAGCTGAAGTAAAAGAGGTTATTATTTTTCATAATCCCTGCGCTACAGTAGATAGATCATCCCCCAAAAAAAGTTTTAAGAGCGTTAGCACTTTTTTGAGTAAATTGTCCCTCATAGCTGTGTCTCTTGAGTAACCTGCTGGTGGTTTCAAGGTGATCTGTAGTATAATTAAACACTGAAGGAAAGCTCCAATTGAAATCAGTTGGAGTGTCACTTGATGAAGGCGTTCTGGGCTGGTCCCACAGTGAGCTGTCATTTTCCCTGTATGAAGCTGAAATCTGATGTGTGAATATCCTCTTAATGCTGTGCAATAGGTTTTCATCCTCCCCTCTCACCCCCCCCAGATGCCTTTAGAGCACCCTTCAAAAAAAGCACAAAACCGCATAATTTACGCTGCTCAGGTTTGCTCTGTGCTAGGGTGTAGCAGAAATTGAAGGGAAGCACCTGGAGACCAAACTTTCCCCTAAAAATTTCTTTTGTTGGTTGAGAGGGAAAAAAATGACTGCAGCAGAATGAACAGCAAGAGACCATGAGGGCTGGCTTTATTAATTTTCAAATGAATACATGATATTCTGAAATGAAGCCCAGCATGTAAGAATGGCAGCGTTGCTCCCCGGGTGGGAGATGTTATTTTCTGCATCTAAGATACCAAGGGCACGGCGAGCTCAGGCTATTTCGTGAAACAGGGAGGACGACTCTCAGACTGGATTCCCTTCTGACCAGTTTGACAGGGAGAGGTGCTGGGAATGAAGCGCTGGGCACAACGCAGAGGGCAGCAGCATGGACCCCCCCAAACTCCCCATCGGTCAGGTCAGTGCTCGGCTTGGGGCCGGTTACAGAAACTCCGACTCTGAGCCACCTACTTAAGGATGAAAAATGGTCCGAGATTGCCTCTGCTTTCAGAAGATAGATTTGCTCTAACCAATCAACTTAAATAGATAAAACCGGTGTATTATAAATGCACTTTTGGAAGTACATGCTCTTTTTTTAATTAAAAGAAATTATGCAGGGGAGGCAGGGTGAATACTGAAGATGCATGGGCCGTCCCCTTCCGTTAATGAGAAGACAACACAAAGCTGTAGTCAGATATGGAAGCCTTAAAATAATTAATTTTCAGTTTTATTATGTGTCAACGGAAATGTATGATAATAAGCTTTTTTGCAAAAATTGTAGATTAAGCATTTTTCTCTACTTTGGTGTTGTGCTAAAAATGTCCTTGGTTTAATGTAGAACAAATAGCTTTTGGATCTCATTAAAGATGTTATTACAAGTGCTCAGTGTAACTTGCTTCTGGTGTCCTTAAAGCAGGTAAGATTGGTAGAAAGCGATGACAAATACTAAACGAAAGAAAAAGTAAGATCTGAAAAGGAAAGAGAAATATAAACGAGGTTTATATGTAGGTTAAGAACTGCTTCTTATGAGATCACCAAAAAGGAGTTACAGTGTAGGAACTAAAGTGATAGTTTTAGTTGAAGCTTAAATCATAATTAATTTAATGCATTAAATAAAATGTGATGCAAACGCTATGCAGATTTTTATACCTGTACCCAAATGCCAACTTGTCCTTTACTCTAGGTGGAAGAACCAGTGCCGGGGGAATTTTTACCCGTGGTAGGTAACATAGAGCTGAGCATTCAGTGCGAGAAGAGCGGAGTGGGCAGGAGCCTCTCCCCGGTGCGCCCGCAGGTATTAAAGGTGTTGAAATGAAATTGGAGTTTTCTTGCTAGAGAAAAATACAGATAGATGACTGACATCCAGTATTTCAGTTTAAGCCTCCCCCAGTTACCCAGTGGAACACTGGTGTCCAGCCCTGAAGGCGCTGGGGATAATTCCCCATCTCCTCACCTGCCGAGCGTCCCCGCCCCCTCTCAGGGGAACCCAGCGAGCCCATCCCGCCTTTCCCGAAAGCTTGAAGGAAAGTTATTTTCTACACTGGGATCCCTGCCCACGCCGGAGCTTCCCAGGAGCTGTCGCAACATTAATGAAAGGAGGAAATGGGAGCTGTGCGGATCCTGGGTGAGGCTGGTCCTGGGTGAGGCTGGGCCTGGGGGCAGTTTGCTCATTAATGGGTATCTGAATCACCAGGGGTGAAGACGGGGGTCTGGGATTGTGGGAATGTTGTCACGATTTGTTGACAACGTTTCTGATATGTGCTGAGAATGAAAAATTGCAAGTGTTTTGGCTGGAAGACTTTGACAAGCAATGAGTTTCCCTCGCCTTCAATCAGAAAGTTGTGATCTGCTTGTCCTGTGCATGTTTATGGGCAGGACACTGCCCGTTCCCGCAGCAATCGCCGCTACGTTAGGGCAAAACTAAAAGGGCAGCAGTAGGAGAAAACATAACAAAAATATATAAGGGTGTTTAACTTCTGTTTATAAAGAAGATAGATTGGAGAGATTTGGGATATTTAATACAGCAGAGCAGGAACACTTAGGAGATTTTGCGCTTCCTCTAAAGTCGCTTTCTTTTGAGCTGTCCCAAGATAGCTAAAAACACTCGCGAGCACAAACCGCGTGGTCTCTGGTGTGGGGAGGGTGGCAGTGCCGGGCGGATGCTCCATCTCGCTGATGAAGCGTTCTGTGGAGCGGCACCGAAAGGAGGGGGAAAAACAGCTGTTGGGAGGCAGGGGTGAGCTGCAGAGCTCAGGACCGGATCTGGGATGTTCGGCACCTCCGTCCCAGCAGAGATGCTTCTAACGCAGCGGGGGATCAGGTTCAGACACCATTATCTCTGGGTGTTGGGGCTGCTGGTTAATGCCTCCTACTTCTGCCCTGCACAGGTTTTTAAAGCTGCTTTGAAGTAGCTGGATTTAGACTTTGATTTAAAGCAAGAAAACAGAAAGAAACTGAAGAGGGAGGAGTGAGCTCAGTCTTTACCTCATTTCGGGGTGTAATGGGGCTCACAGCCATGCTGAGGGCACCCAGGAGATGAGGATGACTCCCGAGCCAGGGGGCGAGGGCCAGTGGAGCCAGGTCCTGCAAAGGGGGCTGGGGTGGGACCACGGATTCGGTCCCCACGGGAAGGGGATGGGACCGGCGGCTTCCCAGAGCTGGTATGCTGCTGCTGCGGAAAACAGTCATTCTGTTTAAATAGAGGGGGTTTTAGTTTGTGGTGATCTTTTGCGCTATCCTGAAAATGTATTAAGCCTGCATCGCTCAGAATAAAGTGGTTTGTTCCTCACGAGCAAAAAAAAACATTGGGGTTTTTTGCCTCCATCACCTTGCAGGCTCTGTGCTCGGCTTAAGGCTTTTCTGTCAATCCCCTGCAGGCAGTGAAATTAAAATAAATTACAGTATGAGGTGATGTACCTTATTTGCAGTGTCTGGGCAAGTCATTGGAGTAGCGTCGCATCCTTCTCTGGTAGTTTGGCTTATCGTTGCTGTGATCTCTTGAAGGGATTTTAGTTGATATTTTGCAGAAGGCTCTGTTGACTATGTGTTATTGATATATTCTTAGCTTAAAACCGTTATCATGTTAAAGCCCTGGATTTAGAGACTAATTACAAGACATTAATAGCTAAGCCTGAAGAGCTAAGTCATACAAATATTGCTATCTGTAAAGTTGAATATACAAAAACTGTTTGAACTGCTGACTTAGTAACTGGAGTCCAAAAGCAATCTGGAAGGTGGCAATAAATCTAAGCGCAATCCTCCGCAATTGTTTTCTAATGTGTCCGTGAAATTAATGGCACAGTTATGAAAGTCGTATCAGGGAACGCGGCTATTTTTTTTTACCGAGTAGGTTAATTATCACTAATGTAATTATTTTTGTACTGATTTTTATTTTATTCAAACATTGCATGAAACAATTTACTTCAGAACAAATAGCTTATTACAGAAATGTTTGTGGTGGTGAGAAAAAAAGCAGCGAAGTTTAAATTATACACATATACTGAGTTACTTTATTCATTAAAATGAACAATTATGTTAGGCCTTATGAGACAGACTAAGCGTTTCTTGTTAATGTTTGTTCTGTAGTGAACATAATGAGAATTTATATTGGAAATGGATCCCATCCCTCTAGCTCAAGGCACTTATGAACTGGGTGATATGCAGAAAAGAAAAAAAGAGTTAGAGTTAACCTCTAACCAAGACGGATGCTGCATTGCTCCGTGGTTGTGGGGAAGGCACTGGATCTGGGAGAGACCTTATTCTTTTCCGGGTTTTTTGTTTCGTTGGTTTTAGTTTGGGGTTTGGGTTTTTTTTTCCTCTGTGCTGTGGTGTTAGGGCAAAACAGTGTCCCACTGTAACATAGTGGCTCTACGGGATCCAGTGTACCATGGAGCGGGGCCAACTTTGAAGTTCTCCATTCTTTTGAATGTCCTACAACAAACCCGTTGTGGGTTTGAGGGTTTTTTTTTCCCATTTATTAGATCAATTCATCAGTGGATGAACTATAATAGCATCAGTCTGCACATGATACTGTTGAAGCTGTGCCACTTACCGTGATGATAAGTGGATGATGGGTAGATATGTGATTTTTCAGGACATTAGACACATCTGTCTACAGCATCTAGTGCAGCCTAGGTTTTGCATCTTTCCCAAATATGGCCGAATTTTAATGGAGGAGTTTGTTGTGTCTCTCGGTACTGACTTGGTCAAGGGCGAAGTTCAAGATGCAAAGCTGTTGGATAGCTGTGAGTAGAGTGGGACTGGCTGCATCCGTGAGTGGTGTCGGTTTGGGAAAAATAAATTCCCTAATCTTCTGTATGCTATTTCTATATATGGCTGAAATGGAACGTTCTACATAAAAAAGCAACATTTATGTTAATTGCAAGAGTACTTTTTTATGATTTATGAAATTGTTACTTACTGCTTTCTAGATTATGATTAGCATTTTCGGATAATCACATTTTGATTATGGGGTAAGAGTTTAGTATATTTGCTTATAGAAATGTAGTATTTGCAACTATATAGCACTCTTCCTCCATGGATCTCAAAGATTTCTGTAGGTCTTTGTTATAAATATAATTGAAAGCCAACTCCAGCTTACAGGTGGGGAAACGGAGGGAAAAAATACGTGAAGTGCCTTGCCCAAGGTGATAAACCTGGCCTGGGGGCAGGGTCAGCAGAAGAGCATGAACCTCCCGAGTCCTGGATCTGCCGTTTCTCTAGTTAATCTTGTCACCTGTGGGTTCAGTAGGTGTGGTTTGGTTATGACTCTTGGTGGGCAAGGTTGGTTGCACATTGAAACAACTGTCTTGGAAGTCACCATCATCCTCAAAACTGTTTTTACTTCTGTCGCATCTCTCCGTTAAATATAGGAGGTAACGTGCAAGAAAAGTTTAGACTTTGTCGTGGCAGTCTGCGGCTCTGTTTTCTGTGGTTTGTGTCTCTGAACGCTGCTCGGATGCTCCCGCTGCTGGTTTGCTGTCAGTGAGAGCTTGGGCAGGACGCGGCCGTGGGCTGCACCGTGGCCGTGTCCCATGGACACATTAAGAAAGAAGTGACCAAACGAGCTCTGCGGTTCCTGCCCCTGAATGAAATGTTCTGCTGTTCAGTTTTTGTTGAAGGTCCTTCTACAGTAGTCGTGGGCAAAAGTTTTCCTTGCTGTTTTAGCAAGATTTTATGATCCTGATCCTGAAACTCTGAACTCAAAATCTTCAAGGAAGCAGTTTCCAGTTCATAGTGACTAAAAATATTGGGAAAAAGTCATTGAATATACGCAGGTTTAGATTTAAGTAAATGCGAGAAATGGCTGAATATAACAATTACTTGCCACAATAGAAGTCTTTTTTAGATCCAGGTTTTCAAAACCTAAATTATTTCAAGGAAACTGCAGTAAAAGATGGAAGAAGGAGGGAGGGGAAAGGGGGACAGAAAAGAAGTACATCAGGCACAATCATTCTATCCTAAAGCAGCCAAATACACAAATGAATGTTTTATTGCTTTTGTTTGCATTTCTGAAAGGAGTTATGAAAAATAATTTATTTCAAAGACAAAAATTTTTCACAAATATTCTTTTCTGAGTGGGGAAAGTGTCTGTGGCTTGACTCGGATTCTCCTCTGCCAGCGCCAGGCTCTGCTCCCAGGTGCTTTATCTGACAGGTGGTTTTCATCATTAATTTTCTTGCCAGAAGCAGCACAACGCTGCAAATCTTTCTGAGGCCGGTGATACAGAGTTATCACGGTGTCGTCCCAGAGGACCAGAAAAAGGACTTTCCATAATTTTGCCTGATCTTCTATTTATCTCTTTCCACACAGTATCTGCGCAGAATAAAGTACCTTTAGGCTGTCCTAACTACCCAGCAATGCCATGGGATGTGATTGAGAATATGGAAATTCATCCTTTTACAGTCATAATAGGGGTGTGGGGGTATGCCAACACATTAATAATTCTGTGGTTCTATGAGCTATTGGCATGCAGAAAATTGGTGAAAATCCTTTCATCACTGGGTCAAGCCCCATGCAGTCAGGATGCCTTTCTCATTTCACATCAGTGCATGCCGTAAAAAGGGTGTCAAGTAACTTCTGTGTTTAATAGTTATGATAGAAAATGGAGGCTCCAGACTGGATCCACGTGTCTCGCTTTCTAGCTGTACAAACCCAGGTGAGTTATAGCTGCCCTGTCTCAGTCTGCTTTGTAAAAGGGCAAATTCAAATCAGCGACTAAGAAGAGTAAAGGAAGACACAAGCTGTCGGTCAGTTGGTTTCTTAAGGAATTGTCATGAAATTTTGACGCCTGCTGTATGGGTCAGAAATCTTGGCCCTGGTTCTCTTTGCTCACCATCTCTTTGGTTCTCTTTCCTACCAATGACATCTGTGGTGCCTCTGCAGCGAGCAGGTTACACAAGACGTGCCAGCTCACCCCAGCTCTCTTGCGAGGCAAACGCACGACCTGGGAGGGCAACTCCAGGTTTGTAAAGGCCTTGCCAGCCTTTGCTAATTGGAGCAGTGGCAGAGTTGGGCGCAGAAATGGATTTCCCAGCTCATTGTGCACGCTCTTCCAGTAAGACCGAACTACCATTTACCGGTGCGATTCAATGAGTCTTTGCGTTCTCTTTTATCATCAGTATTCCTTCAGCTTCTGTAAGCTAACACACCTTCAGCTCAGCACAGAATGAAAGAAGAGTTCGTGGATTTTTATTTTTTTTTTTTCAGAATAAGTTGTGAATATTGAAGGTTAATGAAGTTTCTCAAGCAGTGGCAGACCTCTAGAATATCTGTTATTGAGGGATTATTCTTATAACATTCACAGCAGAGACTCTTGGTAGTATAGTATTTGAGCAGTGTATGACTTCAGGTTTTTTTTCAAATATATGAAATGAAGATGATACAGGATCTATTTTGAATTAAATTAGAAAAGTGTAACTTAATCCTTCAATTTAAGACTTGCAAACCCCAGTCTTCTGTATACATTAATAATCAAGGCAGCTGATTCAAGAAACTCGTCGTAGAATTTTTTACTTGTAGGGAAAATCCTGGAGCTTGTAAGCATTTAAGTAACCTAAAAAAAAAAAAAGCTGAAATTTTGTTTTTAATGACATTTATTCACATCTACCCCAGGAGATCAGCTTTTGTATTTGGAAAAGCCATACATTCCCACACACGAAAGCTACTGAAGGCACTGAAATTTTGCTGGGCAGCCGAGTTGGTAATTGGTGCAATGAATTGGCGCTGGGAATGTCAGGACCTTCCCAGTTATTCCAGTCTGGACTATTTCGGGGGGGCTCCACTGCTAAACCTCCCTCGTTCTTGGAAGCTGGTTAGTGGCTTTAGTCAGGAATATTTTTGAAATGATTTGTGAGTCTAATTTTCTGCAGTAGTTGGGGAGCCTTTGTGCACGTACTTTGGAGTTTAGGTTTCTTAAGACTGCGGGACAAGTGAGACTTTCCATTTATTTAATATAATCATTAATAATTTGCATTCCCAGAAGCATGTATGGTATTTCAAAAGCAGAATGTGACTTTGAGATGAAATATTATCGAATTATTGTATTTTTCATTGATGACTATTTTCTTTGCCTTTCATATTTCTCAGATGGCTTATATTGCAGATCTTGACACCTTCGCACTGATTCCATGCCCTATATAAGACACATTTTCACCTCATTTAAAATATTAACCTGGTCAGTAGTGGTTCCAAGAAGGGACCTCTCTTGTTCTGGTCTTGGTAAGAAGCCCCAAGCACTAGATGCATGAAAAGCAGTTTTGTGAATGTATCTGCTGCCTTCCCTCAAGCCATTGCAGCGTTCTTACTAATTGTCATGAAACAAGGAAGAGGGTTACTCTTGACTGTTCTGTCTGATGTTGTGTGTCATTCCACCAGAATTAACTACTAATAAAAATGAAGGCAGTAAATACAGTCATGCATCAGAGTCCCATGTGAAGACATTGGCATGTGTAGTTCCTGGTGCTTTTCCAGGAGTCTAACACATATAAAGTTTATCCATTTGGTTTTTCTCTGTTGTAGGTTCTCCCTTGGTCCTCCCCACTTCCATTCCCACCCTGGTTGTCTGACAGTAACATCTAAATAACCAGCCTTTTTCTATTTCACCTGTCTTGTAGATCGACGAAATGCAGTGGGGCAAAGGAGTGCGTGAAGTCCCGTCCTCGGTCTGCAGCCTGCCTTGCAAGCCGGGAGAGAGGAAGAAGATGGTGAAGGGGATGCCGTGCTGCTGGCACTGCGAGCTCTGCGACGGCTATCAGTACCAGGCCGACGAGGTGACCTGTCTGCTCTGCTCATACAACGAGCGGCCCAACGAGAACCGAACGGGATGCCGTTCCATACCCATCGTCAAGCTGGAGTGGCACTCGCCCTGGGCTGTGATACCCGTCTTCTTGGCTATGCTGGGAATTATTGCCACCATTTTTGTCATGGCAACGTTCATCAGATATAACGACACTCCCATTGTCCGGGCTTCGGGGAGGGAACTCAGCTACGTCCTGTTAACAGGGATATTTCTGTGCTACATCATCACGTTTCTGATGATCGCCAAACCAAACGTTGCCGTGTGCTCCTTCCGGCGTATCTTCTTGGGCTTGGGGATGTGCATCAGCTACGCAGCCCTCTTAACTAAAACAAACCGCATCTACCGCATATTTGAACAGGGCAAAAAGTCAGTGACAGCACCTAGGCTTATAAGCCCCACATCGCAGCTGGCGATCACCTCGAGTTTGATATCTGTTCAGCTTCTAGGTGTCTTTATTTGGTTTGCCGTTGACCCACCCAACATCATCATAGATTATGATGAGCAGAAAACTATGAACCCTGATCAAGCCAGAGGAGTTCTCAAATGTGACATTACGGATCTACAAATCATTTGTTCCTTGGGTTATAGCATTCTTCTAATGGTTACGTGTACTGTGTATGCCATCAAGACTCGGGGTGTCCCAGAGAATTTTAATGAAGCTAAACCCATTGGATTCACTATGTACACTACCTGTATAGTATGGCTTGCCTTCATTCCAATATTTTTTGGCACTGCCCAGTCAGCCGAAAAGGTAGGTGAAAAATGAACGAACGTGCACCTGGTGTATCAGGATTCATTGCAGTTATAAATTACGTACTGATGTTCAGCTTTACACAGATTTTAAAATGAGCTATCCAGTTGGCTCATTACCGAGACGTGCAATATATAGCACTATTTTCCTTCTCCATTTAGCTGGTGGATTATTCATTTGATAAACTGGCAAATGATCAATAGCAATCATATTAGCCATTAGTTTTATTGTTGCATCCATTTCAATTGTATCTTTTCAGTTGGATAAGTGGGAATTAGCTGTCATATAGTCCAGAGAGAGGCATCTCTTAAGTAAATCATTTTGAATACAAGTTGTAAGCAAAAAAACTGTCAAAAAGTAGTGCTTCTGGCGTTCGGCACTGAGGGTAGTGCTTCATTTGATGAGTGCTGTGCTTCAGGAATAGCTGCCTCAGGGCACGTTTACACCGCAGGTAAACAGTCTGAGCTCCAGCTGCTGAGACTAGACTGATGCGCTCTCTGTATTGGTTATTTTTAAACTAGCCCAGGTAGACTTACCCTATAGCTAATGGCAAGGGTATAGCCAGAGTCCTGGAGTGAGTGCCAGGTTGCTTCTCTTCATAAGTGAGGTCCACTTAAGCCCATGGAGTTGCCAGCCCAAAATGTTAGACTTACGCGATTTAAGAAAAAGCACCCAAACATTAGGATCTAATCCATTAGTTGGATTGTTACAAAAATGTGTTACTGCAAAGCGCCGTCAGACTTGATTAAAAGATTCCCATTGGCTATGAGAGGCTTCAGACGGTGCAGAGGACCCCGCAGTGTGTCCATCCGAGGGCTCACATGGGCATCGCTTCCATCCCTGCTCTCAGCTGCTCAGCTTAGGGAAATACACCCCGGCAATCCGAGCAGTCGTGCATGTGAAGAGATGCAAAACTCGATCAATTTTGGGCTTTGCTGCCCACAGAAATTGGGTTTAAAGTGCTCTTTGTAAATATATCGAATCAGTTCTGCTGATTCTGCCCAGCGTGTTGCAGCTGCTGCTGTGATGGTTTAGGTACAAACATTAACAGCTTCTCTTTTATCTCACACAAAGGAACAAGGAGAAAGTCACTCTCATCTTCCCGTCATATTTATTGGTGAGGATGGTGGCCTTGGAGAAAGAGGGCAATAATAAACAGCCAGAGGACAATATCATTCATTTTCCAAAACATTGCCGGAAGGTCTACTGGCAGGAGAAAAAACTTTTCAGGTTTGCATTTAAAGTAGTTAAGAAGGGAAAACCATAGTTGCTCTGTGCATTTTGAGTAAACAGTATTCAAACTGATCTGTTACTACAATGTGCAGGGCTAAACCAAACCGGGAGGGTCTTGGGCCCCTTCTGTACGTCCCTGGTGGTGCCCAACTGGCTCCAGCTAATGTTTGGTGATAGAGATCTGGTTTTACTTCTCTCTGAATCTTGTTTGGAGGTATCTGTAATTTCAGAGTGATTTGGCAAATACCTGTGACTAGTCTTTAGGGAGAAATGAAAATATTAGGCCGTCCTGAACTGCTGTCAGACTGTTTTACCCTCCCCAGCCCTGACCCCGTCTACTTCCCCAGCGTTCTCCGGCTGAATTCAAGCATAATTGACCTCACCTCAAATGCTTCTCCCACAGATCTTGCATGGATCTAGTAGCGTACTGTCAGTTATCCCCACTTACTGAGCCCAATCTTCCCTGTGCAGGAAAAAGCTTTGGCTTCTTGCTCCATTCTTTCCCCCTCTATCTTCATTTAACGTTTGTTCTTTAACACAAGACTTGGGCAAGCTCACTGCTGTGGATAAAATTATTACACATTTTAAATGAGTGAGCAAATTTCATATCCCAGCTAACACATCTCATTTTGTGCCAGGGATATAATTTCCAAGTTTGCAGTAGTTAAACTTATGGATTATTGGAGTAAAACTGCAGTGTCGTTCAGGCAGGTCCATGCTTTGGCTACAGGTCTCTTCCACAGGAAGGTGCCTCCACCAGAGCTTTCTCCTTTGCAATTCAGGAGGTTGGTTGTAGAGAGATTTGCAATTGTTTTGGCCTCAGTTCACCGGTGGAAGAGGGGATCGCCCGGGAGGAAGCAGAGGTTATGGAGATTTCCATGTATCATCTCATCTCTGCAATGGGCTTTAGAAGCAGTCATTGCATCCCAAAAGGGAATTAATTTCAACTGGAAAGGAGGTCTGCCAAGTCTTACAAATGCTTCAAACACCTCCACTCTCCCTGTCGAGGGAGAGATAAGAAACAGCGTAAGCGGCTTTAAACACAGTTGGGCCCATTTGTAACTTTGGTCTGATGCAGGGAGTGCGGTGCAGCTTTTGTGCTCCCTGCCTGGCAACGCTTTAGGCCTGCAGGTGACCAAGGTGAAGTGCTTTAAATTGTTGTTTGCAAAGATTTAACCAGGCGATAGAAAGACCCAAAGAATTTCAAAGGCTGCTGCCAGCATTGAAGATCGTTTGGTAGCAAAAGCTTTAGGTTTCCGTGCAGTCACAGAGCTGAATTACCCTGTGCTTCTTTGAAAGCATAAGATTATTGTACAAATTTGTGTAGGAAAGCAAAAGCGATGATGATTAACTGGATTTCACACAGAGCACAGAAGAAGGTACCGGGCAAAGTAAACAGCCCTTCGCTGTGCTCCAGCCCAGGGGAACATCCCCCGCTGCCCCACAGAGCCCGCGGCACCGGCTGCTTCTCCTTGCTGCAGCCCGTGGTGGGGGGCGTTGGGGACAGGGGACTTCGGGGGACTTCAGTGTCTGCTGGCTGTCACAGCACAAACTCCTCACGTGCTGCTGGGGCTTATTGCCATTCCTTGGACTGAAACCTGGTGTGTTTTGTCCAACAAACCGTCCAGTGTGATCATAGAATCACAGAATGGTTTGAGTTGGAAGGGACCTTTTAAAGGCCATCTTCTTCCACACCCCTGCCCTGGGCAGGGACACCTCCCACCAGCCCAGGTTGCTCCAAGCCCCGTCCAACCTGGCCTTGAACCCCTCCAGGGATGGGGCAGCCACAGCTTCTCTGGGCAACCTGGGCCAGGGGCTCACCGCCCTCACAGCCAAGAATTTCTGCCTCAGATCTCAGCTCAGTCTCCCCTCTTCCAGCGTAAAACCATTCCCCGTTGTCCTATGGCTTTATCCCGTGATCCAGAGTCCCTCCCCAGCTTTTCTGGAGCCCCTTGAGGGACTGGAAGGGGCTGGAAGGTCTCCCCGGAGCCTTCTCTTCTCCAGGCTGACCCCCCCCAGCTCGCCCAGCCTGTCCTCCCAGCAGAGGGGCTCCAGCCCTCCCAGCATCTCCGGGGCCTCCTCTGGCCCCGCTCCAACAGCTCTATGTCCTTCTGCTGTTGGTGCCCCAGCGCTGGAGGCAGCACTGCAGGGGGGTCTCACAGAGCGGAGCAGAGGGGCAGAATCCCCCCCTGGCCCTGCTGCCCACGCTGCTGGGGATGCAGCCCAGGCTGCGGGGGGTTCTGGGCTGCCAGCGCACGTTGCCAGCTCATGTTGAGCTTCTCATCCACCAACATCCCCAAGTCCTTCCCCTCAGGCCTGCTCTCCATCCTTTCTCACTCCATCACACCTGTGCAGCGGGCGTGCATGCAACATGCGTGGCTGCACTGACGTATAGTCCCTATAGGTGGTCCAAGGCTCCCCCAGCCTGTAGGCGTTGTCAGACCTTGGCTGTGGCGCACGGGGCCATCGCGCTGTGCCAAGCCTGAGTGCTGCACCTACAGCTCTGCTGCTGGGGCTTTTTCCCCCTTCTGCTCGGCACAGAGATCGAGCTGCAGCTGCTTTGCTTTTTTTGAGTGGGGAGGAGGGGGCTGTACCTTTTTGTGATTGCTAGTGATTTCCTGTCAGATATTTTCTCTGGAAAATATTGTGTTTAAGCTTAGCCACGCAGGTCTTTGCTGAAATGGAAATTGCACCTGCTGAAAATCTCATGCAACACAATCTTTTAAACTGGGAAATGGGGTTATATATAATGTTGTGATTTTCATTGTATGGATTTATTTTATTTTATCAATAAATACAAGCATAATGTTGTCTGGTAGAAAGCATATCGAAAATACCTACCTTGTTCAATGTGGAAAATAACAACCACAACAACAACAAAAAGAACAAGAAGTATGCTGCAAGTACTTCATAAAAGGCAAATAATTCAAGCAGTAGCATTTGGAGCAGACTGGGGGGAGGCAGTGTGGTTTGAGGAAGGCCAGATATCAGAGTCTGCACTACAGGATGGAGATAAAACATTCGTTGTGTGGGAGGTAGCACATTGAAAAAGAGAATTCTTGACCTTTTTGCAGCTTGCATTTACCCAGCCAGTTTCTTTGTTTGCTATCTAAAAATTCAGAAAACACATGGTCAGCTATCATTTATAGGCTTAGGCTGGTAATGCTGTTTCCTAATGGGCGTGGAATATGATTGTCCTCACCGAGTTTCACCATTCTTTGAGTTTCTTTGGCTGTGATGCAACAGCCACGTAGCCACTGCTCCATACCCATGAGTCGCTGCTGTTGGCCAGGTTTTGGGGGTTGTGTTTCTGCGTGGGTTTTTTTGTGTTTTCCTGTAATTATTAGTATATATTCTAAAATGCTGATGTAAACTTTGAGGATTAGGACGCAGTTCTGGGGACTGGAATCGTGCCATGTCTTTGCTCAGAAAGATCCTTCCTTTAGTATGTATTTGGTAGAAAGCCACTAAATATAGAGAGGAGTCCCTCCAGAGAAGCGAGTCACCTACTGTTCAGCCCTGAGCAGCTCCTAACGATCAAAGCCATCATTAGCTGAAGGGTCAGTGGGTTTTGGGGGTCGAGGATGGGGGACAATGTCCATCCCCTGCTGCTGCCCAGCTCCTGCCTTGGTGTTGCTCAGCTTGTTAACCTGAACGTTTGGAGAGGGACTGTAGGGATGATACGCTGCCTTTACGCTCCTGGTGTAATTGTTTTTGACAACAAAACTATTTTAAATTCTCCGCAGATCTGTGGGTATCTTATCAGAAACAAAGTGGCCTCAAAGAGCTGTTAAACCAATTACAGGAGTCATAGCTCCACGGCAGAGTCAATACAAAGTGGCACTTGAAAAGAGCAGAGATTGCTCTGTAAGGTCAGGTGAAGCACGGCGAAATCAATAAGCCAAATTGAGTCAAAATTTTAGAGTACGAAAGCAAAAGAATCGGGATGCAGGTGGTGCGGGAATGCATCCTGCGGGAAGCTGCGCCTCGCACCCTGCACAGAGATTAATTAGTGCCTGCAGCCTCTCGGTTGGTTGTTCATCCACTTTTCCTTTGATGATGTGTTCCTTCCAGAGGCAGGGACTGCAGAAGGGGATTGTGGGGGCTGATGGGGGCCCGGTGCCCCTGCCCTGTCCCTGCCGTGCCGGGGGCAGTGCCTGGGGACTCCCGTCTGCTGGGCCCTGGCAGCGTGCTCCGGCTCGAGCGCTGCTTCGGGAGATGCGTTTGAGATTGACCTGCTTTCACAAAGTCACATGTTTTCATGTCTTGGGGGTTTTTTTATTTTTATTGTTTTCCCTTTACAGGTACTGTAACGAGCGAGAGCATGGCAGAGTGCGTGATCTGCTCTAACACATCTTGGAAACATCACTTCATAGGTGGCACTTATAGTTTGCTTTTTTATTATTAGTCTCTCTCGTAATGTAAATATTTTTAAAACTTACACCGTTGTGGATTTCCACAGGCAATACTTTCATGGTAAAAGCAAAGTGAAGGGGGAAAAGCACCTATAGTTTGATCAATCTGATATGTAGAGTTCTTAAAATGCTGGGTTGCTTTTTCTGTGTATAGAAGTCAATTTATTGTTAGGAAAAACAATACTTTCCAACACTTCTTCTTACCATTTTTTTTTAACCTTTGTCGTGTAATGGCAGTTGTACTTATGATTAAGTGAATATTAAAAGGCAGCCGAGGCAGGCAGGTAGAAGCAAACCTCTCAGCCCCGTGCGGGGCATCCTCAGCCAGTGCCTTCGGCAGCAATACGGGCAGCGGCAGCAGCCTTCCCAGGGGGCTGCATCCCCCTCCTCCTCCTTGGTGCAGGAGAATCTCCTAAGAAAGCAGCTGAGATAAAAAGCACAACCCAAATTTAAAGTAAACTTTTGGAAAGAATCTCTTTTTTTAAGCAAAATTTGCACAGGAAGGATGCAATAGGGGAGTATGGAGATGTCGAGTTTGGGTATGTTGGCGGCGGTGGTGGAGATGAATAGCGCAGGAGCAATTGCCTGTGGTTTGTATGAAATAGCCTTGGTTAGGGTGGGGGTTTTTCTTGCCACTGTGTTCTCCTTGTCTTCTAACAAAGTTCAGCTCTAATAATGAAGGACTGTGAGATTACAAGCTATTTTCTTCTCCTACGGTTATTTAGTATTACCATCTATTTTTTTTTTTTCTGTTGTTAAATTACATTTCCTTAGTCCCTAGAATGTAATACTGAAAAATTCAACCCCTTTAATGTCAAACCTGAGCATCAATCTGCTTTATGAAGCAGGCATGCCAGAATCCACTGGGGTACTTGGCATGCCCGAACCCCAGCACTGCTTTGCGTTACTCTACAAGCACGTTTGGTGCTTCCTCGGGCTGACGGCATCCCTTATTAGTGCGTAGAGATGTACGGCTTCCTGTGGGCCTGCTCCTCAGATTGGGAAGGAGGAACGCGATTTGGAAATTTGCCAGAGCTGTAACCATTAGATTAAAAGAAATCATTGTCTCCGCAGGTTTGAAGTCCATATCTGTACTCTAACTACGTACAGATGTAGTTGTGTCTGTTGAGTATTCCCCTAAGATCTGATTTTCTCAAATTATGTCATTGAACTAATATAGAGGGATATGTCATCATTATATTTTTATGTTTCCCAGAGATTTTATTGCCTCGTAGCTGTGATTACTTTTATTTAGTAATTGCTAAGATTAAAATAATACATTTCTGGATATGTCTACGAGCTAGTAATAACTGTCAACATGCTCCTGAATATATTATCCAAATAGGATTTTTCTTGAAGTATTTTCAGGACTTTTTTTCAGGTTAAAAAAATTATACTCCTGACCATGAGTGAGCGATGATGGTTTCTCAGCCAGTGTGGTCCTCCCGCTTGGGAGCTTTATTCATCCTGGAATGAAGAGAGGTGGGGCAAAGCTGACCTTGCAGTCATCGTTTCCCATCAGCTTATTTTTGCATCCAGACTGCAGGAACCCTGGGCTGTAGAGGTGTTTTTTTAATTGCAATACAACCACTGTGAAATGTGAAGTCCTTAATCCCTTCTACTCTTCCATCTTCCTCCTTGTTTCTCTATTTATATAATGCCCATTCTATTCAAATCAATAAGCAGGGCAAGGCAGGTATATTTGGCAGCAACATTTTTACCTATTGTGTTGAATGTTACATAAATACTATAATTTGAAAGCGCATGCAAAGCGGATTTTTATTCAGATTAAATAGTGTCACATTAACACGGTAGCACTTCAGTATATGTTCTATTTTTTGGTGAAACTAAGTTACCCTTCAATTCTCTGCAACACAAATACCGATTAACCAGGTAGGAGACACATTTATTTCCTCCCCTGGGAAGGCTTGAGATGACAGTTGCTATAGCAACTCTATATAGGTGGATTTTGGAGTTATGAGGATTTTAGTGCAACATTTGCTGGAGTTTTATACTGTTGGATGGTGGAGAAAATCAGGCTTTGAGGCTCACGGGGAATGTGACTTTGAATCTACCAGAATCTGGGGCTCGTATGAGGACAGTTGTGAATTGTAGCTCTCGTTTAAAGAAGCATTCTAGTAATAGTACCCGTGTAAAACTCATTAACCACAAATATTAATTTCTCTCATTGATATGTTTTCAGTTCGCCCATCGCTTCATTATATTAGGAATCCGCGTGTTCAGATACTGAAGTTCTTAATTTTATCCAGCCTCAAGATTGTATCTCTGAGAAAACCATAGAATATAATGATCTGACGTTAGAGTTGTCCTGAGACGAGCCTGAACTGAAAAGCAGCTTCACTTAATTTCAGTTAAGGGCCTCCAGGCTGGAGCTGTAAGATCTGGAGATCCTCCAAGAAAAAGAGCATATAATAAAGTCCACTTTTGTGGAGTATGGGGCTATTGACAGTGAGTACCTAGTATTTCATTTTAATTGAGAGAAAAATTAAATGTTCTTTGAAATCTAGAAATTAAATAATCAGGGAATTATTTTTTTTAGTGATAACCTTTATTACAAAAATGATCCTGGTGGCCTGCATTTTTATCAGGGTATGTAAGAGTGCCACTGTAAAAGTATGTAAAAGACCTTGTGAATACCTTTAAGTGTCTATAGAGTTTCAAAGTTAATTCCTGTAGAACTAATCACAAATCTTAAACATACAACTTCTCAGTAAAGTTCTCAATACGATTTATTTTATTACCTTCTGCATTCATTTTGTCTTCCAAGTGGAAAAGGATGCTGTTACTAGTCAAAAAATAGCACAAAAGGCTTATAAGGTGTCGCTGCTACTAATGATTTAACCCTCGAAAAAAAAATAAAATCATTATTTACATACACACCACAGAAGCAGTGAGGGCTACAGGAATTTTGAGTTCCGGAGTCACTGATTTTTTGCCACCCACTTGTTTCTCTGTCCCCGGTGTTTTGGTGGGCGGTTTTGTCCCTTAACAAAGTCATAGACCCAGCAGTTTCTGAACATCGCTGGCTTATGGCCTCCAGCAGCTGCTTTTGAGAACTCCCCCGGGAGAGTACAGCTCAGGAAAAACATAATAGTGCTGACTGGATTGCTTCCCAGTGTTTACTAATCGCTTCGGGAATTAGATGGCCTCGTCAGGAATACCTGCTCCATCTCCCTCTGCTGAGTAGGTTGCTGCAAGAAAAAAGGAAAGGAAAAAAAGAAAGAAAAGGAAAGGAAAAAAAGAAAGAAAAGGAAAGAAAAAAGGAAAAATGGAAAACAAAAAGAAAATAAAAGGAAAAAAAGAGAAGTGAAGCAAAATTATAAAAAGTGAAGCAAAATTATAAAAAGTGAAGCAAAATTATAGTGGCCTAAACTCGGGCACCTGGGATTTCTGGATATACCATACCCTAACAGGTCGGTGTAGCAGAGAGAAGTGTGGTTATTTGTCACTTTTATTTGACATGATGGGAAATGGCTTAGGGTTTACGAAGAGAGAGCCAAATTAAAGCTTAGATAGAACAAATTGTTAGACTTGGTTGGTGCCAAAAGGATGGGAGGTTGATACTGCGGGCGCCCGGCTCCCCTCTGCGCCGGCGGCGGGGGGGATGGTTGAGTGATCTCCAGAGTCCCTTCCAGCCCCTACCATTCTGCGATTCTGTGAGTGCTCCCTGCTGGGGTTGGTGATCCGGAGGCTGCTGTGGCACCAGGTTGTACCTGCTCCCGTGGGGGACGAGCGTGGCTCTCGTTAGCAGGAGATGGCTCGGGTGAAGGCTGTTCGGCACCAAGATTCATGAGGAGATGCGCGAGGGAAGATGGATGTACCTTTGGGCGGCGGCTGTATTTTTAAGAAAACTTGAAGCTATTTTACTTTGTGGCTTTGCAGCGTGTGCCTGAGGCAACATCTCTAGAAGAGATGGGCTGGTTTATAATTTCATTGCCTTGTCTCAAGCTTTAAATATGTAGGGTGGGAGCTCCCAGAGAGGGGAGTTCGGCGAGCTCTCCCCTTGGCAGTGAGGCATCGCTCTGGCGAGAAAGCAGCACACGCACAAACAAGGAGCAATTCTGGAAGAAACAGAACCTGGCTCTGGGACATCCAAACACAATCTCATTTACACTGATGGAGCTGCATTTGCATACACTGGATTTGACACTCAGTATTTCAAAAATATTTCGAGTCACTTTCGTAAAGTATTAAATATTTCCTGAAGTTTTGCTACTCTCTGAAGTGAGACTAAAACGGTATATTAATACGTGTTGCCATGAAATTTCTTGTAATTGCATTTTTACGCTGGGTCGAAAACAATGAGTGGTGGGAAAATATCTCTGTATATTTAAATGTGTTTTAAAAGCTTTAATTTTCACTTATTTCTGGAACTACATGATGATTCTGGATTTTTATCCACCACTAATTTTTATAATGTTCAGCCAGGCAAAGATTAGAGTGTTTCAGAAATGAATACAATAATAACAGTAATAACAGTTCCTTGCATGCAGAAGAAACCTGAAGCATTTTACAGATGGATTTAAAAACTACAAGTTAGGAGCATTGTATCAGCTGGTATGGAGCAATTCTAGCAGCGCTCAGAAATACAGTTTAAGGCAGGCAGGCGTGTGTAATTCTGTATATGTTCTCAGGCTGTGTCCATCACTGGGGTACTCTGTGAGTGCCCTCCAGAATCGCATGAACACACTAGTAACGGCGTCATCAAGTGGGGAAAATCCGGCAATTCAAACTGGGCAGAAAGTAATCAGCCAGGATTTGGCCAGGACGTGGGCATTGACACCTCTGCTCTTCAAAGAGGCGTCTTTAATGACTGGAAGAATGAAGAAGTTTTGGTGATACACGTATTAACCACAGAGCTGCATTGTATTCCGAAGTCAGGACTCTTCTGGAAGAGGGATTTCTCCCTGCACTCGGTGCTGCCTGGGAGATCTCTCATCCAAGCATCTGACTCTGTTCAGCACCTTCTAGTTGAGCCAAGCCAGTAAAAGGCTGTAGGACCACTAAAATTGCAGGTCTATGTTGTCTCTATTGTCAAGGCAGGTATTTAAAGCTAGGTAACAGGAAAAAGTGCATGCTCAGGGTGAAATAAGAGATGATTAGAGTAATTAGATCCTCCTCAGAAGACCATAAATTAATGGTGATTATGATTCTTGAAACAACAGAAGCATAAGGTACATCTAACATTGATCTGTTTTATCACATTTGCTGCATTGTAATGCTCCTTTAATGTTAATATGTACTTTTGTAGTAAAATCTAATTGAAAACACTGAGCAGGCAGAGCCCAAGGCCACAATCATGTTCCACATAATTACCTAAGGAGGAGGGTGTACATTTCCAATGAAGGGATGCCACCAGCCGTTAGCCAGGTATCAGCCGTGCAGTCATTGTGTTCATGCTTATACGGTAATAGCCTTACAGGAATATATAGGTGAAAGCTAAAAGATAATTAACAATCAATTCCTTTTGTGAAATTTTCAATTATTGAAGCAGGTATCTTCATAATGGAGTAATAATACTGCATTTAAATTTGTATGTGGCTGTCTCATAACAGAGATGTATTCACTTAAGCAGAAATTACTTTAAGTTAGCAACCCCGCGGTAGTTCTGCAGTCTCCGAGGGACTCTTTGAAGCCTGCGAGCATGCTGCTTTGATGTCTGATGTAGAAAGTGAGGGATCTCTTCGCTGTGATAATTCTAGCCTTTTCCATTCCCTTCAGTGTTGAGGAGAGAGAAAAAATCTGATAGGGAAGATGGAAAAATAAATGGAACCCAGAAAGGAGCATGCAGTATAGAGGGGAAAATATCCCCACCCAGATCTCGGCAGAGTCACCAGTTCTGTGGCCAGGGGCACAGTGTGACAGGGCTGCCAAATTCCCTGCTGTGTCCTGTGGTCTCCCTCTCCGGACCACTTAAGCAGACCAAAAACGTGTAACTGAAAATACCCTCCCCTTGGAGAGACGCTGCAGGTCTCCGAGAACGTGTCGCGGCAGGGCGTGCTGCTGCAGGTACCGTCTTGGGGGGAGGAAGGGGATGTTCTGGGGCAAACCCATAAATTAATAATTTTCCATTGGCATTTGAGGAGAACCATTCTTCCACGCCGCCGGTGCAGCCGGTCATCAGGGATGCCAGACCAGCTCCTCCTCCGCAGCATGCTGCATTTGGACTTTGCCCAGTTAACCCACGAGGTATGAACAATCTCCAGTTGCCTGGGACAGCAGACTCGGGAATATTTTCCGTGCTGTTTCACATTGCCTGTTCTGAGCCCCAGAAGTGGCAGAGGCATTTGTCTCTCGCTCTCCGGGCACTTGCGGGGTGCACAACTGCCGCTGTCCTGTGGGTACACATGAGCACTCTGATTACTTCAAACATGCCAAGGGAAAATCGGGAGGAAGGGCATCTCTTTGCTCTGTGATTTCTAGTGCTTACTTTACTGCCTCCGGCTAAAAGGCGACGTAATTTTTAAAAGGAAAAGCGTGTGGGTGTTTAATGCATAGTGTTGACACGTACTTTTTTGGTTCCTTATTTTTTTTTAGGAAAATGTAGAACTGCTGGGAGAGTTTTACATATGAAAGGCAATCTCTGCATAGGCCCCTGTCAGTGTTACCTAACAGTTTTTATCTGCAGCATAAACTGACAACACCTCAACGTGAAATAATTGTGGTTCCATTGAGTCCAGAAGAGTAATTACGTTGTTGATGAAACTTTTCTCTTTGTTTGCGTTTTGATATCTCTGCAATGTCAAACCCACTGGAGCTGACAACATAATTTCTCCAGCAGAGCTGTTGCATCGACCATGCAACTGCGGTTGGGTGTTACGGGGGGATTTTTTTCAAGCTTGCTGTGTTTCAGCGCTAGCGACAGTAAAAATTGAGTCTTGCAAAACCCTGTTTCGTGAATAGCGCTTCTGAATAGTGCGAATAGTCACACGCGCCTCAAGGTAGCTATATATATGAATAAGGGGTAACTGGATAATTATAAAATAGCTCTTCAAAGTTAGTTTACAAGGAAGTAATCATTAAATTATCTCATTTGCTCAGAACAAGGAAGGGTAAGTTTATTAGAAACATAGAGTTTCAATTTGTGATAATGTATTTTAATGGTTATTTTGAATTTCCTGTGTATGTGAGGCTTGAGATAAGTACATTACAAAGATGATGTGGCTTCCCAGAGGTATTGATATATTCCTGCAGCCCCGATGCTCTTCTAGTGTGCCTTTTTTGGGAGAGTCCTGTTTCAGGGGTTCAGGTGGGAGACTTTGGACTGTACGGAAAGGTCATTCACTGTGCGAAACTCTAGAGGATTTCTCCACAACGGGCGGCCAGAGGATGGTGTGCTCTGCTAGGTCTGGGCAATGTGTAGTGCAGTTTGATTTTCGCTGCAGAAAACCTCAGTTCCCATTAATGCTCCTTTGTTTGAACAAGAGTTAATCATCTTTTCAGAAAAATCCTGTAGATGATGGCTGACATTGTAAGCCAAACGCTAGGAACCGAAGTAGCGTTTTGTGAGAGCAGATCATAACCAGTTTCTGAACCCCACGGGTATTGTAGAAACATAATAACGTTATTTTGAGTAAGAAATAATGGCTGCTGATTCTAAGCTCATCCAGGAACAAAAAGAAAACCATGAAGAGCTTATTCAATACAATGTAAGTTATGCAGATGTTTCTCAGTTTTCTTGCTGAACTTCTATGCTGGTGTCAGGGTTTCGTTTGATCAACCCATTTCAGCAGAAAGAATGGGTCCTTAAGCACTTTTGTCATCACGCGGGAATGGCTGATGAGAGCAGCCTGCGGAAGGGCAGGGAATCAAGTACCCTCGTCAGGCGCCCACGGAAGGAGCATCCTTTATTGCCCATACTTGGGTGACAACTTCGGAGCTAATCTCTTCTTCTGTTCATTTTAGAATAAACAAACAAAATAGAAGCAGAAAACAGACCTGCTAGGAGAGAGTCAGTCAGTTGAAGTTTTGCTATTGCTTCGGTGGGAGTGAGCTTGCGGGACAGACGTCACAGAGCGGTGACTTCCACATGCAGTACAATGGTCTTCCCCTGCACAAAACCAGTGATGAAAGAAGAGAGAATGCGCAAGTTTGGAGCTGGCAGTTCAGCTGCTGATTTACCCAAGAGACTAAGGCTGAAAAATCAGTAAAAAATCCAAAGTTGCAGGGACTGGTAAGGAGATCTCCCCCATCACAAACCAAAACCTGCATTGATCATGGAGATGGTTGCAGTTTCTCTCAGTAAGATCCTGTAACACAAAAATGTCAGGTCCTCAGTGCATACCAGTGAGCTAAATATAGCTGGATTTGCAGAGGAAGAAAACAGCTATTCTTGAAAGTGCATTTTCAGTCTAGCAAGGCCAATTTAATGCAAAGCAAAAAATAGGTTTCACTACACGTAAGTGATGAACGCAAAAATATTGACCTGAAGGATTTATTTGTTGTTTTAAATGGTTTAAGCAGGCATGTAATAATAATAAAAGTAGAAACCATCATACTCAGTCAAAGAAATTGCCTTGTATTTTGTCTTTGAGGCATAAGCTTAGCAGAAGGTTAAAGAAAACAACAGTGAATTCTCGTAGACTGAAGTAAAAATGTTGTGTCCCAAGTGTATCCCGTCAGAAGTGATTTGGGGCATGCTTATACTTCTGCATTTTGAATAATGGCTTTTTTTTAAAGTCTGTGTTCGTGTTCATCAAAAACAATTCAGCAAAAAAAGCTGGGGAGGCTCCTTCCTTGCCGCGCAGCAGAGCTGGGGGGCTCCTGCAGACCCGGTCGTGTTGTGCCCGTGCAGAACGTGTCTGTCGCTCCGTGGGGTGCGGGAGTGTCAGGCACTGGGGAAGGACCGCAGCCACCTGCAGGACACGTCCTGTGGTCCCCGGTCACCTCACCCTGTGGTGGCTGAGCTGCCCTGACACCATTTAACCTGGTTGTGGAGGGACCGAGGAGTCCCTTTTCAACAGCGAGCACAAACGGAGCCCGCTGCGGTGCCCAGTACAGAGATGTCACTGGTTCCTGCTCTGCCCTTACTTCCCAGGCAGCTGTAGAAATCTGTGATGTTGTTTATACGGCAGAAAGCAGCTGAGAACTGTTGTCAGAGGATCGATACCTTATGACAAATGAAAAGGCTCTCAAAGAGAAAAAGGTTAGTCTGCGACTGCCAAAACAAAGATGCCTACAAGCATATACAAGAGGAGCTGCTCTGATGCATGGGCGAGGAGACAAATTGGAAGAGAAAAGGGAACCTAGGGGAAGAGATCAGAGAGAGATTATTTTTTTACTGTATTTCCCTCCTCTTAAAGAAGGGGTCTTGCTGGGGAAGTGCTCTGCCCGACGTGCCTGAGCGAAGCTTCGGGAGGTGGGAGGCGCAGCCACAAAGCTGGAGCTGCCTGAAGCCTCCATCCCTAACACCACCCTGGAGGGCTTGTGGGTGCAGGAGCCAGGTCTCGCCTTTGCCCGTAGCTGTGGCATAGCCACCCCCGCGGTCAGGAGTGATGCCAGGTGAGTGTGATGCCCTGTCCAGACAGGGGACAAGAAAAACAAGGAAGACTTTTTCCTCCTGCAGTTTGATGGTGGTGTGGTTTCAGCTGGGATGGAGTTGCCTTTCTTGCTTAGCGGCTGGTGTAGTGCTGCGTTTTGGTTTTGGATGGGAATTGTGCCAATAGCGCACTAATGGCTTTGATTGTTGCTAAGCGCTCGAGGCCTTTTCTGTTCCTCACCCCCCACCAGCGAGCAGGCTGGGGGGCACAAGGAGTTGGGAGGGGACACAGCCGGGAGAGCTGACCCCAACCGACCAAAGGGATATGCCATACCATATGACATCACGTTCAGTATATGGGGGAAGAAGAAGGAAGGGGGGGACATTCAGAGTGGTGGCATTTGTGTTCCCAATTAACTGTTCTATGTGGTGGAGCCCGGCTTTCCTGGGGATGGCTGAACACCCGCCTGCAATGGGAAGCAGAGAATTAATTCCTTTCTTTGCTTTGCTTCCGTGCATGGCTTTTGCTCTACCTATTAAACCGTCTTTATCTCAACCCACAAGTTTTCTCACTCTTCGGATGCTCTCCCCCATCCCAAACCGGGGGAGAAAGCGAGTGGCTGTGTGGTCCTATCCGCTGCCTGGGGTTAAACCACGATGAGTGGTTTGACATCATTTCCATCTTAAACTCTGTCTTTGCTATTGCTAACGTGCCCGACTCTGTATTCTCTCAGCATCAGAGACTGAAGATCCATGTTTTCTTTCCCAAACTGAGTAGTGGGGGTGGGAAAGAGGTAGGCAGCAACTGGGAATGTACCCAACGAGCTGTCGTGGTGCAAAAGACCCTTTCACGAGACAGGCTCCCTTATCTGGCAGACATTTCCCAGCCAAGTCTGTGTTGAAGGGGTCAGCTGCAGTGGCCAGGAGAGCCTTGTTGACCTCTTTAATTGTCAAGGCTTTATGAAGGGTTTTTCAGGTTTAGCACTTTTCAGCTAATGATGTCAGGTGCTTCACCCAGAGATTATTCAATCTGTGTTGGCATGTGGCCTTTAACTGGCTGAAGTATCTGTGGTGACGAAACCCAGAGTGGGGGGAATGAGGTGAAACTCCTATTTACAAAAACGCCTCACTGGCTCAGCAATAACCGCTTTTCTTACACTGCTAATTGCCCATTAAGCGCCATCCATTCAGCCATTAACTGCCTCTGCCGGAGCAGGGAAACGTGAGGTTTAACCTTGCCCATGCCCCTGAGTCATGTGGTTTCGCTGATTAAGTAATGTTCATGTTGTGTTTATAACAACTAAAAAATAATGTATGTATGGTAAATTGAGTATCTGGAGCGGTTGCAAGATCTTCATTGGACTCACGGTTAGAGGAGAGACATTTATGTAAAAGAATGCAGAGGGAGTAGGAGGACAAAATATGTGATGAACAATATGCTATCATCTTCCTCTTGTTCCCTGTGATTTGCATTTTCAACATCAGAGCAACCTGTAATGTTTAATGGAGATAATTAAATATAATTTGAAGACAAGATAGCTCTTTTTAGTAGTGGAACAGATCCTGCTAACAAACTTAACTAGCAACAATAATTCACCAGTAAGTTGAAGTCTAAAGTGCGTGTAAAAGCTTAGCACCAGCTTGTGTTAGGTGATGCTAGCAGAAAGGAATGAAAATCAATTAGTTTAGCCAAGGTGCTTAAAACATGATTACTGCTGGAGAGAAAGTCTGGTGAAAACTGATATTAGGTAGTAGTTAAGATTTGTTCTGGTACCTTAATTGGAGGAGCAGGGGAGTTTAAGTAGAAAGATCAAGTGATTTGATTCTCCGGAACTTCAAAATCAATGCAGTTTTAGCGTATTTTATTGACTGGAAGATGAAATCTGTTAATGACTGAAGATAAGAAAGGAAGGTCAGGGCCTCTAGATACCCCTGTTGCTAATTGCTGGGCGAGCTGAGCGCTGCGGCCGCCTCGGGCAGAGCCCTGCGCTCCAGCCCAGCGCCAGCTTCGGCCCAGCCGGGGCCCGAGCAAGGACTTGCTTGGGGAAAAATCACCACGTTTCGGGGCTGCGTGCCCAGGCAGCGCCTGCGGGGTGCTGGGTGCCCAGTGCGGCGTCACCGCGCTCGGGACGGTGATGCGGGAGACAACCTTTATCAAAGTAAGCTTCTCCGTGGGAGCGGGGCTGGCTTGATTTGATTGCAATCATACACAGAAAAAATTTCTCCTTTGGACGCTTTTTTCTCCCCCGAGGCCTAGGGCTCGCATTCGCTGACAGAAGGTATAGCTTTTCACAAATTCAGCCTTGTATTTACAAGCTTCCTTGTGGCTTCCTCATGCAGAGACAAGGGAACTGCTAGGCACTCAGCATTTATTTCTTGATGCATAATAAGGGATAGAAGACAGTAAATAAATCTCAGTTAAGTGTAAAAGCAGGTATGCTGTGCAACTATGAAGACAGCAATAAAAACTGGTTTTTTAATCCTGTCAAAAATATATTTAATGAGCTATAGATGGAGAATAGGGTCTGTGGGCCATTAACGTTTGCCAGGTCGTGGATTAGTTAAACGTGTGAGCTGATTTGGCTTAAGACTCACGTTTTCCTCATCCTGCAATATTCTGGGTTGCTTTCTGTATAAGTACCCCAAATGAAACTGCTGATAAGGAAATCTAAATAATTCATAGCGACTTGTAATATCATCTCTGAGCTATGACTCACAGGAGTTAATTTCTGAGTTAGCTTGGAGCTGGTAAGGAGGAACTGTGAGCTGTCGTACGGTGGTACAGGACGCGGTATCACCTCGTTAGACCGTATTGGAAAATGTTTTGGATATCGCTGTAGATTGTAGTTGTAGCATCAAACTTGAGACGGAGATTCGGTTTATTCTTACAATAAAATAAATGCAATGTTTTATAATTAAGAGGGGAAGCTCTTTCCTGGTGCTCTGGATTAGTGTTGAAATGCATTGGTACCTCCCGAAGGTAAAGGGGGATCGTGGAACAACTGGAATTTGGCAGGTCCTAAAATGATAGACTTTTTTTGTAATTAAATCTCATTTAAATGAACACCTAAATCATCTTGTATTCTGGGATTACCCATTCCCAATTTAGCATAACAATAAACGCCCATCTGCGCGTCACAGGGTTGCGTGAGCCACAAGGCAGGCTGGCTCAGTTTATGAATTATGATAGATTGAGCAGTTGCCGTGGCAACAGTTTGTTCTAATTGTGATACATTAGTAGCAACAAGAATTGGATGGCTCGAGTCATTTCGTTAATTAAATGCAAACTTGGACAGCTCTGAAGGAATAATAGGGAAAATTAACACCTACTAGTGCACACCTGTGAAACATGAACAATTTTTTTGATAAAGAAAATAATCACAAAGCGTTTCTGTATTCTTGTCATGTCTTTCCTGGCCTTTTCCTGGCGTGTTTTCCTGTGGGATGCGGTATGATTTATTCCGAAGTGCCTGCCGAGGCGGGGCGTGAGGGGTCCGAGAAGGCTGTTGGGATCAGGGCGGCACTGGACGTTGGCTGGGGGAGCGACTGCGAGGGGACGGGTCTGTGGTGGGACGGACCTTTCTGTGTTCCCAGGAGTACGTTTGAGCGTCAGAGAAAGCCCGGTCTTGCTTTCAGAAAGGAAGATGCTGGGGTTTGCTGGCAGGGTTTCGGGGTTGCACCTGGGGGTGAGCTCTCTGGGTTCATCCCTCCCGCAGGCACAATCGGCTTGAGCTGTTGTCAGCAACCAGGCCCGGAGGAAACCTGCGCCGGGCCTTGCCTGCTGCCCACAGCCCGTGGCTGAAATCCTTTTTATTTTGGTTACAGGTTGGGGTTTTTTTTTAGGGGGAAGGGGGTTTGGGGTTTTTTTTTGAGGATGAGAAGGTTTTGGTACATGGCTGCCATTTTTAAAACAATTCACTTGAACCATTCTGCAGTCGTGGAGGAATGTAGTGCTTTCATAGAATCATAGGGTTGGAAGGGACCTCTGGAGATCATCTAGTCCAACCCCCCTGCCAGAGCAGGGTCACCTTAGAGCAGGTTGCACAGGAACGCGTCCAGGCGGGTTTTGAATGTCTCCAGAGATGGAGACTCAACCACCTCTCTGGGCAGCCTGGGCCAGGGCTCTGCCACCCTCAAAGTAAAGAAGTTCCTCCTCATGTTGAGATGGAACTTCCTACACTCAAGTTTGTACCCATTACCTCTTGTCCTGTTGCCGGGCACCATTGAAAAGAGCCTTTGAAAAGAGCTTTGAGAACCAATATATCAAAACAGAATGAAGGCAAAAATATTTCGGTCTCCCTGGGCAATTTTCTGCCCCTGGGAATCGGTTACACGGCAGGATGGGGGCTTGCGTCCTCAGGAACAGCAGAAACGTTTCTCCTTGCGGACTGTGGAAGCAAAGGTGATGTGCGGAAGCCCGTTAGGAGCCTGGCAAAGGCGACAGCCCAGGAACGGCTTCTCAGGCTGCTGTCTGGAGCAGGCTCGGCCTGCGGTGCTTTTCTCTGCCTGTAGATGCTTTTGAGAAATTAAACTCCATCAAAATAGTCAAGTATCCTCAGGTCACTCACAGAAAATGATTTTTTTTTTTTTTTTTACTTTTTTTCTTTAATATAAGGAATTATTTTTCTTTATTTTGCCAGGGTTTCTGTTCCTAATGTTGGCTGGTCAGGAATGAAGTTTTTGCTGCCATGGCTTATCCTCGCGTGAATCCAACCACTCTTTGCTCTGACTCACTCTCTGCTCGCTTTTACACTTTAGAGCATAAAATAATTTTCATGCTGATAAATAGATCAGAACCCAGTTAAAGTAACTGATTGGCTACAATTGCGGACTGATCTTTATGCTTGAATGCAGCCTTTAGATCCCAAATAACATTCAGACTGCGTGGTCCCATACACCCTCTATGTAGCACTGCGATAGTGCCGTTAAATAGAAAGGACACTTACAGCCATAACAAGTTTGTTTCTAAATAGCAAAAGCAATATGTAAATGCTCTTTTTTAAATAATAATTACATTATAATTTAAAAAGTCTGTGAAAAGCTGCTGTGCTTTATACTTGTCAGTGCTTTTTAATAATCAGTGTTCTACTCTAAAGGTCTTTAAAGAGAAGGAATATGTGTAGGATTAGCCTTTTTCTTCCCCATTCCTCTGCTGGCTCCAGCTTGCTCTTTGGATTCACCGGAAGGTCTCCAAGCCGAATTAGATCTTACTTTGTATGCAAATACATGGAATATATTCTCAATATCGGCCTAGGTCAAACTTCGCCAACATTGAAAGATTCCCATTGACTTTTCTGGAGTTTATAGCAGGGCCACAGTGATGAAGGAAACGAGATGACTGTAATTAGCACGCGAGCGGGCAGGGCTGTCGGCATAGTTCAGTTCTCTGGTGTGTTAGATGGGCAAGGTTGTTTTTTTGGGGGCATTGGTTTGAGGTTTTGCATGGTGGTTGTGCTCGTGTAGAAGAATACTTGGTTGCTTCAGCAACCCTTGTGAAAGCCTTGGGTGGAGACCTCCTTCCCTGTCAGCCAGGTAGAAGGTACAGTAGGGACAGAACAAGTGTGTACATGAAATAGATGCTCCCAGGGATGAATCCCTTGGCAGAGGAGTTAACAATCAAGAGGCCGGTAGAATTTTGAAGAAATCAAGTAAATTCTCCAGAAAATATTAGCAGACCTAGTGATGCAGGTGAAATAACTGTGCAGGGATTGTGTAGCACGGCACCATGCTACTTCAACCTTATTTGGGTGCAAGCTCATAGAAACCTCTTTGAGAAATCAAGAGAGTATCACCAACGTGTATGTTCAGAATTACGTAGTTATTAAAGATACTGCATCCAGCCGCGGGGGAGAATACGTCTTGCTCTTCTGGGAGGGCCAGAGGATGTTTGTTTGGAGCAGGGGGGCTGGCTTGGGGTGGGTTTTCTTGTAAGGCTAGTATGTTGGTAGATTGAGGAGGTTCAGTTGCTGAAGAGAGTGCTGCAAAGGGAATCTATTAACTGGACTGTCTCAGAAAAAGAGGAATTTTATTTCAGAGAATGCCTTCCAACTGGGTGAAAGTGACTGGAGAGAAATAAAACATTCATATGGCTGGATTGGGGGAGACAAAATTGAAGGTGAAAGGACAGAAAGAAATGTTGAAGCTTGCTCTGTAAAATGAATCTTCTGCATGGAGCCCTGCTTTTCATTAGGAGCAGAGCATGGGCTGGAATATCTTCTTTTTTGTTCCTTGTTAAGACTCTGAATTGACAGCTCAGGAAAACCTAGCCTCCTCGGAGCAGGATCAGCACGGGCACCGTGTGTACGCCTTGTCCTTTCTGCTCCATCCAAAACCCCCGTCAAACCTGGAGAAACACCCTCACGGAGAGCTGCTCCGTGGTGTGGGCAGGGATGGGCCCCTCTTGTAAGGGTGAGTTGGGGCTTGACTTTTTCCTTTTGCAGTATTATCTTTCTAGGCTACTGTGTGTTATTATAGATCTATAAAAATGCTTATATTTATTTTGAATTATAAATTTAATTTTGCAAGACCTGAATACATTAAATGAAAAGGCTGCTTGCCATCGTAATGTAAGGCTGACTGATTTACTGTGCAATAAAAATAAAGAAAATTGCAAAACCCAAAATGGTTAACAGCATATAGTGGGGAGAAAACCATTAGGGCATTTGTGCCTCTCTTATTTCCAGGCTATGAATGATTTTGGCAATATTTTTCAGCGCTGTCAAGGCAAAGCAGCAGTTCGTATCAGCTGCATTCGCAGACGTTTCATTGCCATGACAACCTCGTGCAGATACATGAGCTGCTGTCGACTGTCAAGCCCGTCTGCAGTTGTGACCTGCGGCTTGACAAAGCAGCCTACCTGCATAATACATACCATGTTATCTCATTTGCCCACACAGATAAAAGTATACTAAGTGTAAAGAGCCAACCTGTGAACGAAAGGGAATTTCAGAAGCTCCTGCTGTCTCTGGATTTCCATCCTGCTTTTCCTTAGAGGATGATTCTTCATGTTTTGAGATGCTTCATACTTTGACTTTCTCATGCAGCTTCCAAAAGGCTCCATGTAGCTCCATGCAAAGGATGCAAGAGAAACGTGGGATCCTTCTGGCATGCGTATCCCAATAAGCCATTGCAGTGAGGCTGGAATATGTTTACCTTGGCAGGTCTGCTTTCATCCTAAGCACACAAGATCCAGGGGATCTGGGTGATCTCTGGAGCTTTTTAGTCCTTCCATGCTGCTGAGTGCCCGACATGCAGAACTGCTGAAGGGTCGTGACTTTCCCAAAGCCCTAAGGCTGTTTCTGGAAACCCGATGGCCTGTGGGGAGGGGAGGCTAAGCTGCACACTCAAAAACACAAGATCGCTCATTGTTTTTTTGATGCTGTTTCTTGTGTATTTAAATTGGCTGAAGAGAAGGTCAGTAGAAGTTTTGCTGAAGAAATGCGTACTTCTGTGCTGATAGAAAGTTTACTCCCAACTGGGAAGATCTGCTTCTAGGTAAATAGGAAGGTTGTTCAGTTACTCTTACACATTTATTTGTGCTTTCTGCATAGAGATAGAAGCGGTGCAGGAAGATGTTCTAAGGATGCCAACCAAGTTAGCTCCCCTGCTATGGGGGGGAAATTGGGCATGTTGATGCTCTGATTGCTGTCTTTGTAGGAGAGACCTGCAACACCTGCATCTCTATTGCGATCACACGTAACCAACAGTTTCTATGTTGTTCCTAAGGGCCGTACTATTACAGCGATGCTAAAATAGGCATATTGTATTTATATACAGGTGTTGCTGTGCTGATATGGCATCTATGTAACCTTAACCCCGGCCAGTGTTGTATGGACATAAATATTTTTGCGTCTCCAGAGAAAAGTAACATTTAAGAAGACATGAAAATGAGGTTTACTTACTAATTATTATTCTGCAGCTTCAATTTTTAGAATTTGAGAAATTAGCATGTGTTATTAGTGTGCTTCAGTGGTTATTTCAGGTAGTTTCTCGTTTCAGCCATTTTGTGTTCCCCTGTGAATCCAGCCCGACACGAGAGCTGTAGCTGGTGGGCCGTGCCGTTGTTACAAAATGATGCTCTCAGTGTGATGCTCTCTTTCAGAGGACTTTGCGTAGCCTCAGGCAACCGATGCTTTGCACATCTGTATTTCTGTTTGTTTGAAGTCTTTGCACTTAGTACATCATGTGGTACACAAGCACCAATTTGTGGTACAGTTTTCTTAAGAGGTTTGCTCTGCATGTTTGAGTGTTCGAGCTACAGTGGTGAACGTTGACAGTGTAGGACAGCCTCCACTGTGACCATGCTTAGATCTTCTGTCTTCATTTTCTCCAAACTTTGGGTTTTTTTACTTCAGGGAAAGGCATCTCCAGTGTGGGAAGACAGATAAACCTAAACATCACTTCAGGTTTTCCTGTCATGGGGAATAAATGCCAGCGCCTCTTTTGATTTGACAGCAACCTCTTCTAAGAACATTTAATTTCCTAGACTGGTGATCAGAGAGGTTTACCTTAATGCTATCAGCGTAAGATTAAGCATCTGAAGTTGTTTTTTTAAAAACAAACACCTTTTTTTCTTTTTCTTGAACTAGTAATTAGCACCATTTATCTTGAATGATGCAAAATAAAATTCTAGAAAGCTAGGCAGCTTCTCTGAGTGAAAGTTTCTTTAATATAGTTTTATTGTGCATGACAATATATGAGGGCCATAATATTTTTAGTTCCCCATCTACTTGCCCATATGTGTTTACTTATACACACATTAGCTTGCAGTTTGTTTGTCTTTTTATAATCAATACCTTTCACTGGATATTCACTCTTGCTTATTTCTCCATCCAACATAAACAGAATTGTCTTTGTCTGACCTACGCTTATTTTCTATTCTAGAATACATTAATAATGTAAGAAGTTTGTGTGATAGCTTTGCCTCACGTTCACTCAGCAACTGTTTGGTGAGGAAAAATTCTAAGTGTGGTAGGGCTGTCTGGTCTCTGTCCTTACAAGCAATATTTGATCCCCAAGAGATTTCCGGGAAGTTCCGGGCCTCGCCATGGCCATTTCTATGATTCTGTGATCCTGCAGCGCTGGCTTCCCTCCGGATTGCCAGCGGTTCTCTAACGGCACGCTTTTGAACACTTACACAAATTTTCTTTTGAAAACTGAGGATAGAAGATAGGGGTTTTAGTAATGGCAGGTATTGTATTGCCTGAAAAGAGTCGGTTCACGAGCATACCTTCCCAAATCCCAAAATTCAGGGTGAGGGTTTGAGTGTGCCCGGCTCTTGGCATCAGCCCGTGTGTCCTCTTGCCGGGAGCCCTCCCGAGGCGGCCACTCGTCCCGTGGCTCTGGTGCCATACCCGCCGGGAGCCCTCCCTGCTGCTGGGACGGTCCCCAGCGCTGGATGCACGCCAGAGATACAGCCGTGGCAGTCAGAGGATCCTCGCTTTATTTTGCTCAAAATCTCAAACTAAGTATTGCAGGGTTGGTGGTTTTTTTTTTCTCCTTTTACATTGAATTATTCAGTAGTTGAAGTGAGTAAAATTAAAGATTTCTAGACTAGTGACGTTTGGAATATAAGAAGGATAGCAAAATCTATTTCATTTGAACTCTAATCTCTGGTCATGTATAAAATGAATAAAATGCAATAAGTGTGGAGAAATATGATTTATAACAGCAGCTGAAGTCTGGCACTGAATACCCTAAAATGCCAAGATTGTATGTCAGTCAATTTAGCAGTGCACCGGCGAAGGTGAGGAATGAAATGAAGGCTTTCTCCAATGATGTAATCTTTGGAAAAAGTGACAGATGAAGAATTATTTCTAGCTCAAAAAAGCTAAGCGCTTAGCCAGTGAGAGTGGGAAAAGCCATTATTTTAATAATAGAAGTTGGGATGTACATTACTTCTGTTGCACTTTGTGTTTGTCTCTTTTAGTGATGTGTAACTTATTTTATAGCTATTATAACAAACACGAATGTCAAGCAAGAGATATTAGACAGTCCTGAGGATGGATAATGGGATTTCTTGAGCTGTTCGCCTCTGTCTGTGCTTGAAATACAGCCAAACTCAGCTGTCACTGCAATTTCTTATCACCTGGAGATCCTTTAGTGACCCATGTGAAATGATTTGCTAGGTCTCAGGACACTCCTCCTGTGGACAGGCGTCCACACTGGATAACTGCACACTAGCTGAGGTCCCCATGGGAGGACTTCATCCATTTCATCGATTCTTGGATTAATCCCTCGATTATGGACACGTAATTAGTATAGAAGAAAAATACAAGGAGAGGTATGTGCAGCTGTTTCCCGGCTCTCCATCGCTGGTTCCTGTGTTAACGGGTACAGGGCTGGGAGGACTCATCCTTGCTGTCACCTGGAGGTGGGTCACAGCCTTGCCCACGTCTTTGGCTGCCCATCCACCACCCTCATCACCACCCTGGGGACAGCAAAAACCGAGAGAAGATGAATCCAAAAGGAGACAGAACCTCATCTTATTTCAGAGGTGGAAACACATGGACCTCGCTTCAAATGCTGCTGTCCTTGCAAGAAGCGTGTTTTGCTGGCACATCCTTCTGTGCCAAATTTCTACTCGGAAAGTCAGAGGCTGCAGTCAGTTCCAGGGAGTCACAAATTCGAAAAAACTTTAATCTTTTGTTGACTTAAGCCAGGGCCATCACTGTTCATTTCTTGGCTGAGCAACTCCCAAATGATTGTAAGTAGTTCATGGGCATCTTTATTGTCTCTGTAACTGATACAGAAAGCAGAGACGGTTCTTTTCTCCAGCGGATGTGGAATCTCTGCCGAATATAGTCTGTATAAACCATTTGACTTGTGGGATTGTCTTTGATAGTGCTTCATTTTCTCCGTTAGCTGTTTGATGCCCTTTGAAAGCAGCAACATGCTTTTCCATCACTGCTCTGTCCAATTATCTAAATAATTTAATTTCCTTCTAGATAAGCTGCTAGAGTTTCTCTCAAAGGCTGGAGAGAAAAAATTCCTCCTCCTTCTGCATCTGCATCATAACCCTCAGAGCAAGTGCTTTAACATTTGGTAGTTTGAATTATCATACAAGTTATGGATATAAGCCATAAATATTTTTTTTATGATGTATGCAAATTTCTTGCATAAGGAAGTTCCTATTATAAGGGAACAAGCTGTATAAAATATTTAGCTCAAATAACTAAAATATATTCAAAATACACATATTTACTTCATCTTCACTCTGCATGTTTGCCCGTGAAACGCAAGCTGAAAAGATGGATGTGTCGGGGGCTCTTAAGACATGAAAATTTAAGTTGGCTTTGGCAGTGTGACATTAGAAGGAACAGTTTTACAGTGCAGGCAGAGGGAATTGGAAATTAGTCCTTTTAGACCTGTTTACTGCTGTACTGTCTGCCTTTGCGTTTGGCCTCTGCAGGTGGTAATCTTTCAGAATATGACCCCAATTTTCCCTTTGGTATGCTAAGCCTCCTGCTGCCAGAAACATATTGGAACATAATTCATCACACCCATTACCTGCATAACTCTGGTGTATAATGTTGTCGTCGCCAAGCTAGTAACCATCAGGAGCAGCGGACGTGACGGCATTTGTAAGCATGTCCGAGGGTTTATCAGCATTATCACAGTCCCGCTCTCTCCCCCAGCGTGATACCTGTGCAATGGCGTCTGTCATGTTTTGCTGTATCGTCAGGAGGGAACGAGATCCTATCTGGCACGTTTGTGACAAGGGGGGTTTCATGGCCCTGGGCACGTTCTTCTCCCAAACCTCTGTACTTCGTGACGTGACTTAGAGCAACTTTTCAGAATGTCAGAGGCTGTTGACTGGCGGCCAGAAATACCAGATCCGACATCAAAGCTTGCCTTAGCGTTTGCTAACCGTCCGTGGTTCCCTTGGGCAGGGGAGAGCCCCTGTTTCCAAAGCAGCTGCGGTTACTCTGTGGGTCGTCTCTGCTGTTGGCAGCGTGTGGCATCCTGCGAGCGGTGGTGGTGCTTCTTGTGGGCACCCGAGGAGCGGCCGTCCTCATCACCATGAGATGGGGCGAGAGCCATCCCTCCTCCACAGCAACGCGTGCTGGAGAGGGGATGGAGGCAGGACGGGGGTGGTGGGTGCACAGGCATGCAGAGTGGAGACATGAACACGGACCTTCTGCAGCGGAATAATTAAGGTAGCAGGGAGGGTGGGTTACATTTCTCTTTAGATATGCTGTTCATAGCAGCTTGATATGGGTTCTGAGGTGAGGTGGGCTCAAAGCTATGATGGTGACATCTCCAGGAGCATCCAGATCCTTGACTTGACTTTGATTTTGCCTTCAGCAAGTTGGTCTTTTAGATGCTTCTATTTGAGGCATTCTCATATTGTTGGTATAAATACTGACCATGCAGCTTCAGCCAGTTGCTGTCACAGAGCATCATGGCTATGGGGATGCTTCAGTAAAGCACCCGGCAAAGTCCCCATATGAGCTGATGAAGCAGTGTCCCATGCAAGGACTGCGGCCTTTCGGGGGGTCCTGCTCCACTGGGATCATTTCTAAGGGCTTTCCAGGTAAAGTAGAAAGATCTTCTTTGCCTGTCTGCAGGTGTTTTGTGAAGCTGGTACATGTTAGAGAGAAGACCATACCAGTAGAGTAGGTTGCATTGCGTTGTTGAGGTTCACGGGGCTGCGTGTTTTCCCACAGGTTGGAAGGGTGTCTGCGGCTGTAAGCTGTGTGGAGCACACAGCAGGGAGGTGTGGGCACATCCCCATCCCCGCCAGCCATTGTGTCCCCCGGAGAGTGGGGCAGGGACATCTTTGGTCTGCTACCCCTGCCCAGCCCAAGCACCACGCTGTGTGCGGCATTCACTGCGCCCGTGGCAGCAGGCAAACGCTGAATTTTAATCCCTCCCAGAACTAGAGCAGACATGGGCAACAGTGAAGGGTTACTTATAGTCCTCGAAGTCAACATTTACAGAAGTAATTCTTAGACCGAGTCCCCTGTGTGTTTGCTTGTCCAGGACAACGGAATATTGTCATTAAATGTAATGCTTCCTGCTAATGGCCACTTTGCTTTTGGTCACCTTTGGAGATGACATTGTGGAAGCTTAGCTGATGAGTTGATGTTGCATTGTATATAACGTGCAAGGCTTGGCTAATTTCCTGAAGAGATTAATGACATTTTGGTTTCTGCTTCAATGGTGGCGATTCTTGAAATCTGAATCTTTTCTCAGCTCCCGCCTTGTTCTCTTTGTAGGAATGACAATTGTCTCTGGTTAAATGCATGAAAGAAACTCACCCAGGCACACAATGTTTTTGTGATGGTCAGTTATTACTTCGGTAGTTTATTTGGAACTCTAATTTTCTGTTTAGTAAGGGTAAACACAGAGATGACGTCTAAAAAAAAGCACAGAACAGTCTGTGATATTTAGTCATTTTATTATTAGCAAAGAAAAAAAAAAGCCTTCAAAGACATATGAACCTGTTGGAAGAAAGACTTGTCTTAAACTGCCCTGAGAACAAAATGAATTTAAAGGTAAAATGTTTCTCCCCACATGTGTGAGAAGGTTTTCTTCTGGGCTTACCGACGTCTCCGCTGTCCCATCGCTGGTGCAGGGGGGTGATGGCAGGATGCCTGGCCGGTGCTTGGGTCCTGCATCCCCTCTTGTTACTGCCGAGCTGCCACCGCGGGGTAGATATTTATTGCTCCTGTGGCTGGATTTCAGCGCTGTGCTGGTATCAGCTCCTGCTTAGTGAGGGCCAGCAGATGGCTGATGACCTCTTGAAAGAGTGTGATGTGATTGTTATTAATGGGTGTAAAGGAAAAGTAATTTGGGGAGCTACTTTCCAAACTTTAATCTTCTTTACTTTCCTGTCTCTGAGGGAACTGTGATGTTACTCTGTGGGTACTTGCTGTTCCCGTGGAATTATTTTTGTTTTTCCATTACACTGAAATATATCCACGAAGTTAACCTGCAGGTTTTTTTGATCTATTGTGAGAATTTCCAAAGGATGCTAACTTAATAGACCGGCTCTTTCCACTGAGGAAAGCCATCCAGCCTCAGCTCTGCTGCGACCAGCCAGTGAAATGATTCCTGTCAGGCACACAAAGCTCCTTTTTGAGCTGTAGAACAAACATGGGCTTTAGCTTGAAAATCAGCTTGGGGAAAAAAAAAGAAAAGGAAATGTCGTGGGGCTGCACACGTGCCCCAAAGCCTGCGTGTCCCACATGCCACGCGTGCCCCCGTGTGCCGGGGATGCGCAGCTGGGCCGCTCAGACAGGGGTGCCATGAGCAACCCGTGTTTGATATCCCCCCGAGCACTGCCAGCCTGCAAAACATCCAACCATCAACGGGAAATTTTCTGAAGCTAAAATCCCATCATTTTCTTCAGTGTCACCTTTCGTATAATTACTAAGCACGGAATTTATAATTAAATGGTATGACTGATTCTGTGACATTCCCATAGACACTTCACAAAGGCTATTTGTGTGCCTTGCTATTTTGTACAGTAATAACTGCAATCAGCATAACTACTATGATTTGTTTATCAAACGTCCCTTGGGTAGCTTCCGTTGTCATTTGTAAAACTTAGCGAGCATCACAATTTACATACCACTGCCTGTCTCGCGTTGCTGTTGAGTTGTGCTTCTGAAGCACCGTTGATGCTCAGCTCTGCAGAGGAACACAGTTGTCTTCCACATGCTGTGAAAAGTACACACCCAACAGTACAACCGCACAAATAGGCAAAATTCGGTAAAAATCTTGCAAAGAAAGAAGGCATCATATCTTCACAAGAGGGATCAAAGGGTATACTTTTTGAGCAATGGAATTAACAGGTTGAAAACTGAGGAGAAAAGGTTGTATTAAGTAGTCATCTATTCCTACCCTTGAATAAAGAGAGTCTGGAGGAACAAGCACGTGTGATCGCGTAGCTGATGGCTGTGTCATCGTGCCCAGGTTGACATTATGGCACTTGACTGCTTGGTGCTGCAACCTTCAGTGTTTGTCGCAAGTATAGAATGTGTGTTGGCATGAACATGTATCTTTTGCCTATAAAATATTCAAATGCTATGAAAGTATGATGAACTACCGATATAGTGTGGATTATATTAATACCATTAGGAGCAGTAGGTTAGCGCAGCGGATAAGCGGTGTAGTCACTGTCTCGCATCTATTAAGTGACCTCCTGCAACTGGAAATCCCCATTTTCTGGATCATTTGCCAGATGTTTTCTCCTTTTGTCCGAAATGCTGGAGCCTGGTGTCCACAGAGGTTTTTTGTGTTTTGTTTTGTTTTGTTTTGTTTTCCAAAATAACGTTAGCTTAAAAGAAAAGGGAAAATGTTCTCCCTAAGCACTGCTAAAACCTGATCTAGGAAGGGAGTTTTGTTGTGGTTATTTTTTTTGTTCCAAACTGCTCTATTCTCCAAAGGGCACGGCTAAATGACAGCTTGAGCAGATTATGATGCTTAAAAGGATGGGGATGGAGGCAGGGGTCCTGGAAGTCGTCAGCAGATAAGCTTCAGGGCGGTGTGGTATTATTTGCAGTTGAACCGGTCCCATCCAAGTGAAGAAAGCCGGTGTATGCCTGTATCCGCGGGAGCCGGCGGCGGGAACCCGGGATGTGTACGGGCTGCTGGAAAGCCTCAGTGGGGCATGAAAAGAGGATTACTGAGCCAGGGCGGTAAAGAGAGCTGACAGGACTGCTTCACACATAATAATTTATATTTCTCAGACAACAGAAGTGTACAATCCTTGCGGAAAGACATGGTTGCCTGAGTAAAGTTGCTGTTGCCTGAAACTTCCATAAATCAAGCTGTCTGAGGAAATGAGAATGCCGTTTGCTTTTACAGCTGGGTTGAGGGGGATTTTTTTCAGTTGGGTGCTTTTTTTTTTTCAGTTAGGGGTGCTCTGTGACTGGAGATTTTTGTACAGCGACATCAGCCCTGGGTCCTGGCCGGAGGTCACCGTAATAACAGCTGGTGATGCTCTATGAGAAACGTGATGTAGCCCCCTGCAGCAGTTTGGGTAACAAATGCCCAACGCCTTTGCTGGAGGGAGAAGAGCGGTGGTTCTTCCTAAGCGAAGCTGATTTAAAGTCAAAATACCAGAAGCACAGGTTTCACTGGAAAACAGATATCTTCCTTTTTTTATTCGCCTTTAAAATGATGTGGTAACTTCACTGGGGGGGGACATTAGACACTAAAATGCCTGAGAACACATCTATATTCACGTCTTTTTACTTTCCATATTTTTGCAAACATATAATGCAGTGGGAGCTAATTTTAATTTTTATTAAAAAATTTTTCTCATTCTTATATTTGCACAACATAACATAGAGACTGAGATGCAATCTTCAGATGACCTGGAAGTCTTCTGGGAGAATTATAAACTGTCTACTTCATATGTAAGAACATTTGTTTTAATTCCCATATAAAAGTGAGATAAATGGGTTTGTGATAACACAAGTCCAAAAATATCTCAAGTTACCACTTTATTTCCATATTACAAAATAACACAATTCACTGCATAATTAGAAAGCTGAATTAGATAAAAGGAGCAGTTGCTCCTGATTAGACTGTGAATGCAAAGCATTAGCCTACAAAAAAGTATTTCTGACTCCTAAAGAGTCTTTTATAAGATCTGCAGCTATAAGTTCTGTTATTATGGCCCAGCAGTTGAAAATCTATCCACTGGATTAGGAAAGACCAAAAGGCTTGATCCTGCAGTGCTTTACTTCTGAGAGTAATCCTAGCTCGTGCAAAATCGTCCATGGATATCATTTGTTCTGTAAAAATTGCTGGTTATTAGATGTGTGTATTCAAGACCAGTCAAATTTTCTCTCAAGGTTTTGAAGGTAATTTTCATCATTTCCATGAATAAAGCAAGAATGTGGAAAACATAGAAATCTAAAATTCAAATGGAAATCCTTTATGTAAAATAAATGACAAAATCTAGGTGCCTTTGCATGTGAATGATATCCTTAGGGTTCAGTTCTCTCCAGTGCACTGCTTAAAAGTCTGATGCATTTGTAACAGCAGTGTGTTAAGTTTAATATTAAGTTAGAATTTGACAAAATTCAGAGTCTACTTGAGAGAGAGAGGAGGGAGATGTGAGTGAGGATGACCCTCCAGAATGACTTTGTCCTTACGTCGTAGCAAATGCGTCTCCCAACCCTCTGTGGGACTGGGCTTGCAGACACCAACGCGGCATTGATTTCAGAAAGCTTTGATTTCCACTGGAAATACTTAGCTCAATCCCAGTTCTCATTCCTGTCGAGTTCGAGCATCTGTCATTAAATCTGCATCTTAATTTCTTAATTTGATCTCAGGTTTGGAAACTACCAGGTTTCACCAGCCAGCTGTAAAAGGCATGCGTGAATTATTAGACTCCCATTGTCGGTTGAATCTTATCCTTTGTATTTTAAGTCACCCATTTGCATTCATCTAAAATGCTTTCCGAGAGTTTATCAGAAGTAGTGAAATAAGAAATGAAATAGTTTCATGTAAACTGCATTTTTATGTTTGACTGGTAAAACCACAAAGCAGAGATAAAAAACATAAAACTAAGGCTCTGCATAATAAGCATATCTATTAGTTTCCCTTATCTTTATAGAGCTCCCATTTGTCATGAGAAGAAGCATTGTGTGTCACTCATCTTGCTGTGTTCTACAAAAGCTCTTTTCTCCCTTTCCTTTTATCTCCCATCGGCGTTTGCAAGGTAGGAAACTTTGCTGGCGTGGTGCTGCAGAAGACCCCATTCGCGAAATAATCATTTAACCTTCAACCCCTTAATAGCAGAAGGAAATAGAAATTACTACCTGTGTGCACCTCGATAAAAATGCTGCTGGTTGCAGCTTTTGCAATCGCAGCAGCCCAGGATTAAGGGGAAAATGTTGGGTCAAACCATCCTCAGGGTAAGTCACCTCCAAGTCAGGTCAGATCCCCACTGGTGGAGCCCGTGGAAAACTCTGGAGGGAAGCCACTGGCCATAACATGTGGCTGTGGAGGTGCTGGAGCACTAGGGCAGAAATCTGTGCTGGGGAGGAATCTCGGGAGCAACCATGTCCCAGGGACCTTGTGCCCACCCACCCAAAACTCCCATGTTGGGAGCGTGGCTCAGAGGACAGCAAATGGCTCCGGGGGTGGATTTTCGCTGATCATACCTGCAAGACCACAAGCCCATCAAATGGAGTTACAGGGCTCCTGCGTGGGAGGAGGTGGCCTCGGTGCGGGTTGTGTGTCCTATTCCAAAGGAGCTCACAAAGAGGGTCCCCTTCTTCTCTTGGTGTGTACGATCTGCGCTTGTTCTTACCTTCTCTTTCTGAAAAGGAACGTTAGTATTGCATACCCAACTCATCAGCTGCTCCAACATTCAGAGAATGTCACGCGTAGGTAACAAATACTTCTGCTGAGGCTCCTTTTGAAAACTTCTTGCTACATCGTGCTTTTGAAAGTAGCTCTTAACTCAAAATGCATCTTTCCTTCTGCTTTTCTAGGATTTTTTGTTGCTGTCACACACAGTGTGTCTATGACATGTGTCCGAGTGTGGTGATAAAAAGTTATTTTGCTTAACTGACAAGTCCATCAAAATTTCTATGGGGGGCTGTTGTTTTCCATGCTGAAGAAGAAGTGGGATTGGGTGGAGAATATCTGTAATCAAACATAAATATGCTATTTCTGTCCGTGGAACATAAACAACTAATTATGTGTGTCATGCTGGCAATGCTGTTCCATTAGCTTTTTTTTTTTCTTTTTTATTAATTTTTTTCCCTGTGGTACAAATTGCTGCTTGCTGTATAAAGGTTTTTATGTTCTCTAGGAAAGAGAATCAAGAGTTAGTTGCAAAACATTACCATGCATTTTTCACCATATGGCTACTCGGACAGACTTTCTGTGAGTTGAAGTCGTTTGAGATAACTGCTGAACAAAGCACGGCTTTGAAGTACTGATGATATATCTTCTGCATTTGTGACAGAGCTCTTCTCTGACGTGGATCTTCTCTAACCTTGTGGAAACGTAGATCTCACTCAGTAATACTGCTTAGTAGGTATTCACTGCCTGTCAGGTTTAGTTGCGTATCTTTTGTGTAGAAACAGAGGTAATTATTAAATACATTTTACAGAGCCGCATACTTTTCAGACTGAACCAGAAGGACTGCAGACATTATTTAAGGAAGCCTTTTTCCCAAGTATTAGCAGAGAGGTGTGTGGTCTGAATACAGAGCTGGGAACCAGATGGTCCCTCGGTGTGGTGTCATTTGTCAGGTGTGCAGTCCACAGCATCCTCCTGGCCTTCAGAGGTGTTGGTGCCTGCAGCTCCTATAACAATTGCAGCAGCTTTTTATAAAATAGAAGCAATAATTACCTAACTTAGCAAGGATAAAAGCTGGTAGTCAGTTACACTTTGAAGAAAAGGAGGGTATCTTCTTGTTTATCCTTCAGCCCTTAAATGTTATCTTTTGTATATTTGCTTCTAGCTATTAAATTTGTTTAATAAATACTTAAGTCTGTGTTATTTATATCAATGCAAAGTACTTGACCCCAATTGAGTTGCAGCTGATTTGTGTGAACATAACTGAAAGGAGGATCAGCTCCAAGGAAGCAAATGCATTGTGAACTGTCTTCTCTTTTGAATGTTCTTATAAGACAAATAGACATAGTGCTTATGTACAGAGAAATAAAGGTATAGAGTATATCTCTGTAGTGTAACGACACTTAACTGCAAGGTATAAGGTGAGGAATAACCAGCCAGGTAGTAACTGCACCGAAGAGCAGCAGGCAACACTACCTGAGTGTGAAAAATAAACATCGTGTTTCGCAGCAGTGCTGTAAGATAAATCCAGAAAATAATCCTCCAGCAAGGAGGCTTCAGTAGAGCACCACACTGGGGCTGGAGCCTCGCACCTCGTTGAAGCAGTGGGTCAATGGCAGTGTGCAGGTTAGGGGGAGACAGAAGGGCCTGAGGTCTCCCCCGTGGCTTAAGTTGGGAGAAATTACCCTATTATCTGCCAAAGCCCAAGGGGCAACATGGTACCATGCTGGTCTTTGAAACTTTAAAAGGCAATAACTATTTAAATGTAAAAGAAGACAGCAGAGGGTGTGGTGGCCACCTGCTGTCCATGCCACCAGGAGAGGACAATTAGCAGCTTCACTCAGGTACAGACCAAACGTTTTGGAGACCTGAGCGCTCTACAAGAGTTTGGTTAGCAGGCTGTGAAACCTCCGGCTGAGGGTGGGTTTAGGACAAGGGTTGACAGGGTGATCTGTTGGGAGTAGTTCTGGTGTGAATGGCTTCTTCTCAGGCAGGGTTTAGGTGAGGTGACCCCTTGGGCTCCTTCCCAGCCTTGAATGGTGTAACTTGGCCCAGCGTATCTCTTCACCAGACGAGATGGGTTATGTCCCAGTGTTGTTAATTTGGCAACGTTTCTGACAACATCAGTGTCATTTCCTTCTGATAATGAGCAAACAGAAACTGAGAAGGCACTTTAGTTTCTGCTTGTGTGCCTCTGTATGGAGACTCATCCGTGCACAGCACGTTTTTTGTGTTTTCTGTAAGGTATTTTATTGCTTCCAGTGGTGGTCTTAATCACTATAATAGCAGCTGTTATGTAGCTATAACTAGCAAGGCTGGAGACATTCATATTTTTCTAAATATGGGAATTTGGAAATACCTGGGCAGTCAGCATTTTAGTCTGCCATTGTATTTATTCATGGAGTTTTTCCATCAGAAATTCAGGCTGATTAGCACTGAATAGGGGGAGAAGAGGAAATAGTGTTCTGAAGAAATCACCCTCAATGTGTAAGGATTTCCCCATCTATATGGATTTACTGTATATTTAATTTTTGAAGAGGATCCGCAGAGACTTTGCTCCCTCTTCAGCTCCCTCACACCTGTATTGTGCTGCCTCTGTGCCTTTTAACTGTGCCTAATCCTCTTAAGTTGCGAGAATTGTTCTAGTTTATCTATTGTGTCCTCTGAAAAGATAATTTTTTAAAAAAAACAAAAAAAGGGCTTTTCTCCCCCTGCGTATTTGCAGAATACGTTTTTGAATCTTTGTGGTTGCTTTGAATGCTCATCTCGTGGCAGCACCTGGTCTCTGATTGCATATATACTATTTTTTGATAATAAGCATAGCTGAATGTCACGAGCGCACAAATCATTTCAATGCAAAGTTATTTCAATGAATTGTAGAGAAACTAAGTATAGTAAAAACAAAAAAAAAAACACCTTCCTCAAATTTTTTAAAAAAGTAAGATTTTTTTTTTTATTAATCTGTATTATTATAGTGCCTCTTCTATAACTTACAGTAGACCTAAATTTAAATTGATACCAGCATTATTTCAATCCAAATCTGATCTTCACTCTTTAAATAAACAAACGGAAGCTATACCATAAGGATATAGCAGAAATTATATCATTAAGGACACTGAAAGATTCTGGCATTGAGCCTCCAAAGAGGCTGTAGATATACCAGGTAGCTGATGTGGGTTGGACCTTGCGGTGGTTTGCAGTGCAAAGGTCTCAGCTCACACATCTTAAAAATTGCTTTTAAATGGTTCCTTAATGTTTGAAATACTACACCCTTCTTCCCAGTCATCTTATTTGTAATAGAGTCTCATGTGTTGTGTCTCCTAGCTCTACATACAAACTACCACACTTACAATATCCATGAACTTAAGTGCTTCAGTGGCCCTGGGGATGCTTTACATGCCGAAGGTGTACATCATCATCTTCCACCCTGAGCTAAACGTCCAGAAACGGAAACGCAGCTTCAAGGCTGTGGTGACAGCAGCGACCATGTCGTCACGGCTCTCGCACAAACCCAGCGACCGGCCCAACGGCGAAGCCAAAACGGAGCTGTGTGAGAACGTAGACCCAAACAGTAAGTACTGCCCACCTTCTGTCGGATGGCTCGCCGGGGGTTTCGGAGGCTTTGACCAATATTTGAATTTTAGGGCCTTTGTACTATTTGGCCTTCTCAGTTAAAGACTTTTGATGTGTCTCGCTTTTTAAATTCTCTGTTTCCTCTTTGCTTTTTTGGGTTGTGCCAGTTGGCAGCAACTCCTCACAAGATGTTTGGTAGCTGTGGGTAACTCCTCCTCCTTTCCCTCCACTGTGAGTGAGAGATCAGCAGCATCCTTGAGCGCCAGACCCTTCAGCCTGTGTCCAAATCCAGCCTCCCTAACCCTGGCAGGGACAGTTTCCAGGATGAAAGGAGGGATTGATAACTCTGCTAACCTGAGTTATTTTATTTCTTGCAAAGTTTCTTCACAAAAATCTCAACAATCCTTGAAGATTCCCATTTAAGGATTTTATCCGGTCCTATAAAAGTGAATGCAAATCTCGCCACTGATTTAAAAGGAAAAGAGATCGAAAAGATGCTTCCAGTTTCCTTAATGTGCATAGCATGGTATATTGTAGCACAAAATTACATACTGAGGCCATCAAATTTGATTTGCATTTGAATCTGGAAGGAGTTGAGGAAGGAGACAGCTGCACAACTTTGTAGCATATTGGAAAGGTTTAGACATGTCTGCAGTTTTTATGAAAAACAGATCTGAATGTGGAGAAATGCCCTTTCCTTGCCCGTGATCCGTTCATCCATTTGCTGCTGAAATCCCTGCCACTTCTTGTCTATTAACTGCCGCCTGAATATCTGCCTCAAAGCAGAAACTCTGCTGTCAAAGCAAAGTGGAAACAGCCAGCAAATTATTGACACAGCACTTTTCCTCCCTTTATTCACCTCTTGAGTATTTTTCTCTGATGTCTTATCATGCAGGTATACAAAATGTATTCCAACTGGAAAAACAAAATTTGTCTTTAGAAAATAAACTAGCTGAACTATCTGAACTGTGATTCTGACATAAGGCAGTAAAGAAATGCTTCTCATAAATTAAGGGCCATATTATGCCTCCTCCCATCATACTGAATAGAGACCTCACTGCAAGAGGAAATACATACATTTCCCGCGTTAGGGTGTTACCCAGCAAGAGTGAGAGTTGCAGAGTCCTCGGCCAAGTCAAATTTCTGGCCCCGATGAAGGAGCCCCTTCCCCTTGCCCTCGTCCCCCCATCTCCTCGCTGCGCTGCTGCTGCTGCTGAGGTCCATCCCCCCGACCGCTCCTCCAGCTGCTCGGGCAGCACTGCCCCGGAGACGGCCCGGTCGGAACAAGGCTTTGAGGATGGAGGGAGAGAAAGGAGGAGGATGGGAGGGGAGGAGGGAAGGGGATTTAGAAAGTGTGTGTTGCTGAACTGCGTTTCACTAATTGCTGTGCTGGCCAAATGGGTTGGAGTTAGCTTCTCCTCCAGAAAAGTCAAAACCTAAAAATTTCTACTCAAAGGACTTGAACGACAAGAAAAATAGAAAAGTTCTGCCGATGGCATGTTCAATGCAGAAGCAGAGGTAGACCCCCGCGGGAACTACAGCTTGGGGCTTTCTGACTCTGGGCTTCCCCTCCTGGTCTCATTCTCCTGTGCTGCATCTTATTGCTGTTTTCCGACTTCTGAGAATATTTCCCCCTGCCAAAGAACAGTCAGATTTTTCCCTGGGAAGGAGATATGTTTATTAAAAAGAAATATTGCTCACTTAACCCACCATATTCCTGGTAAAATACAACATTGGTTTCACCGAGGACTATATAGTAGAATATGTTTTTAAGAGGCAGGAGAAGTCGGGACAGAATCCCTGTGCTTGCCGAGATCTACCAGTTTCTGCCTTAAGCATCCAGTCGTCAGTCCCGGTTTTGTTAACGCTGATTTAAAGCTGGGGTAAAGTCCACGGGGAGCGAAACCCTCACAACTTTGGAATTAGTGTGCATGAAGGAAGAATGCTTTCCCTGAACTCATTTGCTTACACGTAGGATTCTAAAGCATATAAATTTGTTTGTTCAACCTAGCCAGTCAGGAAATGTGCAATAGTATTCATTTATATGTCTTTCTCCAAGTACTGGGCTTTTAAATTTTTTATGGTTTGGAAAATAAATTTTCTTTTAAATCTTTTAATTATTTTTATATATAGTACCATCTGTTCATATTATCAGCTGCACCTACTAGTACTATTTCATTACCTGGATATGTGTGTTAATAAAAATTATTAGAAAATCAAATGAAATAAATTACTGCCGTACTTAAAGCATTTAGGTACATTTAGTCCAGTGTAGGCTACTACTACAGTTAACGGGAGCTCCCCTACAGTGTTCAGTAGGTTGTCAATCAACCCCCTAGTCAGGCAACATTCAGCATGTATGTCTACACAAGTAATTCATTGAATAGCTGAATTGAGGCTCTTTTTAAAAGATCTGAATATTTTGTTTAAAAAAAAATGTTTGCAGTTCCATTTTTAGGTGGAAAAATTGAAAATAGTAATGAGCTCAAAAAAAAAGCAGTGTCATCCAAGCAAAACTCTTCACGTTTTCACTGAAATTTTGAAAATGGTCTCTGTAAATAATTAAGGGTTTGATGTTTTTATAGCAACTTAAGTGAGGAGCGCAGGGGTGGGAAGTCCTGGTTGTTAGTTCTGCTCCAGGCTCCTCTGAAACTCGCTAAGTTAGGCTGAAAGTAAATTAATTGAAGGGGATTAAAGGATGAGCCTGAGACTCATCAGCACTGTGCAAAGCTAGCTTAGGTGTGGATCTGGCTTCGCTACCAAGTGTTTCCTTGTAAGTGCAAAAGTACAGTTGGGTTTTCCAGTTTGATTTTCTGTTGTATTTCTTGGGGATGCTGCTGTTCATGACTCGCTCAGGTGCTGGAGACTGGAGTTGCCATTTCTATTGAAAATACACAAATATTTCCTATCTCTTAAGAACCCATTAACACTGAGCCACCCGCATGGGATTCATGTACCTCCAAACACTGGGGAGTTTGGTAACTATGCCCAAATTTATGGCCTGTCCTGCGTATATGCCAGAGCCAAAACCAAAAGCAAAATGTGGATGGTTTTAGAGAAAAATGGCCTTGGAAAAAAACTTCCATGATGTAGTAAACTTTAAAAGAATGCCTAACGAACTGAAGATGGGCATGTAAAACTGGAAGGCCTATAGATTACCTGAGCGGCTTCCTAAGAGCAGGTGGTCCTCAGCAGTGGCGCTGTGCATCGTGCAGAAGCGCTGCACACAACTCTCGGGTGATCTGCAGGAATCCGAGCTCGGAAAAATGTGCAGAGCACTCAGGAGGGCTGGGCTCCAGTGCTGAGGTTTAAGTGTGAGTATAAACGAAGAAACTGCACTAATGTGGGCGCAAAGTCACGTGAAATGCAGTGACCTTGTATCCCACCCACCAGGAGGAACAGGGGCTCGCTGTGCTGCAGCTTTTTATTTAGAATATATGGGAAGCAAGAAATTTCACCAGTTGAGTTCCCCATGTCCTGGGAGGGCTTTTGTGCTGAATGGGATATATTGAGGCCAAGCTTTTCAGTCTAAAACTGCATTGCTTACGAAAACTCTCTCAATCATTCCAGTTTGCCATCTGGCACGTGCATGCTTTTACTCATTCAACAGCTTTTTCCTGCTAATACATGTTTGCGTCAGATTCAGAGGAGCAGAATTTGGTGCACAGCAGCTTCCATCCGTGTAACGAGTTCATTCTGCTCTCATGGGTCTTTGGTCAAATTTCACACTGCTTGAGAAGATGCTTCTCATCAAGCCTGCAGTTGAACAGATAGTGAGTGCTTCTGCCCGGTTCTCTGCTTGTGTTTCTGCTGCCAGAACAGAGTGTCAGAGCAGGAGGGAAACATTTGAACCTCTAACCCATACTTAACTTCTATTGAGATTTACACATAATTACTCCTTTTCCCTAGCAACTTGTTTTAATTCATGGCTTTACCAAAGAGAGCGACAGGGAAGTCAGCCTCTCGGTTGTTTGGGAATGAGGAGGTTGTGCCTCTGGCAGGCTGGAGGAGCAGACCTTGCTGGAAGGGTGTTTGCTTTCTTGCAGGAATTGGGGTAGGGTCTTTCGGGACTTAGCAGCACAGGCAGTGTAGGTTTTCCATTGTCCACATTCCCAATCTCATGGGGAAAATCTCATTTTTCCTCCCCTTTTTTTTTCTCCGCTATACCAATACAGCTCTGAGATCACGATGAGTATTGCAGAGTACCCAGTAGCAGACAGTACTGAACAGGGCCATGGAGCATCTCTGGGGCACTGACCCAGTGCGTCAAAGTGACAGCTATTGGAAAGACAGAGCAGCTCCTGGGGGGAGACCGCTTTCCCCGAGGAGTTTAGTTGAGAGTTGTTGAGAAGTGGCAAAGGAAAGGTGTCACCATGGCCTAGCTAGAAAACTTTAAGGTCTGAAAACTTAGAATTTTCAGTCTAATTTTCAGTAGGGTTATAAGTTTGTGGACTTCTAAGTTAGCAGGTTCTTCTAAGTTAGCTATGTCTGCTTACCTGTGCAGACATATTCGAGATGATATTTATTTAGCATTAAGTAGAACTTACTTGGCAGTTGATTCCGTTTTCAGCAGTGAAGTGCAATCACCGCCAGGTGTCCGCAGACAGACCAGGCATTATTTGCATCCATTTTAAAACAGCGCGTTCTGTGTGCTGTCAGCCTCTCTCTATCGCAAGGGCAGCGAGAGCAGCGTAGATCCACCCTCGCTGTTCTCCGTGTGTTGAGAATGGACAGAGACTGTGGGGCTTCCCCTCTGGAAACTGTGGATAGTGCATGTGGAGCACAACCATCTCCTGGCTCGGGCAGACGTGCAGACACCGCTGTGCGAATGCTCCGTGCTGTGCCCTGGTGTGTTCGTGTGTTTGTTCGTGTTCATCCTTAGCATCATGCCATGACGTTGCATATCCCATCTTTCTGAAGCAACACCCTGAAATGGTTGCCGATGATGCCAAGGGACCTGAGAGTGACTGCATGGGTGAGGAAGGACTGGGGAGTCTTAAATTAACTTGGGTGAGGAAGGACTGGGGAGTCTTAAAGCCAAATGGTCCAGAGTTTGTTCAGGGGAGAGTTAAAAAAAAATAAAAAATCAACCAGACCCGCTCTTTTCTGAGCAGCTGCTCCCATGTTCAGAGGTACCTGAACTTCTGCGAACTGGTTCATTTATTTCTAGCCCTGAGTTAATTTTGTGAAGTGGCACCTCTCGGCTTTCCACTATCATGGCTCTAATCTGAGCTCTTCAGTTGGATTAATGTTGCGGCCTCCATGACAGGGCAAAACTTGAAGAGTTTATTGTGAACAGACATATTATACATACCAATGTATTTACTTTTCCTGTAGACTGCATACCACCAGTAAGAAAGAGTGTTAAAAAATCTGTTACTTGGTACACTCTTCCACCTACTGTATAGCTTTTGCCTGCTTTCCAAAAAGGTAAGGAAAAATCCAGCTTCTTATTACTTTATTCTCAAATTATTATTATGATTATTATATACATGACTAAACGAGGAATGTGCATTAGTGCAGCTGTGTTAAAACAAGTATCTAACTTAAAAATTGTTCACACATCCATTACCTAAAGCTCCCACGTGAAGGGCTTGCTTTGGAAAGGGGAGAGCCAGGACCTGGGTGGTTTTGATCCCTGTGCTTTGCCCCAGCGAAACAAGGGCCTGGTGGTCTTCCACTTCCCACCGGTGGAGGTGGGTCCCAGTAAAGCCTTTGGAGACGTAGATATTTGGCAACAATTTTAAAAAGGAACAAACAAATCATCAAAAGTTAATTATGGCAATCAGATCTAACAACTAACAAAATACTTTCTGAGTCATTTCTAGCGGCTTTACCAGCAGGGTTGCTTGGCAGCATAAAAATAAAGTTTGCTAACGTGTGAGCGATCTCCTTTACTCTAAAATTATAAATGGCTCAAAAAAAGGTTGCAAAATATATTTTTTTTTCCACTGTGGGTGATCCCAGTAACCACTCCTGAATAACCACGAGTGAACAATTTTTGAGGGCTGGCTTTTTCTGAGTGTTGTGACTGCCTACGTGGTGATCTTGTGAGCTAATTTTGTAATTGTCACTTCATCAGCTTTTCTACTGAAATTAGGGGAATGAGAAAGCATTTGATATTGGAGGCAATTAACTTACTGTCGTGGTTTGGGACTCTAACAACCATTAATAATTATTTCCCATATCTTCAATTCCGTGTGTGTGCTCAGACGGCTTTGCCCACTCCTTTGAGGTTTTGCCCAGGTATGAGAGGTGCTGACCTGGTTTCTGCCGTACTGTGCGGTTGGTGCCAGAAGAAATTGCTGTATACAGCCTTCAAAATGTTTAGCTGAGCTCTAATAGGTGAGAACTTATATCAGCAAAGGCAGGAATGCTGCTTGAATTGGGTCTCTGAGTCATAGGGAAAAAAATACTAATATCTTTAGCTGGTGTAAATTGCCACAGCTCCAGTTTCAATTCAACTGGAGTTCTTGCAAAGTGTTCAAATTGCTTTTTATTGTATTTGAATCGTGCCCATTTTTCTGACTTACACAGCTCGGGCAGAAAGCCTTATTTAAGGTGTGAAGCTTTCTACGAACGACCTGCCTCACTGCAGGGCCAGAAGGGTTGAGGGGGGAAATATAACGAATAGGGAGGAGAAGGGGCCACTCAAGGCATTATTGCAAATCAAATGTGAAAGAGTAAAGGGCCACTTTGTGAAGACGAAATTGCTAAAGGAAGGGGATGAGAAGAAAAGGGGAGAGGTGGAAGACACCCTAAATCTAAGGAGAAATCACTTTTTTATATAAAATTTAAAAACCATTTAAAATTTAAAGAATTAGGAGCTCACACAGATTTCTAAAAATCATTTTTTCCATGTAACGTTATTGTATAATGTAAGGAATTGCTCTCTGCAAAGGCGCACGATTTTGTCATTCAAGTCCTATAAAAAGCGAATGGACATTCAGATCCTTCAAGCAGATTTTTAAATTTGGGCCACACCAAGCTATGAAAAATGCTACAGCCGAGGATGGTTTGGGCTTGTGATGGTCTTGCCCACACCAGCGCTCTTCTGCATCAGGTCCTGTTCTCCATTTCTCACCCGGGAGTGTTTCTTTTCCAGCTGGGCTGGGTGCTGTAGCTCTGGTTGCTGTGTTTTGATTTGTTCTTTCAGGAATACAAAACAAAAAACAGCAAGAGACAATATACTGTATTAAAAGCAAAGCAATGATATCAGGAAAACATCAACGTAGTTGTAAATTGACACTCGTTTTGCTAGCAACGTATTTGTATGTAGGTATGAACACAGTGCTCAAGCCATTACTTGGCTATGTCAGTTTCTGGTATGTGATGCACAGAGACACGCATTTATGATGCTTTTAAATTGTTTCCTGTGAGTGACAAATAGGACTTCTTTACTGTTGGGACTGATGGAAATACAAGGCTTGAAAAACTCTACATGGTATCTGGGTCAGGGGAAAAAAAAATTCCCTCACCTGAACTAGGCGAAGAAACACTAAATGCTTCTGTAGAGTCACATTTGGTACCGTAGAAATACCTGCAGCACTTTTCTCCTGACCCATCGCCAAGCAATATGCTTACAAGTCAGGAGGAAAAGACAGTGCAGTGACTAAAGTGCTTGTGATACCTGAAAGACCTGGATCGGTCCCTTGGGCTTTCAGAGCCTCCCAGTGCGAGGCTGCCGTGCTCCCCTGGAAGATGATGTTGAGATGCTCCTGCATTGCAGATGGGATCATGTAAGTCCCAGAAAGACAGCTCCTGTCTTCTGCTGCCTCCTGGACCTGAGGAACAAGGAACATAATGTTTTGAGGGTAGCATGAGTCTGACACTTCATGCCAAGGTCAGTGAATTCTTCTTCTAAGCTGGTGCAAAGACTGTGTGGCTTTCTTCAGCGTGTCCCTTCGGCACACTGGAGTTACTGGGCATTTTGCCATGTGTGTAATACAGACTCTTTAACAGGGGTTTGCTTCTGTGTAAGAAGGACAAAGAAAACCATGGCATGGGTTACTTTTCTGCTGTGGGAAGGACCTGAGTGATGCCCATGAGTTGCTGTGCTCTGAAGTCTGCGATATTATTTATAAAAGCCGTCAAAGAGAGGCTGAATGGAGAGTGTCCCCCTGCTTTTTTGGTTGATTATTATTACTGGGAATTGTTATTTTGATTGCTTTTTGCAAGGAGATGGTACTGGTAGTCCTTCAGCACTTAAAGCTGGTTTAGTAGGGGTGATGGTGAAACACTGCAACTCATCAGCAACCTTTTATCATTTGTCTGTCTTTTCTGCTGAACTTTGACTTGATCTGGGCCAGATGCTGAGCATGTCTAAACCACAGTGGTCCCATTGCTTTGAAGAAGAAATGTCAATTGGTATTAGCTGAGGCTCTGGCCTCAGATTTTCAAGCAACAGCTAACCTTTCCACCTTAGCTATGTGCCGCAGAGCTCGGCTGCGAGGGGTTAAGGACACAAAGAGGAGCAGCTACCTGCTCAGCAGAAATGCTTTCTGAACTTTGGACTGCAGCTGGCAGATCCTTGAACTTTGCGTTCCTGTTGAATTCACGTTGGGGTTCCCCTTGGCTGGTCCTGCGCGCTGCTTTGGGCAATGAGTAGATCTCCAGTAGCAACTGAATTAATTTGAAAATGCCGATCATTGTACCTCTCTGCAAGGGCAGACCTGGGAGGGTTGGCTTTTACACAGAGCGGGCCACCAACACCACTGAGGCTGTTAGACAATTCTAGTCCTATTAGGAGCGTGGGGAGCTCAGCCACTGACTGAGGCAAGGGCTCTCCTCCCAGGGCCTGGGCACAGTGTGCTGTTTCCAAAAGGTTTGAAGTTGCATTGCAAGTCATTTTTTGGCTTGATCTGTATGCAGAGGAATTTCCATGGTGATTGCAAAGTGTTGAGATCATTTAGAAGGTATGTGCAGCACCACGTTGTGTGAAGTCGTTACATTTCTTGGTCATATCTCTCCTAGAATGTATATGCGATTACTCAGATTATGCTATAATGAAGGTGGTGTGATGTGAGTCATGACATGGTTTCAAAATGGTCTTGGGCTTATGTTGAAAGACGTAAATAGTTCCAGTTTCCTTCTAGTGCCAAGGATTTTCCGTGCCTCTCTTCCTCTCGCGCGCAGTCCCAGGGACCCCGGGGCCACCAACGCCTTCCAGCAGCATCATCTCTGGGGACTGGGCAACTCTCTGAAGGCTTTGGGTCTGAATTGTGTGATGTTCTGTAGCTTGTCACGCATTAGAGTATGTGGTATAGAATAATTATTTTCTGGATTGAAGCGTCATTTTCGTTTTAAATCTGGATGGTTTCATCCTGAGAAAGTGCTCTGTGTTTAACCTCACTTGAAGGATTTTCTATTCAGTGGGGACTGCTAAGAAATGAGAATTTGCGGTCAAAATTCATAAGCAAAAGACTTTGACAGGTCTTCACTGCATCTATTTTTATTCTAGAATGGCTCACTGAAAAACTAAACATTTACCATAAATTTCTTCTAATGATGATATGTTTATTTTGAAAGTATTGCACAGAGGTACATCCAAATAAGCCCATGCGACACCCCAAATTAGTCCCTAATACATATTTTCCTGTTTCTCAAGTTGTAAATGGTTTTATTGACAGGGTAGATTCCACTTTATTTGGTTGATCATGGGACGAGTCGCACTGGGGGAGCCCCAGATCTCGCCCTTGGTCTGCACAAGACGCGGTGCAGGAGCGATGGCATCACTGCCCACTGCGTGCGGCCACCGCAGTGGCAGCCCCCGTGCCGTGGTCTGTAAAACTTCATCTGCAGAGCAGATTACACGTGATAGCGGAGGCACTCAAGCATAAAATGGATGAGCAAGTTCACTTCCCTTTTTAGCAAGTTTTTCAGTTGGAATTGGTTTCCTCTCACCCTCCTGGAGAAGGGCTCAGCTCTTCAGGAGCACGGGCTCCCCCAGGGTTCCTCTGGGTTAGCAAATGGGAGTGCTCTAAACTACCAAAATGGGATTTTGGCATTAGGGGTTGGCTGGTCCCATTCCTCTGCAGGAGCTCGGCTTTGTGTTTTGTTTCCACCTACTTACTGCAGAACCTGAGCATTTTTCCTGTTGTTCTCAACTGATACTTCAGCTGCTCTTTGCGGTTGTTTTGGACGTGGTGCGAAGGACCGCGCCTTGCCCATGGCAGGGGGCTGGACTAGGTGGCCTTAAAAGGTCCCTTTCAACCCAAACCGCTCTATGCCCAGGCAATAAATTGGGAATCAAAGGAGTATGTATTTTATTGCAGCGAGGTCACTGCCCCACCGGGGCTGGTGCCTTTCCCTGTGTCATACGCTGAGTCTTGTCCCGCTGCTGCAGTCTGTATGTCCCTCACCCTCTTGTCCCAAGGGAAGGACAGGGGCAGGACTCACTCTGCTTCTGTTGGGAGACTTGCAGAAACACTGCTCACCACTGACCGGGCGCCACTTATTAAAGCTTTAGCAAAAATGTGTTTGCAACAGACTGCATTGTAATCGCTCCCCCTCAGGAGCAGTAGCTCTTATTTTTATGTAACTTTGCATAGCATAGTTTGATAAAGCAGATAAAACACAATTTGCTGTTGTGCCACACTATGAAGCATAGCTGCATTTTTTATTTTCCATTTTCTACTGTTCAGAGGTGATTTTTTTTCCTCCCTTTTCTTGTAATCACTGCGTACTTTTTCTCCTGAGCTGCTTTCCCAGTCGTCACTACCAGTTGGGGACGCATCTCTAGTGCTGGTCAGGAGATGCTCACAGGTCCCTTCTACGCGTCGTCAGGCTCTTTGCACTCCAGTACTTTTGCAAATTTAAGCCAGAAACTGGCACGTAAGTATTTATTCCCGAAATTACTTATTCATTAGCACATGTTTTCCAAGCCGCAGCCCAGCTACATTTGATGAGGTTGAGCAACCTTTAATTTTGTACACACCGAGGGGTATCCGTAATGAGACCTGTTTTCCACGGGTACAATTTTGCAGGTTTGATATTGTCTTATTTACTTTTTAAGCTAGAAGATCTATACAGATACAGCCTCTAAAGAGATGAAGACGTGCAGGACTAAAGTACCTTAAGACCAATATGCTGGAAAGAAAATACAGTTTGGTGTGCTCTGAAGAGTGAGTGAAACTGAAATGCGCGGTTTGATGTTTTTGACACATCCATTGGTTTGGGTGAGTTCCTTTTCCCATACTGTCCCCAGACCCTTCCCCACCGGCACGACCAGGGGCTCCGGGGCAGAGCAGAGCCCTCCCGCTCCCCACAGGGCAGCGGAGCAGGACCCCATCCCCGCAGTGACCAGCTGCTCTCTCCAGGTTTCTCCTTTAAAAAAAGGAAAAAGCAGGACTTTTTTTCCGAGAACATAATTCCTCCTCCCCCCTCCATTTGCATTTGCACATTCAATTGGCATTTTAATTTTTACCAGTTTCTCAAGGTCTCGATATCCATTTGAATCAGTGTTTCAGGTTTTATATATCCATGACAGCATCCTGTTGCCCGGCAGCCAGAGTAGTGCCAGAAATTATTCTCTCCCTAACCACCTTGTGGGGTTTGCAGTTACCCTTCTTGGCAATGCAAGGTTAGACTCTTCTCATGACATTTCAAACTGTGAAGGATATCCCTCACAATGGATATAGATTTTTTTAAACCATGAGCAGTATGTGTTATTTAAATGCTTCATTTAAACCTCTCAGAAATAAGATTTTGCAACTGTTGCTTGAATGAGACCTAGAGGTAGGTCGGGGGAAGCCAAGTCTTCATCCTTTTGACTTTGTTAAGCATAGCTGGACTCCAGCTACTTATGAGATTATTTCTTTAATTAATATTATTATGTGGCCAGGAAATTTTGCTGGAAAAACTCCTAAGTGTGCTACTGAAAAGGCAGTGGGTACCATGAGACCCTGGGGAGTTTGTAGCCTCCAGGGCAGCGTGGTTCCCCCGGGAGCCGGGTCCGGGTCCCCTCCTGTCCGAATGTTTCGGGGTTGGTTACTTTCTTTTCACATCACAAAATAACTAGATGTGATGATGATGCACTTTAATACATGCACGTAATTGCATGCTCCCATATTAATTATTTTGCACACCTTTTATGACTTACATGATAAAAGACTTGTAAATATGCAGGAAAGCGTCAGACCTTCAAAAAAGTGAAATTCTTTATGCATTTAAATGATGACCTTATAGTTTGAGGTTTGAACAGTGCTGGTTAACACACCTTATTCATGGCTATAAGTGCTTTGGATATTAAAAGCTAGGTAGCTAGATATACATCTTTGAGGCACAAGTGAGTATTAATTAGTGTATTAGCATTAGTATTCCTCTTTTGTTCCATTGTTTCTCTGTCATTTTATGTGATCTTTTTTCCTAGGCAATTTGGAAGAAGAGCGAGCTGTAAATTTTGCATATATTGTTATACCTCATGGACCAGTCCCTCTCTCGCTTTTTTGCCTAATAAACTCTTAGTAGCGCTGAGTTATCCCTTTGACTAATTTATCAGTCCTTACGTCCTCTCAGGGAGAATTTGTCAAATTCATAAATTGTAATATCAGGGAAAAGACAAAGACTTTTGGCTCTCTTGTCTTCCATACATTTATGACGACTCCCTTTTTCTCCCGAGCAGGGGAAATGTCACCCTGACAGGACCCACCTGATGCTGTTCTCACGTGGTAGCTTGCTGTAGTCTCTTACGCACGCTCACATCCTCATCTGTGTTAATGAGGTGACTCAGACACAGAGTTGTAGGATTATGAAATCAGACTTGACATTCTCAGCTCAATTTCACTGAAATCACTGGAATTTCCCCAGGCTAGGACATTGCAATATTTGGAATCATATTTCTACCCAAGCAACAGGAAACATTACGACCACATTTTGCAGCTTTCGGGATGTCTACTCTTTCAATTGTTATTGCTATTGTAATTATAACAAAAGTGTCCCCAAGAGCAGCCATGATCCGTAACCTCCGGTGCAAAACCTGACTTAATATAATCATGAATCTTCCACTCCCAAGAAAGGTTTACAAACTCAGACACAGAATGTTGTCTGGCCACTGAGGATAAAAGTGTGGGTAGTTTGACTGGAAGTAGCTAGAAAAGAGATTTGAGGAGGGTACCTAAAGGGGGCCTACAAGAAAACGGGAGAGGGATGTTGTACAAGGGCATGTAGTGATAGGAGGAGGGGTAACGGCTTCAAACTGGTCCATGAGATTAGATATTGGGAAGAAATTCTTTGCCATGAGGGTGGTGAGCCCCTGGCCCAGGTTGCCCAGAGAAGCTGTGGCTGCCCCATCCCTGGAGGGGTTCAAGGCCAGGTTGGACGGGGCTTGGAGCAACCTGGGCTGGTGGGAGGTGTCCCTGCCCAGGGCAGGGGGGTGGAAGAAGATGGCCTTTAAAAGGTCCCTTCCAACTCAAACCATTCTGTGGTTCTATGATTCTAACAGCTAATGCCCATGAAATCAAAGACTGAAGGAAGCATGTGCTAAACTTTGCGCTGGGTTTTGGCCTCTGAGGTAGTAGGGAAGCTGGAGTTGAGGATTTACAATTTAGAGCATTTGCAGATTTCCTTGATCTTGTTCACAGTTGGTGATTTTTGGCTGCTAGAAAATTGTTCTGCCACCATTTTACTTTGCCTGTAGTTATTACAATCAGTTAATTGAATTTATTAAATTATTATTATTAACAGTTAGACAAGCAGCCGTCACTAGCCGAGGCTGAAGATGGATTTCCAAGGCAGTGCCCATGGTATAAGGCTGCATGCGCCCCATCTCACCGGGCTGCTGCCGTGGAAAAGCCCTGCTGCAGTTAAACACTGAGCCTTGCTGTGCAGACAGGACAGAAGAGAAAGGCCTTCAGTGCATGCTTGAGATGCAATATTCTGGGAAAGAAAATATTTCTAATGGACTGTGAAGTGCAATGGTTGTGCTTAAATTCGCTGCTGGGTAGCCGTTCCCTGGTGTAATCCCGTTACCTTCAGCTCGGTGACGGTGGTGAGGGATTTCTTCGCTTACACTCATCGCCCTGCTCAGTTCTCTCCAGCAGCAGCCAGTAACACTTGACTTGACATATACATTTTATTTTCCTGTTCCTCAAAGCAGGGTATAATTTTTCCTTTTTTTACACTTAAAAAAGCCCCACTTTTTAAAAAATTCTGTGCTAAATTAAACCATCTATGAAGAAGCTCTGCTTTGGTTCCCGTGCAGGGGTTTTACAGCCATCAGCACCAGAGCAGCTGTCACATACTGCAGGGAGTTAAGGACAGTGAAATGAATTATTTTAAGGACATCTAACATCTGGTTTAGAAGCGAGTAGCTTACATTTGTGATGAAATCTATACAGACGATAAGGTTAGGTGCAAAAGCTGTATTAAATGAGTGACTTAAATTTTTTTCCCCTCAGGTACAGAGGAGTTCTGTTCAGAGCTGAACACTCACTGAAGTGACAGGACTGAACATATGTGGCAGGGAAGCTGTCAACAAACCCCCCCCCCCAGCAGATCTGATGGGGGAAGGCTCCCTTTCTCCTTTCCCCAGCAGAAAAAGGGAACTGTGCCTCGCTGGGAAGGAGTGGAGCCCGTTCCTCTTGGATTTGTCTGTTGGGATTGAAGTTCTCGGTTAGACCTGGGGGACTTCGCTGCTGCCTTTTTACTCAGAACAAAATATCTTTTGTTTTCTTTTTTTCTGTTGCGTATTTTTCTGAGATTAATGGTCGTTGCAATCACTGGAGCCCAGTCTTTAGCGGAGCAGCTCACAGGCCAGCAGATACAAAGCGTTTCCACCAGCCGGCAGAACCAGGGGCAACGGGTTAGCTGAAAGAGTGTTTGTTCACAAACCTATTGAAAATTTAGTAAATGAGTTCAAAAAGCTAGTCATAGTAATAATGGAGTAAAAAGGCCAGGAAAAGTGGAAATAAGCAATATTACAGGTAAATGAAGTTCTCAAAATAGAGGTGCGCATGTTCTGTGTGCACGATTACAAGCATGAAGAAAACGGTTCAAAGAATAGACAAATCCCCTGGCTGGTACCAGATCGGGGTGCGCTGAGGTGTGCTGCCAGCCAACAGGATGAGGAGAGAACGACGGCTGTCACAAAATCAGACCTACCCCAGCGACTGCCCGTCGGGTCCAGCCGCGTTTGCAGGGCAGCTGTCGCGACGCTGCTCCAGGCGCTTCGTTTGCGCCTGCGACGCACCGGCACGGGTGTCGTAACGGGATGCAAGCCTGTTCCTGCGTGCCGTCGGGTGTCTTCGGTGATTTTACCCAAGCCCTGACAGATTTGGCACCTTGGGGCAAACAAACCCATAGAAAATTCCGCTGTGGCGCTCGGAAATGCCAGTGCTGATGAACTGGAGGAGCGTGTGAGTAAAACGAGCGTGAGACACAGCTGAGCATTCATTTGCCACTGACACAAAATAATGCTGTAAAATGAGATAGATATTGTTGACACAGATAGCAAACTGAATATATTTGTGCAGCGTGGGCCTGGGTTTATTTGGTTTTTGGGGGCCAGTAAGCAGCAGCAAATCAAAAAAATGGCACATAAGAAGTTGGTCTTTCTCAGTGTTTCGCTCTTGTTGCAAACAGGCACCACTTTCACACCCAGCACCTCTGGGAAACATCACAGGGTTGGTTTTTTCTCTTTATTGGCTTCAGGACAGGAAATGTGTGCATCTCTTTCAGTGACGTATGGTGATACATTAAAGTGGAGAGCATCCTTTTGTTCATGAAAATAGGTATTTTGACTTTGGGGAGAGCTTGTTGGTTTTGAACTCCGTCTGACAGCAAGGAACAAAGGCATGTTTTTATTTTCTAGCTGTAGTGTAAAAAAAGGGAGGGAATTAGGTTAATGGCTAAATACATGTAAATGCCTGTGAAACACAACGGACACACATAATAGGAGAGAAAGGCATTCCAGTCCTGGGATCTTGTTTGGCTTAGTTATTGCTCTGTAACTTACTTGGGAGAAGAGCCTGGCACTGCATCCAGCGAGATGTCTGTTCTTGCTGTTCGGTGGAAAAAGAAAGAAAAAAACATAGTTGCCATAGTTACACCACTTGTCATGATGCTTATCATGTCCATGGAATAAAGAGCCTTATATTAAATCTGTACTCTTATTAATATCAGCTGTTTAACATTTCCAGGATATTTGAAATCAAGCTTTCTGCAAAAAAATTAAACGTTGATTGCAGCAAAATTGTACTGTTTAACCATGCAGCTCAGAATGTAATTTTGTTAGACGCTGTATTACAGAGTTAGATACCATGAATAAATTTTCCAGTGGATTTAGCCTCTTTGCATTTCATGAACATTCTTGATTTTTCTGTTAAGAAGTTTGTTACTTGCAACTCATGGCCCATGAGTTCAAGCAGGCCAACTTGGAGCAGAAGAGGGGAGGTTCCTTCTTCCAGGGGAGGAGCTGCACCCCATCAGTGGTACGGCGTTGCGTTTGCTCCGTACCAAAGTCATTCAGACTTCCTACATGAGAGGGATGAAGACTATGGTTGCTGGGCACATGCCTGTGTCCTCGTTTGCTTTCCAGGGCAAACACCCCCCAAATATCCATGTAGACTAACAAACACACACACGGACGTATTCTCTGTGGAAGAATCAGGAGCCTGCGCATCATTGTAATGCCAAGAGACCTGCAGTTTAATGTGGTATTATTCTTCTGGCTTAAGCTGGTGTGCCAGGTTATAAAGCATTAGAGGAATACAGTTTAAAATGTTTTTTTTTACGTGTGCAGCAGAGTCTAATGTTGAAAGGATATTTTTACTGATTTCCGATGACCCTTGGTGGCCACCCCTGCCTTTTGGACTTTCTCATACAAGGTTCATCTCCTTTGGGGCAGTAAGACAGTGTCATCCTCCCAGTGGTGGATCTCACCAGCCATGGCCCGTAACCAAATGTCCCTGTACTGCACAGATGCCCCTTTATATGGTGTTAATCTTGCCAGGGCTGGAGCTCTGCAGACCCCTTCTCTGGAGGCAGAGGTAAAGCAAAGCCACCCCACACTGTCTCCAGGTCCCGTGCAGCCAGCGGGGCATCCCCCCGGGTACCAGGACACCTGGAGAGTAGAGGAGCCAACCAAAGTCCCCACTGGGCTCTGTGTGTGTCATAGCAGAACGGAACATGGTTTCCTAAGGAAATGACCTGACGAAAGGTTTGGCACCAGTTTCTTTTGGGGATTGTGCTGACACGGACACGGAGACAACCCAGGAAGGAGGTTTTGGTGCAGTGTGAGTACAAGCCCCAAGGAGTCCTGCCTTGTGTTGGGCCCCCGTGTACAATGTGCTTCACAGAGGACATTGTCACTGCCCTGAGCAATCAGGATGTGCTTGGATATGTGAAAAAGTGTCCATAAAAAACTGTACAAAATACAGCTTTGTATCCGGTGCTTATCAAGGGAAATTCATCTCTTCAGAGGAGAGGATGTACCAGGTAAGAACCAGTTACCCACGGGATGTTGAAGTGTTTGTTCAGTCTTTTCTGTCATTATGTTTTCCTGGAAAGAACAAATGGAGCAATAAATATGACACTTATTGGTATTTAAAATAAAACTATGACCTGTTTCTCTAGCACAGGGAGGCTTTATTCAGCGTAACCTTGTCACGCACGTCCAGTGATAGCTTCAGATTAACAGTCCTTTGGTGGGATGTTGTTTTTCTCCCCGTTGCCTGGTTCCCTTGACATGCACATCAGAAGTGGGGCTGTGGTTTGCTCAGAAATGAGACTGGTGGTGTGAGTGGGCAGTTTATTGACTGGGAGACTGACTTAGACAAAACCCAAGTTCTGCAAAAGTTTTCTCTCCAGGTGTCATCTTGGTTTCAGTTTTCTATTGAAAAATAGTATGTGTTTCCAAATTGTGAGAAATAGGAATCTGGTTCTGACTCTGTGAGCGCCAGCGTTGGTCAGTTGAAATGGGCTGATTTGTCTGGGCCCAGGTTCCAGCAAGGCTTTTGGTTTGGCACTGCACAGATACAGCCACTGCAGCCAGGGGCTGTTTGGAGGGTAATGCACTAGTTTGTAGGAAAAAAAATATGGAAATAAACAGAGTAAATAATGGAATTACTTGTAATTCATTAAACGAGTAAACAGAAAATACCTTTGTACTCTAACTCAGTATGAAACCCATAACTGAATACAGTTGGGGGAAAAAAAGGGAAAAAAAATTGTTGTTCAATCCTATGTTCCTGTTGTTTGGCAACTGTGCACAGAATTTTAGTTTTCTTGATTTTTTGATTAAGTACAGTGATTAATTAGAAACACATTTTCAGCTCTTTGATGACTGAATGGATAAAGTAGGTAGACGTGTAGAGCTGTATTTATTGGATGTAGGTGTAAGAAAGAAAATGATTACTTGTGTGATTACTTTATAACCATGTATCTACTTGTATATCTGCAGGGATTTATTTGAAGAAGTGCCGGGTATCGCTAGGACAGGGACTGACTGAAGATGGGTGCTGTTCAGGCAGAGTGTCCGAAATGGGTTTGGGTGAGGTTTTCTTGTATTGGTCCTCAGTAGCGGGAGAAAAGGAAACGATACCTTGCAGTATCCCAGGACAAATGATGGAGAGATGTGCAGCTAGCTGGGAAGCATCACTGCAGCGCTGGGCAGGGGAGGGCAGCTGCAGAGCGCCCGGCCGGCCGTGTGAGGGGCAGGGAGGGGCGGCAGCAGCGGAGGAGGGGACGGGGCAGGCGGCAGTGACAGAATCACAGAATGGTTTGGGTGGGAAGGGACCTTAAAGCCCACCCAGTGCCACCCCCTGCCCTGGGCAGGGACACCTCCCACCAGCCCAGGTTGCTCCAAGCCCCGTCCAACCTGGCCTTGAACCCCTCCAGGGATGGGGCAGCCACAGCTTCTCTGGGCAACCTGGGCCAGGGGCTCACCACCCTCACAGCCAAGAATTTCTGCCTCAGATCTCATCTCAGTCTCCCCTCTCCCAGTGTCAAACCCTTCCCCCTTGTCCCATGGCTCCCCTCCCTGCTCCAGAGTCCCTCCCCAGCTTTCCTGGAGCCCCTTGAGGGACTGGAAGGGGCTGGAAGGTCTCCCCGGAGCCTTCTCTTCTCCAGGCTGAACCCCCCCAGCTCTCCCAGCCTGTCCTCCCAGCAGAGGGGCTCCAGCCCTCCCAGCATCTCCGGGGCCTCCTCTGGCCCCGCTCCAACAGCTCCGTGTCCTTCTGCTGTTGGTGCCCCAGCGCTGGAGGCAGCACTGCAGGGGGATCTCACAGAGCGGAGCAGAGGGGCAGAATCCCCCCCTGGCCCTGCTGCCCACGCTGCTGGGGATGCAGCCCAGGCTGCGGGAGGTTTCTGGGCTGCCAGCGTACGTTGCTGGCTCATGCTGAGCTTCTCATGACCCCCAGGTCCTTCTCCTGAGGGCTGCTCTCCATCCATTCTCCACCCAGCCTGGATTTGTCCTTGGGGTTGCCCCAACCCAGGTGCAGGACCTCGCACTTGGCCTTGTTGAACTTCATGAGGTTGGCACAGGCCCACCTCTCCAGCCTGCCCAGGTCCCTCTGGATACATTCCCTTCCCTCCAGCATGTCGACCGCTCCACACAGCTCGGCGTCATCAGCAAACCTGCCGGGGGTGCCAGAAGTGGAAGGGGCAGCGGCACAAGATGGTGGAGGACATTTAGGAGCCAGTTCAGGAACGAAGTCGAGAGGTAGAGAGGAATCGTTTTCTTATAGCTCTGACTTCAGGAATCCTTTGGGATGTTTTAGAAGATCACTCAGGTCATAATTTTAATTATGTTTCCTGCAAACTGTTTTCACACTTGTCTTTAACAGCTCTCAACAGAGCTTGGCTTTCCAGGTAAGATAACCAAAGTACTATTAATTGCTTTGTTTTAAGCAGGTGAAAATAATTTGCTACTATTTGTTATCTTTCCAGGCCACAGCATTCAAACAGAAACATTTTAAATGTAGTTTAAATGAGTATGTTTTCTGTACCGTCAGCTCCAATTAAGGAGTCATATGAATTGTGTTTGTTTCTTCCCCGCCATGGTCTCCTAGAGGTTTGGAAACACATTTCCTAAGATCCTGTGCACTTTCCTGGCACGCTGCTGCCCGCAGTGAAGCCAGTGCATCTAGCTGATGTGGGGGTTGGTACAGAGATTCCGCTTTCCGCTGGGGATCGGCTCTCCCTGTGTGCTCCCCATTCCCCCCCGGCTCCGAGCGGGGATTCCTGCCCCCCAGCCTGATCCCCGGACCACATTTCCCCCGCTACCTGCACGGCGTGCCAGCCAGCTACACGGCGCTTCCTCCTGCCGCATCTTCTTTAAGCCTCTGTGCAATCTTTCATTTGCTGGAAGCATTGATAAGACTTTCTGCTGTTTATTCTTTGATCCCAGCGCTGCAGATACTTTCAAACTTCACCTGACCCAGAAGTTGTTATCTGCAAAGCAGACGAGTAGGAGATAGGAGAAAGAGGTGGCCAAACACGCTCAAGATTGATGTTCTTCAGCAGTACAATGCTTCGTTGATTTCAGCTTTTATTTAGGAGGGTAAAACTAATCCTTTGCTACTGCAATCTTATTACCCGACTCAAAATCTCATTCTTGTATTATTTTGCAGGCAAAAACATGATGATTTTTCAGGCCCTAAACAGTATGTGTCTGACTCAAAGTCACATTTTCTTTCACTTGCTCGGATGGGCAAATTAATATTGACAACAGCCTCTGGATTTGTCTCTGAAGGCTCCTACCTTAATAATACCTTGCAAAGTAGTCAAAGGTGTGGCTGATAAAAATTATCTGTTAGCCCAGTCCTGAGGAGGCTGAAAGCAGTGTCTGTCACCACAGGTAGTTTAGATCATCTTTCCAGCTTAACAAAAGGAGCTTATTGATGCTGACAGAGTTATCGGCACAAGCAGTTCAGAGGCAGAGAAATAAATGACATGGTTTTTGTTTGTTTACAGAGAACTATCACTTTCATTGGGAAATATTCATAAATGATGAATGCCATATCTCGCCATTGCAAAGGGGCAACGTGTATCACATATCCCATTTGTGGCCTATCTTTAGAGCTTGTAAGAATTAACGCAGGTAAATATCTCTATAATATTCTCCAGAGGAGTGGATTTCCTCTGACACTCAGTTTTGCCCATACCACAGGCGTGTCTCCCGTCAGAGGCCGTTTTATTTTGGTTGCTTGCGGCAGAGTGCTTGAAAACCACAAGAAACACAAAAGCGCTCCCTGTGTCCAAGTGGGAAAGTGCTATAGAAGCGTCATAAGAAACCAATAACTTTTCCACATTATTTTATACTATACTGTAGATTTTTACGGCGAGCCGTACCGGCTCTGCCCTTGGCTCAAGCGGGAGCGGGACTCTGGCCGCGGAGTGCGATACCACCCCTGTCTGCAGAGCTGCAGCTTAACTTAACTCCATTGCACTGTCTTAAAAATGGAAATTGTATGTTTTGTGCTACATTCTATAGGGTTTTTCCGTACTTGTCGTCACAAAGAGCACTTAAATTTGCTGTCTGCAGAGCAATCTTAGGGAAGTGTAATGGTTACCCTGTGCCATTAGGCAAAACTTCCAACCACATGCAGCTGTATTTCTTTCCTCTTGTGCTAGAGAAGTCTGACTTTGAAGTCAGTGCATGAGCTGAGTTCATTATTTATCTAGTGCACTATATGAAAATGTGCCCAGCTTTCAAATAAGCAATTCGTTCTTCTTTTCTTTTCCTCAGGAGGTAAGTGCCATGTGCAATGGTGCATACAGACTTTGCAGAATAATCTTTACATCATTCTGTGGGTTTTAGGGTGATGGGTATGATAAGCTTCCCATCCTTTCTGGGATTCGTTGTGGGAAAGCGTGTTTCACTGAAATTAATGGGTATTACTCTACTCGAAGTGAAATCAGAATTTTCTAGCTTTGTACCGTAGTGCAAGCATCTGTCTCATACAGTCGCTTTCCCTACGTTGTCTGAGCTTAGAGTTTCCTCATCCCTATTGAGATAAAAGTTCAACAGCAGATTGCTCTCAATCTAATCCATTTGCAGAATGACCAAGGAAACAGATACTTTATGTACTCCAGCCCTAACAAGCTATCTTGGGCTATAAGAATGTCATGTCGTTGCCACTTCGACCCGAACCGATTTCTATCGTTATGCCATTATCTCACCCAAGAGCTGCTTTTCTTGTTCTTCCTATCGGTTACATTCTCTGCTCTCACAGAAAGTGCATCATAAAAAACCCCGATGAATTAAAAACATATGCCTCTGATAGCAGCTACTACTTGAAAGCCTTATAAGCTAAAACGGACTTTTGTTTAAAGAAAAACCTACTTCAAATCCCAGTGTGCCCTGGGGAACTGGCAAGGTCGTACTCTTGCTTCCTGTTAAATGCTTCTGGGAACTTTGAAGCAATCCTCGTTAAAAGAACCCATTATATTGGATATTCGTAATTGTTACTTATGGCCCTGGCACTATTCTGTACGGTATTTTGACAGTCCCCTGGGTTCAAGGCTCGCTTCAAGTGTAGTTGTATCATTGACTTGACGAGCTCTGCAGCCTGAGTTTGCTTAGGGGCTGCGTGATAGACAGGGTAAATAGCCCTTCCCAAAAGGGATAATAATAAGAAAGCCCTAAAGGTAAAATGGAGTCCTGGTTAGAATAAGAGGAATTTAGAAGTGGAACCTGCGTAAAGTGACGGGTGTGTGAATGCTCTTTGGATAGAAATACACCTGCAGCATTTGCCCAGCCCTGCGCTGAGTAATACATTTGCATGCATATGCATAAACATAATTATTCTAATAATTTGAAGTAATCGTTTCGTTATTAATTGCATTCTGAACGCAGCAGAGGTGAATCGGGTGAATCCAGGTTATCAAGTGTATATAAAGCAGCACTGAAGTGCAAGATTGCTTTGGCTATTTTTCTGGTTGTGCTCTCTTGGCATTAATCACTTATTCAAGATTTCGAGGCGCTGGTGTTCACCCTGTGATCTCCCTCTGAGGTAGGAGCTTAGGAACATTATCAGCGTTTTGCAGATTGGAAGCGAAGACATCTGAGTGGCATTCGGAGATGTAACTCATAGATTGGTTGGACGTCTGGCCTCCAGCCACCTCGTTCGCGTCAGTAGGGTTGAGCCAGTAGAGAATCTGGCCTTGTCTTCCTAAATTAGCATGTGTGCACGTGTGGAGGAGGCTGCTTTGGTTTTTTCTTTTGCAGCATTTGACATTTTTGTGACAGCTCTTTAGACTTCTAACCTCACGCACTATATTATGTGTCTACGCTAGGTAAAAAATTCATCCATATGGCCCAACCTGCCTTGGGATGATTTCAGCCAGCTTTGGGGTTTTCTTCACCACTTCCCATTCCATCAGCTAAACTCTGCAGTGTTAAATCCCACGCATGTGGGTCTTCCTAGCAGAAACAGAATCACAGAATCCCAGAGTGGTAGGGGCTAGAAGAGACCTCTGGAGATCATCTAGTCCAACCTCCTGCCAGAGCAGGTTCACCTTGAGCAGGTTGCACAAGAACGCGTCCAGGAGGGTTTGGAATATCTCCAGGGACGGAGACTCCACCACCTCTCTGGTGAATTATAACTGGAGGATGCTTTAAAAAGACACTGCCACCAAGTTGCTTTTGCTTTCCAAGTGAAGGTGGGATCGTTCTGCCCGTTCTCCATCCATCTCAGCGTATAGTCAGATGCAGTCAGAGAAGTTCTGCTGGGCTTGCAGTGGGAGCGGTGCCTGGCACAGAGTTCCAAACAGATCCTGGTGTGTTCCTGCGGCTCATGGCATCTCACAGGGTGGGCACCCTGCGGTTTGGAGGTGCTGTACAGAAATAAGCGCCTCTTGAAGGACATACACCACAATACAGGAACGTATCTTTGGCAGATAGCTGGCGTGGTTTTGGGTTCGGTAGTTTCTCTGGATTAAGGAGTTGACCAGCATGTCACGGTATTGACCCAAGGTGGGCCCAGGAGAGTCAGCTGAGGGGTCGCCCCCCCGGCTGCTGGGCTGGGACAGCTCAGCGGAGGCCGGCGCTGGCAATGCTGCTCCTGGCTGTTTGCATGGGGACAACAGGTCGCAGGGGGACCGTGACCTTGTCGTTTCTCTCTTTGCATCGCGTAGGTCAGCACGGCCTCTGCAGCAAATCAGGCTCTGCAAATTTAATGGCATTCTGTTGCAAAATTCCTAAATGCATAGAGTCAGAAAATGAGACAGTCGTATTGTGAAAATTGTGAAAAAAATATCTGAATATATGAATATCTAAATATATATTTGTAATTTTTAAAGCCCTGAATATATATTTGTTATTTTTAAAACCAGGCAAATTATTTGTCCTACATTTATCCGATGAACCTAGTTGTTTAGGGTTTTTTCCAGTTAAAACCTGCAGGACTTTTTTATTATTCCAATTCACCTACCAGCTGTCCTTAATTAGTTTGAAGAGTTTGGCTTCAGAAACCTTACTCCATGATTTTTTTTTTTTTTGTGAGCTGTTTGCTTTATATATATATATATTTGCAAGGCTTTAATCTTCCTGACTACAGAGATATTTTTCCTGCCTCCCTGCTGGCAGGAATCTCCCAGCTGAGGCATTCAGTATTAAATATCAGGAACGCCTCATCCGCGCCCATTGCCCGCTGCAGAGAGCCCTGACTCCTCTGTGGAGGGGCACAGACACAGCTTGGGGGGGGACACAATTTTTCAGGCTGCGGTTTGCAAGCATCTTTCAGCGCTACCCTTCAAATGCTTCAGCCAATCTAATGAACTTCAGCAAAGCCAAAGCAAATATCGTAATGGCACTGGGAATACTTTGATACCAAACTCATCTTTAAGGAACATCTGAAGGAAATATTCCAATCACCCTTGGAAGAATTTTACAGCTATTCCTAATACCCGATGCATTTCATTATTTCGGCGGTCATCGCCTGGCAACCTACAGCACTTCAGTTTAAATGAATAAAACTCAAGAAGAGATCAGCACTGAAAAAATCTCTACGTTCTCAAAAAAAGGCAACCCCCCAAACCGGAGTGGCTCCTCCGGGGACTGCCCGTCAGAGCCGAGCGAGAGGAGATTGTCGTCTTCTCCCCGGGGCCGGAGTCCGTTGCTGGCGAAGGCAGACATCAGTTCGGCGTGTCAGTAGCTTTTGAAGTCCTCTCCCCAGAAGGGCGGCAGCTGCCTGTGGGCCATCAGCGGGGCGGAGGAGAGGCTGTGGCGGGGAGAGCTGCTGGAAGGGGGGTCTGGCTTCGTCCTACTCCAGGCAAGCTGCGCTTTTTAAAGTTATTTTCACTTTGTGCAACAGATCTTTTTTATTTTCCTTAGTGAAGCAACACAGTTGCGAATGCCTCCCTCCTCCCCAGGAGAAGGTTTTTGCTATAAGAGCTCCAATGTACAGAGTAAGATGTGCCACCTCCGGGCCATCATGTGCACGGGGCCAGAGCAAGGGTGGGACAGACACATGGGGCTGCTCTACCAAAGGCCATTGGAACAAAGCTAGAGTTTAGAGGAGCATGGCCATAATTAAACTCCAGCAGGTACTTTAATTGAACTGAAGGCCACAGTGCAGTTGTGGATTGTGTAATTCCCTTACGCGCTGGGCCCTGCGAAACTGGTGGAGCTGGCCCTGATCGCGGTGGTGGCATCTCAGACTTGCAGAGGGCTTCTGACAGGTACCCGTGATGAGGAAGCAGCTGCAGTGTAGCAGTGGGGAACTTGGAGAATTGGTGGCACTCCAACAGGCTGGAAGATGGCTTTGGCAGCCCTGCAGACAGCTGTGGCACTTCCATCCGGGAAAGTGTCAGTTCATTAGCAAAGCAAATTAAGAAAATGTAGTCTCTGTGAATGACGAGCTTTTAAATTGAAATCCTCCACCCATAGAGGAGAACAGAGATACGCAAGCCTTGTTTCTTTCCTTCAGGAATGACCCTGCAAGCCCAGACTGAAGTTTTGGAAGAACCAATACTATGTGCGTGGAGGTTCTGGTCTGGTGCTACCTAAAGCTGTTGGAGAAAGAACCAATGGTGAATGAAGAGGATGACTAAGCCTTCCACAGCATTCAGCTTTTCTTGTGACTTTTCTCTAGAGGGGAATGAACCAATCGTGTGAGCTGCACTCGTTGCGGGAGTATGAATCAGAAGTCTGAAGGAAGCAGCTGCAGACCTCCTGCAGACCCACCTCTGGAGCAGATCTGCGCTGGAGCCATAACCCTAGCATAACTGGGATGCTGGTCACGCTGGGGCTGGTGCTCGTGGTCCTCACCACCACAGCACCTAACTGAACTTGTCACGCGGAGACACGGAAAAGCTCCTTTACATTACAAGCACTGACTGTCAACGGTGCAAATGTGTCCGGACTCGCATAATCCACCCGAAAAGGTGGTGGTTGCTAAGCAACGCGGCCCCGGTCTCTTTTTATGCCGTTTTAGTTCCTTCTCAGCTTTATGTTCCATGTCTGGGGCTGCTTAATTTGATCCTATTTGCAGTGACAATTTAGGGTCTTGTGCCTTGGATACCAATTCACACAAAATGTACCAATTGTCACACTTGAAAATCACATTTGGTTTTGGAGCTGGTGAAGCTGAAATGGAAACTGGGGTTTGTTTTCTGCCGGAGAGACGTTCCAAGCCCGTGCTGCACCGCCCTAATGCTGCTGTGTCCCCCCCGACCCCCTCCAGCCTCCTGTAGCGCTCTTGGATGGCGTTCAATGAATTAATTATGCTGTTCGCAGGTTCTGGCTTTTCTAGAGAATTAAGCAGCCTCAGGCCTCTCTCTCTCCCTCCATGCGGTTTCGCTGCTGTTGTAATGCAGAATGTCCTTCTCCAAAGCCTGAGCCCACATTTCCCAGGTGCTGGTGAGGTGAAGCTCCCGATGGCGCAGGGCGGGTGGGCGGCGTGAGGCAAAAGGGGGGAGCTGAAATCAGTAGCTTTATCGATGTACGATACCCAACCGAACTAGAGAAAAGTTATTTTTTATAAAGACAAACAATTGCATTTCTCACAAAGAGTTTGTGACAGGGTGGGGTTTCCAGGTGTCTCGGGTTTCTCCTGGACGACCCCTCAGCAGAGAAGATCCTTGCCATGGGCTAGCGTTCATCTGGAAAGACAGCTATTGCCCTTCTGTCTATCAGGATTCTATGGTGACATCACTCTCAGTACTGGACAAAAATAAGAAAGAAAAGCAATTTACAAGAGCAAAGCAGAGGGACTAAATCTTATTGAGGGAATTTGAAACATATCTGAAAGAAAAAGGTAAGGAAAAGACAAACTTAAAATACAACTGACGCTACCCACTTTCATTCCGGTTTTGATTTTCTAGCATTTCATGGAGATTACAAGCAGCGTATTAGTAATACATGCCATAATACAGGGTGTCACAAGAGTGATGACTGTACACATCTATACAATTCTATTACATAATTGTTTTTCTATTAATTTCCAAAGTGTGTTTACTCGTTGTAAGCAGCCCTTGCCTCTCGTTACGTATAATGTTTTCTTTCCGGCGCTCCCTCCGCCGGGTTCTTCAGTAATTGCTGAGGACAATCATTCCAGTTATCCCACCTGGAGAACGCTGAAGGCCGTGCCCATCGGAAGTGGTGTAGGGATGGTCAGAGAAGTTTATTTGGGTTGTTCATTCCTCAGTCAGTGCTTTGACACGACACTTGGGGGCTAAGTTATACTCACTGCGGTATTTTTGTTGACTCAGTTTTGATAAGACTACACAAACAGAAGGAAACCATTCCTGCAGCATGTATCACCTGGGCAGGAGGGTGTCCTCTGGCTGGCGTGTCCAGCGCGACGGAGCCTGAGCGTGGGCAGGCGGTGGGGGTGCAGAGCCCCGCGGCACCGGGCTGCGTCCCCTGCCAGGGAGCGGGTGCCACGGCAGGACGCAACAGACCAGCCGCTGTCCCCTCCGAACTCATCACCATCTTGCCATCAGGCCGCTTACATAGTAGATAAATTAGTAATCAGGAAACAGAAACAATCTCTTTAGCGACTTCTCCCTCCCTGTTGTCATTTGTGATCTGCTGAGAAACCTCTGGGGCGGCTGGAGCACCGCTGCTATTTACGGCCGTCCGCGGTGCCGAGGCGCTAATTGTTGCTGCTTTACAGAGAGTGACAAGGAAATATGACAGCTAAAGATGATATAATTTATGAGAAGAGAAGCCTGTAAAGCAATTATGGAGCAACACAGTTTTTACTCGTGTTATATTTGTAATTTAATATATTCGTATGCTATTATTAAAACAAGAGGTTCTGTCTGCTCATCTGCATAAAAGTCCTGGGGTTCAGGCTGCAGCTCAGAGACAACCAACTGCCCACAGACACATGCAATAAAGTGAAATATTTTTTATACAACCGTAGGCATTTATATACTAGATTGGTTGCCGATACACTACTGTAGGGAGCACAACAGGAGAGATGTGAAAATGTGATATAACAATCTATTTACATTTAGATACTGAATTTAAAATTATATTATTTTCTCCAAGCTTCATTCCATTTGTCAGGTTTTGAGCAAGCATGTAGAATCATTTAGGACTGTTGCTTTCATCTCCATCATATATATTCCCCAATTTAAAGGCAGCAGAGCATGCGGATAGCTCTGTCTCTCAGGCACGGAGCCGGAGGAGGAGCCACCTGCATCCATTTCCCTTTGAGATGGACTAGAAGCAGGATTTAATAATCAGCCTCGGCTTTGCCTGGCATGGGTGGTACAGGTTTCTAAGCAAGAATTAAGAAAATGAGAAAGGGGAGGTAAGCGTAACCTGCCACAGTGACTGCGAAGGAAACGAGAGCAGAAGTCCCAGGCTCGTCGCCATCGCGATGTCAGCTCTTGCTCAGTGCTGGGAACACTAAGATCATGTTTCATACATTTGATAGCTTGAGATGCCTGTGGGCTGTAATAAAATTCATCTTTTGCACTGTGAATCTTTTCTCTTTAAGCATGGAAGAGGTTACAAATGTGCATAAAATTGAAGTGAAAGTGATTAAATCTCACTCTGAGCGAGTATTGACAGATCTGACTTGCTTTCGGATGCTGAGGGAGCTTCTTCCTTTGTGGCCCGTGCTCAAGATAATGAAAACCAGTCAAGTGATGAAACTTATATATCCAAAGAGGATTTTTGCTTCTGCGTGTTTGTTTTTAATATGTTGCTGGCACAGAGATGCGGTTATTTCAAATCCTGTTACTCACTTCTGGCAGGGGATGGGTGTAGGCTTTCACTGTCCCCCCCGGCCTGCTGGACAGGTCAGATAATAGCTGAAAAGGAAAGGGTCTTAACTGATTGTTGTGCTTTAAGGAGGTGTTTATTTTCCACATGCAGATCTACAGGTTGTCTTCTTTTCCATACCTTACAATGAGCATGAGGGCACCCTTCCTGCTGGGCTCTGCTGCTCTCGGCTCTGTGTCGCCCCTTGAAATGGATGCGTCAAGGGAGGAGGGTGGGAGAACGGGGAAAAGCACAGTACGTAACTACGAGGACGCATAGCCCATGTGGAAGTGCTGGTTGTTGGTATGTTGTACACTGTCACGTCCTTAAAATTAACTCCGTGCTACGGAGCCTCTGGGGGCTGTGGTGACTGAGGTGCCTTCTCTGTGCTTCCGTCAGTCCAGCTGCCAGAAATCAAATGCCCGTCCTCTCTCAGCTCTTCTTGGAAGGCATTGCTCTTGCCTTCTTGGTCTTTTCAAAGTTCCTGATTACTTTGGAATTGAGAGTAAGTGTAATGCTCCTAAAACCAGAAGACTAACAGCAATGTCAGCAGCAGGAGGGAGATGTGATGGTTCCTTCTCTCCGGCACCGGGTGTTAGCAGTAATGCGAGATGACACTTCCATCACTCTCTGCATCCCCGCAGCAGATCATTTTAACCTTTTTGAAGAGTGACAGCCTAGGCCGGATTCCACCATAACGTGGACAAAACAATTTTCTTTTCAAGCGACGTTAAGGCAAAACTATAATGGGAGCTGAAGAGTCCCGCGTGCGTGTGATGCCGTTACCTATGGCTGGACTGAGCCTGGAGACCATTTCCAGTGCAGTGGTCCTGTCTGTATATGTGAGATTGCATTCTTCAGGTATTCCTCCTACTAATCTCTTCTCCTATTAACATTGCTGCTCTTCAGCACTAATTAGCAGAAAAGAGCGCTTGTCATTAGTAGCAATATGTAGCCTCTTTTTAAATAGAAATGTCGCCTTTTTTCCAAACAAGTTATACGATGCAAAGGCCTCAAGAGCACATTTATTTGCTAATACGCAGGCAGTCAATAACCAGGGCATTTCCTTTCTGCACGGTATTTTGTGCTTACAGCTAGCTGGCTGCCCGCATTTCCCCCATGGTTTGTTTGCTCGTTCCTCTGCCCCGAGCTCAGGGAAGGGGGATGCGGTCGGTCCATGTGTCTCAGCCCAGCATTGCAGATTCTGCGTACCACAGCTGCTGGCTCGCCTCCAGTACGTCTAAGTCAACGGCCAGCTGAGGTTGACATAATTATATGTATATTAATTAATATGTATATGTTATTTATAAGAGGACAATCTGTTTTCACTGTTGGGAAGCCGTCATCCATTAACACTAACAGCAACAAAGCGTATGAGATCTGTATCTGTTTTCCGTTTAAAGAACAGGGGATGCTCATGTATCGTGGATTTAAAGCATGGTGAATTCTGGTAATGCTGATGTTTCATTAGCATTCCCCATTTTCATGTAAATTGATTTCTTTGAGGGAAATTAAATCCATACCTGGTGCTAATTGACCATAATAATGATGAGCTGAGACTCAGTAGAGATTCATTATCGAGGTAGACCGTCTCTCTCCTGAAGTCTTCGGATCAAGACTGGAGCGATTCTGGAAGTTAAACATCAGCGGAGCTCCAGGTTCCTGGAGTTAGTGCAGGATCGAAGCTGTGAAATGCTCCAGCTACATAACATGAGACGTGATCTCCTCTGGCCTAACAATCTTTAAAACCAAGGACAATTGTCTTTCCTCTCCTAAAATGGCCATGAAGCCTTTATTGATCATTTTATCTGAATTATGGATGATGCTTTTGTCAACCACATTATTCTTGTGAAGCAGAGCACTGCCAAAGATAACTTTACTGTCTCGGGCTCAGACGCGTGGAGCCCATCTTTGCACAGACAGGTTAGAGGAGTCCGCGCTGTCAGCAGTATTTCTTGGCTGGATTCGCTTGGCACCGGTGGTTCATTGTCATATTGAAAATGAGAAGTGAGCTACTGTGGTTGAATTTGTGAGAAAACTCATCAAGCAAAATTACCAGGTTTGCTGAAAGCTAGAGCAAAACCCCTGTAAGGATTAGCGGGGTTGACATGACGTGAACCAGCAGTGGAGAGTATCTAAATCTCCTTCTCTGTCACAGGAGCTGTGCTGCTATTTGAAATTGGAGCATGTAATGAATAAAGCTGAAGTACATCACAAAATAATACATGTAATTACTTTGCAACCTGTTTCATGATGATATTTTTTTTTCCAGCTGCATTTTACCTCTCTTCAGCATTTAATAGCATGGCACAGTTTATTGAATATTTGCAGTGTAGCCTTGAAGGATAATGAGTTTTATCCTGCCATGTGTTGAACACCTTCGTGTCCAAGAGAAGTTAATGGGAACTGAAGATGATCAGCATTTTGTAGGATCAGTCCCTGATTGAACAGACAGCTCTGACTCTTGTATGGAACATGGTGAAACAGCTGAATAGGATTTCGGAATAATACTGCAAAGAGCCAGAGTGACACAGGAGGTTCTTCAGTGACAGTCTTGAAAATACCTAGGAGTAAAATTCTTTCTTTGTCTTTGTCAGCAAAAAAGAGAGTGAGCACCATGAAAAATATTTGCATTCAACTGCACTCTCATGCATTATACTCTCAAAATACTCTGAATTGTTGGTGGAGAACCTGTCCTTGTTTAGGCAAGTATTTCTGAAAAGCAGGCCACCTGAAAAATTAATAATGGTGTCTGATTAATAATGCTTTCTGGCTGTTGGCCACGCCAAGGGAGAACACCACACTGGCTGTGGGTAGCGTTAGGTCTCCGAAAAGGAGGATGCTCCGGCGGGCTGGCGGTGACGGAGGCAGAAATAGCAGAAGGTTTTCAGCAATCCCAGAAAATCAGCCTTATCCCTTTCTCTTAATTATCTTGCAAATATGTGTTTTATTGGAGGAGGCATTAAGGCTCAGGTTTGTTTATACATTCGGGTTTTCTGTGCATTTTCATTTATGATTCACGTTAGTGTATTTTTTTGAATCCAAGTTACTCAAAAACCCCACAGATGCTGAGTAGGAATAGCTGGTAACAACAGCAGTGCCTGGTAATTTTAACCTTTTGAGAATATCCATGAGCTCAAACTGGTCTCATGATAACTCAGTTAGAATATTGGATTTTAATCTTTACTGCAAGAGCATGCATACTTCATATACTTCATACACACTTTCTTTTTTTTTAAATGAATAAGTGGGGAAAGGCCTTTTCTGTGTTCACTGGAACACACTTTAATATAAAATCTCAAAAGCCCAGTACATGTAGTTACATCCTAGTTACAGAATTTGCATTTAAATAGCAATGTTTTTGTTAACATGCCTGGTGGAGAACATGTTATCAGTTGCTATGTCCCTAATCTGTCAGTACCAAAGTATTGCACAATGTTTTGCTTTGTATTCAGCTCCAAATATTTGCAATTTTTACTGACAGAAGTGTGTAGCATTGCTCACAAAGTAGTCACTGACTGGTTTTATTTATTTCTCTTTGCAAACAGATTTAATTTGAAGGTCATAATTAGGAAAGCTGGTACCTTCGTCCCCCATATTGAAAAATTCTCAGAAGTCATAAAACTTGAATAAAAATGACTTTGTCAATGAGAAAAGCCAAGTTTAGCCCAGGAGATTTAAGTGAGAGAGAATGTCACTATTTAAAAAAAAAAACAAACAAACAAAAAACCACAGAAATCTTAATGGGATCTAGTTACGGTGCCTCAGCAGTGAAGTCATACAGACTGCAAGACTATAACAAAATCAATCAGCGGTAATTTTGTTTATAGAAATAGCCAGAGCTGGAGACACCGCTTCAGCTGATCTAATCGCCGTCTGCCCGGAGCCGTGTCCATACACATGTGCTGCCCGGTGGGAAGGTGCTGCCGGGGACGCGGGAGGTGCTGGAGCATCCCTGGCCGTGCCCACAGCCCCCAGCCCAGCAACCAGCCCGTGCCCAGGGGTCTGGGCTGGGGGGGCTTTCTCACCACTCTCCGCTTTTCTTTCAGGCCCTGCTGCAAAAAAGAAGTACGTCAGTTATAACAACCTGGTGATCTAGTCGGTTTTGCCGCGTGGGGCGGAGGACGGGTGAGGATTTTCATCCCCGGCGGGCGCAGCCCTCCTCCCGAGCCCCCGGGTGTCACCTTGGCGGGGGCGAGGGCACGGCCGCGCCGCGGGGAAGGGCCAGAGGAGCCCCGCGCTCCCGACGGCGGCTCCATGAAATATCCTTCATCGCTCTCGGCTTAGTGCGTGGCTGGCGCTGCCGTCGGCCGTGGCCTTGGACATGCTCCGGCCGGCGGAGCCACCGTGCCCGCGTGCCCGGCTGCGGCGCGGGAGGACGGGCTCCCTGCGGCGGGCTGCCCGCGGCTACAAGGACTCTGAGGGGCTAATTCTGTCTTTCTATGTACTTCCAGACTGCAAGTTTTTGAACTTTCTGTACAGTTTGTGAGGATTTTTTGCATATTGCCATCCATGTTGTTTCGAGTTCACTGTTTGTTTTTTGAATGCACAGTTTCATTGAGGGCCTATTCTCACATTAAAATAACCCACACCGACAACTAAGGATTTAAAAGACCTATGTACATGACCTGTATGATTACTATTGTATCACCGCAATCCATATACGTTATTTTTTTTTTAACTAAACAAACAAAAAAAGAATTTAAAGACCAAAAACTGTGCTGGCGAAGTTAGTGTCCCCCCCCTTCACAACTCCGATGGGCTGCAGAGGAAGCAGAAAGGATTTTTGCCGAGTTTTAGTAGAGGTCTTGATATTTGGAATGCATGCCAGTAATGTATTTTATGGTACATGTTAATAATTTATGTTTGATATTTGTATTTGTGTTCTATTTTGTTATTTTATTTAAGGTATATGACTATTTTGCAATAATTTCAATAATTCTTATGATATTCGGAGGAAAGAATATGGCTTTTACATGTCTTGAGGTTTTTTCTTTGTTGATGCCCCACCATGATTGACCAGTGTGATAAGGACTTAAAAAAGCATGTATGTTTTATACTGTTTGTAATAAGTAATTTCGTTAATCTTGCTGCTTATGTGCCAATTTAGTGAGACCAATCTTTGCCGCAGACTCCTCCCTTCCTTTCCATTCTCTCGATCCTGTGATATTATCCAAGAATGTATCAATAAAGGATTTTGGTTAACTTTTTTTTATTTACTCCAATAAATATATTTTTTCAGTTGTTCCCTCCCCCTCCCCCCTTGTGACTAAAGTTTATTTCGTGATGTTGTCAGATGTGGACATCCAAAAACCCAACGCAGAGGCACTTCAGGCTTTGTGTGCAAAGTGCGGGTCTGGGAAAGGTCCTGGGGGAGCTGGCAGCTAGTTGCAGGGAAAAAAGGAGCCTTTTTAAGCACTGGGATCTACAACAACCCCCAAAATCACATTACAGTCATGCAGAGAAAGTCCTCTTGTCCGGTCCGGGTTGATGGTCTCCAAAGCTGTCTTCAACTGTTGAGTCTTCTTTATGACTTTGAAGGATGTTATGTACAACAGCACACCAGAACGCAATTAAATGAACAACTAATCAAAGTCAATCTGCAAGGCAACTTCTCAGTGAGCTGGGGGAGAAAAAGGGAAAAGTTTAGGCAAAAGGTGAGAGGAAACTCATTGCGGTTGCGGCACAGCACCTGCATGCTGCCTCCAGCATAGGAACAGCATTTTGGGTGCAATGTGAGGATTACTCTGGAAAGTATTTAGCCTCCCATTTTCTCTAGACAACTTGATCAATTATACTGATGAAGTTAATCAGCATCAAAAGAAAATTTGACAGCTGCAGCATTGGCCACGGTGCATAGCGATGAAGATCTCCATGTCAGACCTTGATTGACTCCTTATGCCTGCAAGTGTGGGGGCTGGATAGATGTTTGCAAGGCCTTCTCGTTGTTGTTTTAACATTCATAGATCTAATAATGAATTACAGCGGACAAAAGATTATATTCTACCCAAGTAAAGGCTTTGTTAGCAAGAAACGAATTATCAGCCCAACAAATAATGAAGGCAGAGGCTCTGCAACATTTTCCTTTTTCTCTACGCTGCCTGTAAACACAAGGACAGAGCCAGCATTGGGCTAGATAAGTATGTTACCATCAAACAGCGAGTCTTGCTCAAAGACCCTATTTTTTTTCCTGAATTGGCAAAAAAATGGTTTGCTTTTCACTTTTTTTTGGAGAAGGGTGGAAGGTGGAATGGTGGTGGAAGGAGGTGGAAGGAGGAAATCGTGCTGCTGGGAGGAGTGATGTGGGGTTTGTTTTTTTTTTATTTCTTCTCCCAGCTCACGTTGCATGAGATCGAACAGAGAATAAACCTTGAGCCTTTAATTTTCCTGCTTGTTTTCTTTTTATAGGGGTGTGCGGGCACTCACACATGCACACGCAGTGTGTACAGCAGCCACAAGCCGCTGGTTCATGAGCTGCATTGTTGGTTAAAGGTTGGCTGGCTGATGGTTTATACATCTGACTGCGGTCGGGGCCGAATTTCCTCTGAACATGCACAGCCTCAACATCAAAGTGCTCTACTCGTTTACTTCAGCTTAACACGGAGTTGGTCTTAAATGATTTATCCATCCTGAATGGCTTTCTAGTTTGATCACTGCCTGAAAAAGTAAGTAAATCGAGGAGGCATGAAAAGCCTGGAAAATATTTTCATATATCAAAGTACTACATGGAATATGCCGACTTTCATTTGTGTCATTCACTGGTGTCTTCCGCAGCCGGGTCCCTGGTGAGGCCGGTGCAGACAAGGTTGTATGGTTACAGTTCCCCTGCTGGGACAACTGAAAGTTCAACCAGCGTATGACCGGCTCCTCCAGGCACACGGTGTAGAAGTAAAGACGTCAGACCTGTACTCGTACGGCTCTATTATACCTAAATATATATGATAAAGTACATTAATAGCCCTTGGTATAGACATCTGTAGCTCCACATATAGATAACCACTTTATGTTACATACATACATAAACATAATTTATAATCAATATATAATTGTGCTTCTTGTAGTAAAATAGTTGTGGACTGATTTTTATATTCAATAATATAAATGCAATAGTAAATTTTTGAATCACCTCTACCTCTCCCTATCTATGTCTTAAAACTTGGAAGTGAGTCCCTGAGGAGACGAGCAAGGCACTGTTCTAAGGGCTTAGACAAGGTGAAGTTGTTGCATTGTTGACTGTTGATCATTTTTTTTATTCCACAAGCTACACCATGCTATTACACCCACACAGCCCTTAGCTCCATTTAGAGTCCTTTATTTTACAATTGGCTGTACTCAGCATCAGCGCAGTGTTACAGGTGTTTTCGTAACATCTTCATCTTATTACCCATTGACGACACACTGGTATTACGATGCCGGTTTTGGTGGCTGTGGGTGTGCTATCACACCTGTGAACTGAATGTAGCTGGCCCTTTGAGTTAAAGATGACGAGTTTTATGTCACGTAAATGGTAGCTGTCAATGATGGGGGCATTTCATGAGTAAGAAGGACTTTGGTTGGACAAGGAAAGCTGGTGGGATTCCGTCCCCCCCAAAAACAAAACAACCCATGAGCTTGTGTTCGTAGGCCCTGCAAAACCCATGTAAAACTAAAGCTGGCTCCACCCCGGAGACCTTGGGCTACATGGAGCAGAGACAGGACTACTTGAGGTGAGGTTATGTAGAGTAAGAGGTGGCCATGGGCTCTGTTTGGGACTCTGCACGTCCATGGAACCCTGTCCTTCAGCTGGAAGAGATTCAGCCACCCCAGTCATGGGAATAACCCCACGACATCCCCAAGGTGCTGCCAACACGGGGAGCCCAGCAGCTGCTCGCACACCTACGCACGCTCGGGCTCGGGCTCTGCAATCCATAGCACACGCTCAAGAGAATAATTTTTTTCACTTACGTCTCATCATGATGAACATACTGTGAAAAATGCCGATGTGATTACGCTAGGAAAAAAATCATGAAGAATGAGAGTGATTTTTTTTTTTGTGTTGCCATTTATTATTTAGTCTGAATTATACCCAAATTGTTTTGGTATGTTAATGCCAATTTTATTGTTCATAAATATCATTGCGGAGTTAAGCTTTCTGGGCATGCTATATGATAGATAATGACAATTATTTAGGCTGAGTCAGAACTTAGTCTTCATTTGTGACATTAATTGCCTATATATATAATTAAATGCACTATAATGCTTCCATACACAGAATTTGTGCATCCATGAAAGAGCTAATCAAACATATTTATTAATTTCTAAGAGAGCTTTTTGTAAAGGCTTTGATACAGTTGAGTGTTTTTTGGTAAACAGTCTTTTTGATAAGATGTTTAGCAAAATATTTTGGTAATTGCTTTTTGTGCTACAGGCATAATTAATATTATTTATAACAAATTAATAAAAGCCGAGGGGTGAGACGCTGCTTCCATCCAGCTCGGCGGGTGCTTTGCCTTTGACTCCCACGGAGTCAGAATTACACCACCAGCCCTCAGTGTCCCTGGCTTTTCCCAAAATGACTTCAAAAAAGATAAATTTTGAGTGTGTTGAGGGTGATGGAGGGATATTGCATAAAGTTACAAAAGCTGGAGTCCCGTAAGATTTGGGCTGTGCCCTATGGGCTTGTTTCTATCAGTTATTCACCTTCAGCCCACACTTTGGAGGAAACAGATTTGAACTTGCACCTCCCACATCTGGGGCTGCCAACTTCAATTCCCTATTTTATTGTGAGCTTGCCAATCATCACAGCTTTATTTAATATTTACCGAGGAATGAAGAAAGAAGGGTTGCAGGGGGCAGGTGAGAGATTTGCTGCATTTGAAGCTGTTATTTGAGTCTCTCGAGAGCACGTCATGGAGCCCGCCGGTGTGCTCAGCTTCCCGGGAGGGACACGTCTTGGTTCTCTGGCATCCCCCGGCCTCCGTAAGGGTGTCTGCAGTAGCAATACATCATAACAGTTATATGAGTTATTTTACCCTATATCATGGTCAGTAAATCCGAGAGCTCCAGACGGGGCAGGGGTTGTACTGCCTTAACTGCTGCTCTTAACAACTTGTGCACAAGAGTACATCTATTTTCCAAGATGCCTATTTGTTGTTCGCTCTCTCAATATAACCACCAAGCTTTGTATTTGTATCGCACATTTATTTTCAGTAAATGTTTTATTTTCAGTAACTGCTTTTATATTTTACTACCTAAGAAAAGTACTCTTTCTTTTTTTCCCTTAAGAATGATCTCAACTTTATTTCTTCCTCCAGTTTTTTTTTGATGCCTGTATTATACTTGGCTGCATATAATGTACAAAACCAAAAATAGACCCTGCACAGAAAATGGACCTCCAGGGAACAGTATCAGCTTTCCCTTCCAACTCCTGCTGGCAGTCACAGACGAGCAAGGCTGCATTTTGCACTACTTACTTAGCAGAAGAGCCAACGAGCAGCATACCCCAATGCCTGTAATCTGCTCTTGGTCATCAGGACCAAGGAAAAAAGTCCCGATTTAGGTGATCTATATGAACAGGCTTCAGAATTCCCTCCACTGCTGCAGCCACAGGTGTGGCAAGAGCACGGCAGCACCCGGAGCAGCATCCTGATGGTGCCAGAGCATGGGATGCCACCGTCCCTTGGTGGGGAGCGGCAGGGGAGGGAGGGGACACATCGCTAGCGTTATGCCTCTCCCTGAAAGCAGAGGGACATGTGGTAATTTTTTTCCAATTATTAATACTTTGTTGTTGATGAATACTTAGTCCGCATCTCTCTTTGCCTCCTCTGTCTCCCTCCCCGTCGTTTTATTAGCACCACGCTCACACAGTCCCTGCAATCCATGAAACAAAGGGCCCAAATCTGCTTCTTGGGATGAGGAGAGAGAGTAAGTACGTGTTCCCACAATCGTTTTCAAACTGTGTACTGTGGGTGTAAAAGAAAGAACCTTACCAATGGCAGCAGGTAACTAAAAAGACATCTTTTTTGAGTCTGGACATACACAAATGATGTAGTGAAGTAAGTGGTAGAAAAGACGAGAGTTTTGGACGTCTGTGGACAGATGGCTGAGAAGGACAATAATCTACTTACGATCCTGCCTGTATATTGCATATTTGGTAGCCTTTAAATATTATGAAACATTATAATGAAATTAAAAATGAGCCATTTTCAGCAAGGAGTCAAGAAAAAGCTCTTGAAATCCCTCAGGCAGTAAGGGTTCAGATGCGTGGTCAGTCAGAAATCCCCATTCTGATGGCAGGAGGCTGAGCATCCTTTGCCTGGCAAGGGGACGCTGCCCCAGGGCTGGCTCTGCCCCGCGGCCGGGGCCGGGGCTGCCGAACGGTGGGATACAGGGACAGAGAAGTGGGGGGGTTGCTTTTCTGACTGAAATGCCAACAGTTCCCTCACATTCATGGAGAAAAAATGCTTGTACCAATGGCACTGGTAAAGAATGGCCTTTGTGTGTGCACTGGATGGGTAAATTGTCTGTGTAAGTTGGACATTGGGGAAAAAACAGCTTCCAGCCTCCCTCCCCAGCAGCTTTTCCCAGACTATCAGCCCCAGGCAAGTCCAGGCTCTGCAATACAGTGGCATAAAACTGTTAAAACACTGTGGCATAAACCCCAGGGTTTCCTGTGGGCTGTTGTCTGTTTATTCATTTACTTTCTCTCTCTTGGTTTTGACCAAATTTTGAGTGGATCTTAGCTTTATTCCATGGGTACAGGGTAATCACTTTAAGCCATCTTGAGATGAAGCAGCTGTAAAAATCTTGCTGGATTCCAGAACCCTGCCGAGAGCGTGCAGGCGGAGCACGGTGGGACTGTTCTGCTCACATCGCGTGAAATCACGGTAGTACTGGCTCTTCCGGAGTCCCCAGTCCCTTGCTTGACATGGGCCTTACTGCTGCTCCGCTGCTGCTACACCATCAAACAGCAGCTTTACACCGCTGGGTTTGACCCCGGGGCTCCCCAGCGCGGTAGCCGAGGGCAGTGCCCCAGGCACGCTCCATAAAAATAGGGGGAAAAAAAGTGTGTGAGTTACAAGGTGCATCTGAGCCCTGGTTATGTAGTTAAGAAGTGTTACAACTGCAAAAGAAAGAAGAGAAAGGAAAGTATCTATCTCATCCCCTTCGGCAACTGCAGGTCAGACAACACCCTTCTGGAAGGAATCCTGCCCTGGTACTTGCAGGAGAACATCAAAACCCTGTGGCCAAGGAAGACCGCGGGTTCTGCTCCCAGAAATCTGCTCTGCGAACCTGAAAAATTCCTGTATTATCACCGGCCTTTCTCAGGCTCTCCACAGCAGGACCCACAGGTTCCGTGCGACCAGGCGGTGTCGGGCAGTGCCGCAGCCCCGAGGAGCCCTTGGGCTTCTTCAAGGCATAGAAGACTCGGTCTATAAAAGGATGCAACATCGGTCTCAGAGTAACTTTCCTATCTTTGGAGCCGCGGTCTTCAGCTTTAAGACTTGAACAGCCCGGTCTGTTCTTCTCTGTGTGCCAGGCTGTGTCTTACATTCTGCCAACCTCTTTCCTCTGCCGTCACCATTAAGCGTGTAACATAAAGGATGACATGCTCCCATACACAGCCCCCTCTTTGTTTAACAGGACACTGATATAAAAGGCTGTCTTTTCAAGATAATTCATAAAAAATTATCCATACCCCTTTTTTGCCTGGATTATTATACTCGGTTTATTCATTTTATAGACAGCAAAATCATATAGTGAATATTAATGATTGTGATTTTACCCTGGCATTATTTAAAGCTAAAAGGATAAACATTTACTTACAGCCAGCAGGAATTCTTCTAAGTATGGACCATTCATTTCAGGCCACTGTGGGACTCTGTCACGTCTGAGTTTGGGGTGAGGGAATGAGGCGGCGCATGGTGTCACCTCCCTGCACACCAAAGCCTTGCCTCCCTCTGCTGTGGGGATGGAGCCAAACGCCGCTGCTCCACCGTGCACTGATCTAGTGGTGCCACAGCAACACTGAGCTAAGTGCTTGCACCGGGTCCCAGTTTCACCAGACTGAAGTAACCCAGAGAAAACTGGAAGAGGAGACCAGTTGCTGCCTGTTTGTAAAGCTGAGCTCAGCAGCACTGCTGTCTTCAGGATGGTCCGGAGCCCGCAAGGACACACACCCCCTGCTCCACCAGGTGACATTGTCCCCTCCGCCGCGGGCTGCAGAGATGGATGACGTTGCTGTGACCACGCTGTCAGGTTCCATTCTTTTAACTCGGGCAGGTGTTGACAGTTTCAGCGCTGAAGTGCCAGGTTCAGTCCCTGCTGACAAAGATGCATCAAGGGTGCTGTTAAGCAAAGTGTTTGCTTTTCTTTCATCTTACCTGATGCTGCTGGTGGACTCCAAAGTGGCTAAAAAACTTCCTTAAACTCAGGGACAAAGCAGGGGAAAAAAAAAAAGGTGTATTTATATGCTTTTTGTGCCATTAAAACAATGGGATTGTGGCTGTGTTTTGCTTAAGATTCACAGAAGTGTAAGAATCAAGATCAAAACCATCAACTACTCATTGAGTGTAACCCCCTCATTGACTGCCAGATGCAGACCCAGGAGCGGCCGCGGAACACCCCAGAGCCCAAAACCTGCCCCGAGGCACTTCTTCTCTGGGAGGCAGAGATACAACTCTGAGCAACCTGGTTTAGTTGAAGATGTCCCTGCCCATGGCTGGAGGCTGGACTGGATGGCCTCCAAAGGTCCCTACCTACCCAAACGTCTGTGATTCTACGTTACATTCTCCCAAAATTAACCAATGATAACTTAAAGGTTTATCATTAAAAACTGGGGGTTTTTTTTTAGACCGCAGCTTCTTTTATAAATTTTTTACATTTTTGACTCAAGCTGTTGAATATGTGTTAGTGAAAGAGCAAAAAAAAATGTACCCTTTGGCATATATGTGGGTAGTGCTTAGCGAAGTACGAGTTCATGCACTGCAATAACATATGGAAAAGCATAAACATTCATTTTGCTCATAGATAAGTGACTCAGTGTTAACTTTTATTCTGTTTATGAAATTTTAAGATGGGAGGATCTTGAGGAAGCTTACAAACTAATTCCTATTAATGGAATAAAATAGAACAGTAGAAAGTACAGAAGGCAAATGAAATAATCTTCCTGCTCATCATGCCTAAGCTTTAGCAGGAACTCGTCACTCTAAAACTTGGATGCAAAATATAAACCTCCTCCAAAATGGCACTTTATTGGTATCTTGACTAATTGCTTTCCAATCAACTAGAACTTTTCATCTGCTTTTATTATTCCAGTTGCTTTTATTAAAGAGGTGATCTTCTTTGAAGGACTATTTCATTTACAGTAGAAAATGTATTTGTCTGTTGTCTTTCATTTACAAATATATGAAGAAGAAGTAACTTTTTGAGATAACTTACCAAAATGTGACTTCTTGTCACAGTTCCCTCTTCAGCAGTGAAATTAATTTTATATGTAATTCGTCTCATAGTACTTATACAATGCAAATAACACGTGGACTGTTGATGCTATTCAGCGAGCAAATGGGTTTTCTTGGCAGCCTAATGGTCTGTGCAAAATGTATTCGAGTAGCTTTAGCTATTTTTCTGAACCCATTAGCAGCTATGAAAATCTTTAGTTAACCTAATCTTATGACTCCATCCGTCATAAAGTGTCACCTACTCTGTTCCGTGGGCTTCAGCAGCTCCTAGTTCTTAATCCCAACCCTCAGCTAAAGAAAAGTTTCCACCTTTTTTTAATTCCCTTTGCACTTGATGCACGGACAGTGATTAGGGCTGTCCCTCGCTGGCCTCTTTACAGCTCACGTGCCGCCAAACACCAATTTTCTTCCCTAATTCTCAGCTATTATTGGAAGTGGTAAATCTTGACAGCTTATCTGACTGATAGGAAGTCCTATGAAACTGACAACAGACGATTTGTTATTAATCATTTTACTTTATTAATCAAAAATATTGACAGCATGGGAAAGGTCCTAAAATCAGGCCCCAACAGTGTGACCCAAACTCCCAGCTGTGACTGTCCCTGCTGAGGGAAGGATGAGCGTTGCAGGTGGGCGAGGACAGATCTGCTCTAAAGACGTCTCACCTACAGGAAAAGCTTCCAAGTTCCTCCTTAGGCACCAGGGGATCCAGCCACGTAGCCAGAGGAAACTGCTTTCCAGTGTCCCAAAGCCACAGGGCTATTTTATCTGGCCTGATCTTACTCTGTCTTAACATATAGATGTGAACATAAACACAAACACCTATACAAATTATATATCTATACTCACTATATATATATATATATATATAATTTTTCTATTTTGACAACTGCACATAGCTCTTTTAAGCACTGGCTAATTCACTTCTGGTGGATGCGACACAAGCAGCAACGTAACCAATACAAATTGAGCCAGGCCCAAATCGCGCAGGTCCATCACAGAGCTGCACTGGGACTGAAGACAAACCTGAGATGTTCCTGAAGAATTTGTGATCTCAGTTTAACATCAGCTTTCAATTCTTAATTCTTTGTTCTAACAGTTTCAACACAAACTGGAGATTTTTGATGAAACTTAAAGTTTTTGAGACTATTACGTAATCATGATATGCTCTATCTAAATGCTCAGGTTCCAAAAACTTTAGGTTCTGTCACCTTTAAATTACACCATCCGTGACCTTGTAGTTTATTAGATGGATGAATATCATTACAACTTCTCGGCGTCTGTGGCTAGATTCTGAGCATTAGAGGATAAACTGGTAAGATGGTGTCTAAAGAAACCCAGTCTATACAATTTCTCTTTCAAAGAATGCACAGTTTTGCTGGGCATGGGAAGAATAAAAGAACAGGAGACTACTCCCTTGCTCACAGCTCCAAGCCTGTTTTTGGACCATACTTTTGGCTTTTGATGGGCTCCGAGACTGCTGAACATCTGCGCTTGCTGGGGACCTGTGCCAATCCACGAGGGAGCTCCGGGAGGATGGGGATCAGCGGGCTGTGCCGGCTGGAGTCGCCATCCTCGGAGGTACTCAAACCCAACTGGACAAGGTCCCGGGCACCCAGCCCGGCTTTGAGCGTCGGACTCGGCAGAATCCAGTGGAACTCTCCAGTTTCAGCTGTTCTGCGAGTCCGTGATTATCGTCAGGGAAAGACAATGCTTCTGCCTCCTCCCTGTGCATCCCAGGAAGGTTTTAGCATGCTCAGGGATATGCACGGCCCTGAACCACAAGGACAGAATGTCTTTCCTTTCTACCTGCCAAAATAACTTTTAAGCAATAGTCTTTGTCTGGTTTTATCGCAGGCTTATTGTCCCAGCCAAAGATTTATTAAATCCAGCAATGACAGCAGTTCTTTCTCCTAGTCACAAGCTTTCATCTTGTTGTTAAAAGTTTTAACCAGCATCTCACACAACAATGAACATCACATACATTTCAATGAGCCCCTTCAAGGAAGAAATTCAGTCAATCTGTGATGAATGTATCTCAATCTATTGCTTTTTAGCTTATAAAAAAGACTTGTCTCCTACTATATTAAATCATAAGATAAGAGAGGCTTGCACTAACTTTTCAGTTGGTATAATCCTGTATCTGCTCTTTCACACATGGCTTTGGAGCAGATAGATAAATTATACTGCACGCGCCTTTCCCAGTGGCTGGAGAGGAGAGTTGGTGAATTGGTAGAGCTTACTGGACATGAAAAGCCAGCAGCAGAGTGTTGCAGAGGAACAGGGGAAGCGTTTCTGGCCAGAATTCCCCATAGCTGGGCTAATTCTTCTAAGCCGTGCATATGTTTAAGACATTATTTACCTGGGAAAACCATAATGATATGCATATAAGAAAAAGGAAACCAAAATGGCTATAAACAATGCAGTGAACTATTTGGATTTCATAGAGGCCAAAGCTCCATCTTGCTACCAGAGGACTACCTGAGCCACTGGTGTTCCTGGTACATCCTTTTCATCTGTCGCTTTTTACGATGGAGATTTGTCTCGTGTGTTGAAACTCATTGTAGACAATGAATGACTCTGAGATACAGAAGCACGTAAAGCACAAAATACATTTCCTCACCAGTATATTTGCCTTCATGTACATGTGCTTACACGTTTATTTTGTGAAGTTGATCCCAACACTCTAATTGCTACTTCAGAAGCACTCCTTGTCCTAAAAATACTTCTCAGTTTCATCTCTTCAGTGCAGGCTGGAAGATGGTGTCTGCTGATTAAGTAAGCAAATGATGATGTGCCGTCAAGCAAATACAATTTGAAACTGCAGCAAAAAACCCCCAAGATCTACAATATTCATATGGTAAAGGAAGAAAAACTGAATGACAGGGGAAAGTACATGCGTGGGGTGTATGGCTCATACAGATCTACACCCGCAAAATTCATATACCACATGTACTTGGGTCAGAGGATGAATGACGTCCACTACATTTGCAAAGCCTGGAGTGTTTTACAGGGGGAATCCAAAAGAAACACGACATGCACCAGTCAGCACCTGTGGGCTCAAACTCACAGAGGGAGGATGCAAATGCTGAGAACCCACACGGACCTTCCAGTGAATCCCTGCCTTCCCCCCTCGGCTGGGCACGGTCAGGGGGGCTCTGCAGACGGAGCAAGGACAAGACGTCCAAGGGCTTGCTTGGGCTGGTACCATCTCATGCTAGAGGTCCCTGGAAAACACTTCTGCTTCTCTTAGGACCTTTCATAGATGAGGAAGTAAAACCAACAGGAAGCCCTGTAAAAAAAAAAAACCACACACAAATAGCAAATTTACTTGGTCTGTGTCATTGGAGGAAAACAGGCTGATCAATCTGTTCACACAATAAATCACACTGGGCAGCTCCAGGGATTTTTTTTTAACCTTTACTCTTGTTTTTCTCATTATCTTGAACACTCTAGATTTCTTAACAATGCAAGCACTTGCTTAGGGAAAGCCAGATCTAAGTTGGAACAAAACTCACTCTCTATGCACGCAGCTTTTCGGTTTCTCCACCTAGACTGGTTCATCTCTCTCGTCAATTTTTATACCCTTCTCTTTTACAAACATATCAACCTTGTTAGATCAGAAGATGAAATGAAGTAGTTATAGCTGACAAGCCAACAAAGAGGGAAATTTTAACTCTTCCAAAGGTGATACTACAACTCTCCAAGACCTATTTTTATCATACTCAGAAACAAAGGCGTAAATCCCAGAAGCGTTACAACTCCCTGGCTGCCACGTGCTGCCTGGCTGCCCTGGCTTTCAGGGCTGCGATCATTCTCAGCTGGCACTGTGAGAACTGGGGGATGTACAAAGGGCCTCCAGCTTCAGGCTTTGGGACCTTCTGATAGGAAACTGGAGCAAAAGAACTTAAAAAAAAATCTAGAAATATGTAGGAAAGGGGAGGAAAACATGAAAATGAGCAGTACTTTGGTAATGAAAACTTCAGATTCGTCAAGTTTTTTAACAAATACGAAGGACAGTGACATACTGCAGCCCACCCCTGTGTTCAGTCTAATGGCGACAGCAGTCCGGCTCCTTTCCTATGGAGGTCTGGGTTTGGAAAGACCTACTTTTCTTCTCTGCAGCAAAGTTCTGATGTTAGAAGCATTCTGCAGCCTTTTCACGGGGTTAATTACAACCTGAAAAATATCTTTCTTCTTCTCAAATACACGCCAGGGTCAATGTGACAAGTGCTGAGCGCGGTTCACCATCCCCAGGACAAGGATCCGTACCACATCAAGGATGCTTTCTTGGAGAAGCTGTGCATGGAGTCACCTATCCAGTGATACCTGCCTGTAGTGTCACACAGAAACCAAAAGGCAGACTATGAGAGATTAAGAAAGCAAAATAAAGTGTAATTTAGAAATAAATTTAGAAAGGAGAACTTTTCAGGTATTTCTCAATTATTTTTCATCACTGTATCTTTGTGTGGTCCTTATCTTCTTATCTGGAAATAAGAAGGACCCTGAATAATGCAATAAACCAGAGCTGCTGTTTCCTTACACACACGTACTCACAAAGACGGGAGTGTTTACTTAGACTAAGCAAGGGTGACGTACAAAATGCAGACACTAGAGGGCAAGGATGTATACAAATCTATTGAGGCGGGCACAAGACATTGGGCACAGCACCTGGGAGAAGGCAGAACACCAGCCTGACACTGAGCCATCAGCCCTGACACACACACGGTATCACGGAATTTCAGAGTTGGAAGGGACCTCTAGAGATCATCTAGTCCAACTCCCCGGCTAGAGCAGGATTGCCCAGAGCACATCCCTCAGGACTGCATCCAGACGGGGCTTGAAAGTCTCCAGAGAAGGGGACTCCACCCCCTCCCTGGGCAGCCTGTCCCAGTGCTCTGGCACCCTCACTGTGAAGAAGTTTTTCCGTGTATTTGATCGGAACTTCCTCTGTTCCAGCTTGTGCCCGTTACCCCTCGTCCTGTTACTGGGAACCACTGAAAAGAGCCTGTCTCCATCCTCCTTAAACCCACCCTTGAGATACTTGTAAACGTTAATCAGGTCTCCCCTCAGCCTTCTCTTCTCCAGGCTAAAGAGTCCCAGCTCTCTCAGCCTTTCCTCGTATGGGAGATGCTCCAATCCCTCAATCACCTTTGTTGCCCTACGCTGGACTCTTTCCAGTAGTTCCCTGTCTCTCTTGAACCGGGGAGCCCAGAACTGGACTCCAAGATGTGTCACCTACTGCAGTCCCACCTCACCACTGCCAGGGCAGTTCGATATTCCGCTCTCCGATAGTTTCCTCAGCTCCGGTCTGTACCTGTACCCAGATCTGTGTCTGTCGGTGTGTACAGCCGCTGGCCCGCGGGGTGCTGTGTGCTTACTGTCACACTGAACAGTACGGATCACACAGAAAGCTGCGCTGAAGGACGCTAACATTGTGGAGGAATCACTCTGAGCTTTGGACGTGCCCAAAGGTTAGTTGTACAACCTTAATTTGGTCCCTTAATACAGTATTAGACATCCTTTAATTTCAATTAAATGTTAGCGTGCTCTTTTTTTCCCCAAGAGTCTCCAGCAGGGCAGTACTACTTAATTAGCAACCTTCCCACATTTCATTTTAGTCACATCATTCAGCATGAGCCCCAGGCCTTATTTGCTGTGACCTACACAAAACCTTCTCTGAATATAACTATCCATATAATATACTACCTAATACTACTACATAACTCGTATAAAATTATTAACTTCCTCTTCAAGCATTTCAATGTTCATTATTCTAGTTAAGTGTTTCAGTAGGCTTTTTCCAGAGGTTTGCTCTAATGCAAGGTGGTATTACTGACCTTTCATATCCTGGATGTCCTGAGCTCCTCGTAATACTCAGGAAAAGCAGACCAGAGCAATCATATTTGCACCTCAGCCCTTTGGCTTTTCAGTCGAGCTCACTCCTCCAAGACCAAATTACCATGTTTTATTTTAGGAGTTTTGGTAATCCTTGAGAAGAGCCCACCTCAAGCTCAGTCCGAGGGCCCCAGCCCAGCTAGGGTCCTCTGACACGTGGAGGGGCTTCCACGTGCTCTGGGGGTACCGGCAACTACACCTGGAGGAGGGACAACTTCCCACCCGCATTATTGTCAAGAGAGGAAGAAGAATAAAGAGCTCATATTTCTAAAAACTGATGTACAGCTACGAGCCCAGGGATCGGTGTCTGGGAGCTAGCCAAAGCTGGAAATGAGGGTCAGGAGGGAAGAAGAGCGGTCCGTAGCCATTTGAACACTTCTGTCCTGTGGCTGTTCCGCAAGGGCTGGGTCCTGGCTGCCACACAGGGCAACTGGAACGTTTCTTTGCCTCGAAAAAGCCGCCCATCACCCCAACAGGACAAAAAAGCCTCTTGTAATATAGGAGTAGGCAGTTAAGGCTCTCTTTTTTCCATGTGCACGTGTCACAGCTGGTGGAGGAGAAGACAGCGGTGCTGTGCTCCACGTCACTCCAGTCCCAAGGGAGCTCCTGCCCAGGGAGCCCGCGCTGGGGGCGCTGCGCTGAGCCCCGGCTCTTTCATCCTGCGGCAGCTTTATCTCACGCCTCTCCCGATAACTGCTCAGGGAGTACCACAGCAGCCTGATAACGAACGTTGCTTTTCTTTTCCCTCCCATCTCCTGGGGAGCCCTGGTCGGGATTGACAAAAAATCTCAGAGACGTGAACCAGGCTGCTGGCGTGGGTGAGGGCTGGCTGCCGGGTGCCCTCCTCTCCCCCCGGGAACATCCCTGCCCGAGATGCAGACCCCTGCCGTCGGTGTCCCCGACACACAGCAACAACGCACGGAAATCTGTTGTCTGCAAAGCTGAAGGTAACAATTTTCACAGCTGGTGCCTTTTCAGGCCAGCCCAGGAGAAGGAATCGGGAGAGATGAAAGAAGCTGTGGGAGCCACAAGATGACCGGAGGAGAGCTGTAAAGTAAATCCATTAAAAAAAAACCAAAAAAGCTTCCTCTCACAAAGATAAAGTAACTGACGCTGACGAATTGCTTCTGTCTGGTCAAAACAAGATAATACCACATATATGAGGGGAAAAAAAAAATAAAAGATTAAGGAGAATTACTAAAATGCAGAATCTAAGGTCAGAGACAGAGGTTTGCTCCACCCTGAGAGGAGAAAGTGCTGGCAGTGTATAGATGTATTCTGGGCTTCTAGGTGGAAAGGGAGATAGGAGGAAAGGCAGCTAAATTCCTGTTTGCCCAAACAAGATTCAACACAGCAGCCACATAATGCTTATTTCATCGCATTCATATTTTATGATGCATTAGGGATGCTAAAAACGTTACCCCCTCACATGTGGGATTTACGATGCAGTTCTTAACTGTATGAGCACACTCTATTTGCTATCAGATTCCCACCCACGCCTACATATAGGCCTGCCCAACAGGTGATTTAAGAAAGCAAAAACATAAAAGACCTTGTATTTAGCTCGAACCAAGTCCTCATTCTAAAAACTTAACCTAAATGTGACAGAACACATAAAGTCAAACTTTACAGAGATTTTCTCAAGTTATTTCAATTAAACAAATAAATAACCAAGCAGTGACTGCACCGGGAGTTTCAGAGGTAGTCAGACCTCCGAACGGGGAGAAATTCCCATTATACACCTGCCAGCAGCTTGTGACATTATGAACCAGCTCTAGTCTCTTCTGCAGGTGCAGGGAGAATATTTTCTTAATTTTCGTTAGCTCGGTTGGCTTCTCCTCCAGAGCTCCTTCCTCCAAAGTGCAGAAACCAGGGGGGAGATGAAAAAACAGGAAAACTTGTTTCCCGCTTCCAAACAGAATAAAACTACGCAAAAGAGCCTGACAGCAATTAGCTGTAATGCCTTAAAAATGATTCAATGGCCAGCAATTCTGTTCATCAACTTTAGCTTGTATTTCTATTATTTAGTGCGGAAAAGATTTTAAAATTAAGAATGTATTTTGTCAGGAACTTTTCTGATGCATTCAGCATATTTGAAGTAGTTTTGCTTAAGTAGTAAAGGAGTTTTAAGATGCTGCCGATCTGCTTTTTAAATGAGTTTTCATTGCCTTCCAAAAGCTGTCTGACACAAATCGTGAGCAAAGAAGTTAATTAATCCAATAAATAAGAAATCTCCCTCTTCATTTTCTAGTACAATAAAGAGTGAATAATAAGAATGTGAATGCTGCTACGTTTGTTATATAGGACCGTAACTGAGGGTACAGGCAACTTTTCTGACCAGCAGAAATCGGCCATCAGTCTCAGGGCAAGTAAATACCACCTTTGTTTAATAAATAAAAAGACTTCCAGTGTGGAAAAGGACTAGCTATAATTATCACTTATAAACATTATAAATAAATATTATAAATAATAAAATCATGAAAAAAAGAAAAAAAAACTTTGAAAAAATGTTTTGCTTATATTTTTGTTAACAAAACTGCTAAGTAAAGAGTGTGACAGGCTTCACCACACGACACTCCACAGAGCAGCTAAACCCGTCAACATCTGCGCTGAGGGGGAGTGAGACGCCGTCTGTCCCCGTCACATCTACCCAAACCGGGGGATGAGGTGACAAACAAACAGGTGACAAACACTGGGACCACTGGGACTGGGGGCAACTGACCGGGGAAGCTGCAGGGGCACGGCATCACCCGGCACACCCCGAGGCTGCCGTGGGACTTCAGGTGATACCCGTCCTCCCCAGTAGTTTCTTCCCTGACTGGCACAGCGTTAAGAAGCAGAGAGGGTCCTTTCCATCTCCCAAACCGATTATCACCACGTTTCCCCACGGATCACTCCAGCTGCTGAAGCTGCATTTGTTCCCCCCACCAGGAAGGTACTTTGACAGAGTGTTTCCACCGCATTACCCTGCTTAACGCAATTATCACTTCAAAGCCAACGCACTTCAAATTCTACAGAGGTTGTTTTTATTTACAACGAAAAACCTCGGGTTTCGTTCACCCGGGAAAAACGTGCTGGGAGGAAGATGTGCCACGAGGAAACCGCCTGAAGTCCCGGACTTTAAAGTCTGTCAAGGCTCATGGAGAAACAAGGCAGGATGAAAAGGTAGATCGTTTTTCCCCAAGTATGCTCCTTCAAAGTGTTTGAGCTTGCCTTCATGATTCTGCCCAGCAAAAGGAAATGTAAATGGATCAAGAATAAAGAATTGCTCTGGGAAGGTTTGTGTGTTCATGGCCAAGAAACAGAGCCCTGCGTATTTCCAGCCTCCTCTGCACACCCAGGAGGAAAAGAGCACTGAAACCTGTAAATGACCGAAGGTCTCTCAATTACGTACTGTCCCACCGACTACATTAAAATTGTTTTGCACTTCAGCTGCTAAATACAGGGCACCCGGGCTGCTTCAGCCTCTGCAGGCTGCACCACGTCTGTAACTGACATTTCGGACCTGGAGGATCTTGCCATAGGAACACAGTTTTGCACCTGCTGGAGGAGGACAATGCAACTGCTGCTACCATAAACACCACATACCTGCTTATAGATCATCTATTGAACGGATCTTGTATCGTAAACAGTAGAGATACATAATACTTTGCAAAGATGTATGAACACGCTACACTCCCCTGGGAAAACCGCCAGTTTCAGAATCCGCTCTACAGACAGAGGAGGAGAACACGGACCGAGGCGACAGCACAAAGTGAGGACAAAGAACCCCAGCGTCTGAAGGAAAAAAGTTTTAATGCACAAAATCGCTCAAGTCGGTGATTAAATGATTAACCTACAATTTTTTTGGTAAGGATTTTTTCTCTCTCAAATTTTTAAGGCAGTTTCCTTCACGTGTGTGGGTTTCTGGATTTTTTTTTGCTTAGCTTTCCTTAAATATTTATGCTATTACGTTTTGTTTGCTTAGCTTTCCCTAAATATTTAAGCTGTAGTGTTTTACTGGCATAAATATTTGTTTTATTTAAAATCTACTTAACTGAAAGATAAACAACAGAATAAGAAATCAGAAACTACACTGGAATTTTATAGGAAGAATAGCAATTAACTCTGCCAAGGTGTTAACCTTTTTAAAATGATGCCATTTGCCTATGCGCTGCATTTGATGAGCTGTGTACCGACACCTATTAGTTGTTTTAAAGACGTTTTCTTGATTTCAATTTATTTTTTCCCTTCCCTTTCCCCCCTTGTCCCTCTCCCTTCCCAGCAGACTACGTTACACCTTCCAAAAATCTCGTGGTTAAAAAAGAGCTGCCCTTCCCAGAGGAAGGCAGGGGAGAGTCCAGGCTGAGGCTTGCTCTCTCCTGCGCAGACCATCCCCTCTAGATTTAAATGAGGAAAAAGTAACATTTTTATTCCTGACACCTGCCGTAGAGTTTACGCACTATAATTATTTCTCTTCTAACACCAGGTGTTACACACACTACATGCAATTTTGGAGGCTCGGTTACCCCCGCAGCCTGCAGTATATGCGTGTGTGCAGTGTCAAAATAGAATAAATATACACCACGTATTTCTTTTCCGTAGAGCTCAAGATGAATTAGCATGGAAATGATAGGTATCTGAAAAACCTCATGTGTTTTTCTCAACAGAAATGGTTAAAATGAACAACAAAGCTTTCTCCCCTCGCTAAGTAGATACATGATGTTTTTAGAAGGACACTGAGCTAAAACCGGTGACCTCTCAGGGTAAAGTACTGATTATCTAAACAGTGCTAAGAAAACATAGGAACGAGGGGTTTAGCAATGCATATACATCTTCTACATCACCTCCTGGTGCAAAACTGCCAAGAATCAATTGGGACCCCAATTTACTGGTGCCAAAATTGTGACTCTGGGTGGGACCCCAGCCCTGCGTGCAGTCTACTCCCGCAGGCCACTGGCACTTGTGTGGCCTCAGAAGCATCTTTCCAATCCGCAATTTTATTATCATTTCAATACTGGTTTAATATATTAAGAGACTCTCAAGCTTACATTTCATTTTTTCCCTTCAGTGGGACCTCCAAAACCAGGGCCGGGCATCCCACCATTTACAGCGCATCACCTCTGGAGTAAAGGCAAGCGTAGTCCAAACTGGAATTAGCCTAGAAAGTAACAAATGGGATCTCAAATCCGACTGAAGGCAAGGTCGTTTGTAATCTTCATGCAAGTCAGCAGGTAAAATTACAGAGGAATTTGGGATTAAGTGCTAACTCAGCCGGGGAGTTACCGGTTGACACGCGGCAAACGGTGCTTCTCTGGCCCGCACGGCTCCTCAGCCTCCCGGTGCAAAGGTGCGGGAATTCACTGGGACAGTTCGAACACGTAATTAGTACAAAACCTGCTGGTTTTAGGCAGGAGTTCTTTAAAACACTCTTGGGCCTCAAATATAAATTAGCAGGTGGGTTATTAATGTATTTTTTCCCTTTTGCCAGGATGATGGATTTTTCTCTTTAAAGATAAGGCATTGCCGGATAGAGCCAAATATTGACTGAGGAGATAAAAAGGGCTGTTATGATAATAGGCATAATGAAATGTTGTTTGTAAAACTATAGCTGGGAATAGATCTCATTCCCTACTGTGGAATATTGATGTCCCCAAAAAAAAGAAAATTAGTTTTCTTCTGTCTGCTGTATCTGTACCTGTATTTTATACCTGCAGCAGAAATAGTCAACTTCTAAAAACAAAGATCTCAAATTTTGTCACTTGCTGATTCTTTACAAAACCAATGCAATCACCCTGCACTGCTGGGCTGCGGTAAAGCAGCTCAGAAATGACCTCATACACATTTTATGCGCAAATTCTGCTCCCAGGTACACCAGCAGGAGCCTGGAGTAACTCCATGGACCCCAGTACCAAGTAAAAACAAGATCTGACAGATCAGAAGAAAGAGTGTTTCATGGTTCCTAGCTCCCTCATTGCAAATTAGTAGTAGGAAGGAAAGAGAAAAAAAAAAAAGAAGACATGTTTGATGAGTATATATCCGCTATTTGAACACTTTTAACTCTCCCTCGGTCTGCCTGTCACTCTCTCTCCCTCGAAATTAATATAATATGTAAAAAAATTACTATCGTATATATAAAAATTACCTTGAACTCCACGACTCCTGGGCCACAGACCATTAGAAAGGAAAGCAGGTGACCACCACCGTGTCCCCGAGCAGTGGGGTGCAGGGGTGGGCGCTGACGTCCCCGAGCATCCCCCGGTGCCACGGCCGGTCCCTCTGCCCGTCCCTCCCTGAGGGCAGCACCGCGCGGGCTGCATGGACCCCTTTCCACCAGGGCTCCCACCACGCTGGTTTAAGGCAGGAAAACAAATAATTAAGCAGCAAAACCCACTCTGGGAACTTCGGGGGGCGCAACGAAGGAAAGTACATGGGCATTTTGGGCCAGATCAACTGAATGCAGTTGCTGGCTAGTACTAGACCGTCTTGCTGGTGGGGAACAAGCTCCGGTGGCTCTCTCCTGCCAGAGCAGAGTGGCTCCACCAGGATTTTCTCCCAGAGGCTGTGCAGAGACGTCCCAACCAATGCCCAGTGAATAAAACGCCGGACCAGAACAGCCTAATAACTCCAGAGGAGGAGTCTGCCAGGCTCTGCCAGATGAAACTCCATCATCTCAAACCTCCCTGGAGTTTTCCTCTGTAATCCATCAAGAAAATCAAATTATATCAGTTACCATAGAAACATCTTGACCGATAACCTGAAAATATTGGTTTTTTAACAGAAAGTAAAAGACTGTTCCATTCAAGCAAAAATCTGCAAGTCCATCAGTGCTGTTTTGGATAAGCTGATGTTCTGCTCACTTACCCACTTGGCAAAAGGCAAAATTTTCAATTTTCCTTGAGTGCGCTGTTAGTACCAGTCATTTCTCCTATTGCACCTTTTTTTTTCCTTTATGAATAAACTGCTGAGTAACACCGTGCTGCACCAAAAAAAAGTCATGAATGCCCCTTGGTTGAAACCACACACTGATATATTTGTGTAGGGCGCTCCATTTTTATTCAAAAATTGTTTGATACTGGTACTCGACTCACATTTTTAAATGAAGAAATCACATGTAAGAAGAAAACTAATTCTGGGAATAGAAGCTAAATAGTTTCTCTCAGGCTGCAATCTCCACAGAAGCCCACGGGAATGAATCCCTGGGTTCATCCACGGGATCTGTGTGGCACAAACCTCCATGGAAGGGAAAAGCAGGACACAAATTTTTGAAGTCAAACTATACCAAGATACTTCCTTTGCCTCTTTAAATAAGACCGTCGCATGGTTCCTCGGTTTGTGGCAATAACGTTTCCTTGCAGACAGACGTTCATGGGGTCTCTACACCCCTCATCTCACCAGACACTGGGACAGACTCTGCCCATCCCCGGGCTGATGGGACCAGACCTTCCCATTGGCAAACCCGGAGCTGATACTATCAAGCTCTGCTGACTGGGTCATTTATCATATACATCCAGTACGTTTTTAATCTCTGTACAGTTGTTAAGATTTATAGAGCGATTGCATGCATAAATATTCCTTGTTCAACAAATCTAGAAAGCGACCATATGTTATTACATAAGGCTGAATTTTTACATAGCTGTATTTTTTTTAATTTCCAAGACAGTACAAAACTTGTGTTTTCCACCCAAACAAAGCCGGCTATGAACCCTTTCTTGCATACAGTCTGTATTTCAACAGCTTGTTTAAAATTAAAACCTAAAGTAGGAATCATAAGAGGCCTGATTTATTATTAATCATGGGGGAAGATAAATGTTTTCAATCATATTATGCCTACAAACTAACGCCGTTCCCACTAGTATCTTCAATGGTTCAGGCTGCTTCCTGGGCATTTTAATCTTCTATACCCAGGAGACAAAATCATGGCAATACTGGTAAGTAATGAATAGGGATTAGTAGTCAAACAACTACTTAATTAATCAGAAGAAAAGGCTAACTAAGTATTAAAATTGTTGGGGATGCTCCCGCTCTGCACACAGTGCTGGCCTCATGTTTTTGTGTGTAATTGTCGGGCTATGAATTCGGGGTTGCCATTCGGAGAGCACACAGCAAAACTCCCATTGGGGTATTTTTCAATGTTTTCAATGTCACAAAAGCCCAGAGGCCATTAGAAGTCTGTAAAAGAACTGTTTGTAGCTCCTCGGGTTTTGGTCTACAGTGGAAGAGATAACATGCAGCCACTGATAAAGACCCTGATCCTTCATGCATCTAATGCAATTTCACAGTCAAATATTTTGCCATTGGTGAAATCACTCTCTGAGACCAGATTATTTTGGTCACTCAAAGATTTCTAACGGGATAGCTAAGTTTTAGGCTGATTCACATTAAGCAGTAATTTCACCGGACACGGACTGAATGAGGAGCTCGTGGCTATGCCAAAGGAGCTCATCCTGCACACGCGTTACAGCTTTCCGTGTAGAGAAAGATACATCATACGCAGCTTTTAAAAGAACGTACACTGGAAATGGACCCTTATCTGACAGCCTTTGATGTACAGCAACGGGCTGGATAATCGTAATTATTCATAGAGTTACCTACAGCATATGATAGCAATATAATCATTTCCTGGCTCGCTCTAACTTCGTATAATTCCCCGAACTGCCATCCACAGGATTCAGGGAGAGTGATCCAGCACCTGCCCTGTGAGCAAACCATCTCAAGAAGCTGGTGCTCACTCCGTGCCAGTGGGGTTTGAGTTACGGCGGGGACGTCCCCCCTGCCACCCTGCCGCCAGTGAAGTGTGCCCTGGCACTGCTGCAGAGAAGACTCTCCTCATGCTTTCAGGCACAGGTAACCCTGGTTTGATTTGTCACCACTCTTTAGGACTATGCAGTATCTTTTCCATCCTCTATGAGGTGAAGAAATTTCAAACATAAGTTCACACGTTCCAGCACATCAACAAATATGTGCATAGAAGTGTAAGGAGACAAGAACTACAGTACCATGAAGTTAAGATACAGAGAATACTCTGGGGCGAAACACAACGCAGAGACGTGAAATACTCATCCATCCTTGAACCGAATGTGGTAAATTGCATCAAGGTTAAACTCAGAAGAAAAACAAACATGTTAAAAAGTGAAATTCAACTCAGTTTTAACTACGGAGTCTCAACTCTCCCTTCTATAATGTAAAACAAGAAGATTTTTATTAGAGGCAATGCAACCTCTGTTTTCCTGTGTTCATTCCTGCTGCTCACGTGTCATTGCTCATGACACCGGTCATGGAAATCACCATCGCTGAGGTTTGTGACAAGCAACCTCAGAACCACCCGGTGAGCCTGCAGCCTCTGCCCTCCCCGCCTGGCCATGCCGCGACTCAGCATTGCCTACAACATTCCCATGTCCTGCCTCCTCGGTCCCACCCTGCTCCTACCGCATATGGTATGGAAAACCTAAACATTACTTCGTTATCATTTTGAAACTTTGGATACGCTGGTTGCACACTCCCTCTTTATTGAACTAGAACTTAAGAGACAGAGGACATGCATCAGCAAGGAACTCGACTGCTGCTCCTTCCAACAGCCCTCCCCGAGACGTGCCCGGCGGCATTCCCTGCGCCCAGCCGGGCAGCACCCTGCCATCCCGCCACCGCCCCGACGCTGTGTGCCCAGGGATGTCGCAAAGCCCCATCCCTTGCAAAAGAAACCTTCGGCCCTCCATCAGCATCCTGATCCTGGCAGCACTAACCATTTCAAACCTGACGGAACTGGGCATAAAAAATGACAGCAAAAATAAAATTAGGCATCTCAAACAAAATCCCCAAACATCCCAAAAAGAGAATTGTACTCGTGGCCATGCAGAGACTGCAGTTAACTGCCATTATTTTGGATTTAAAAGCTTTGGCACACTCACTTTTCAAAAAGAAAGAGAAAGCACTATCATTTGGCTAGCATCTCCTTGGGAACATGGCTTAGGGCTCGCACAGCCAGCCTTCTTCCTCCTCCTCCTCCTCCTTCTCCTCCTGCAGCTCCCCCCTCACCTAGCACTCGCTGCTGGTCATTAGCCCAGCCAGCTCATTAAGGAGAAAATTAATACCACATAACAGCAAAACTGTTGACGAAACAACACTGCTGCATGGAAAGCTTGGCCAGTGTGCCAGGGAAGAGATGGAAGACACCAGAGTATTTGAAGACCAGCTTAAAAACTGGTTGCAAATCTGAATAGCTGGGAATTAGTCTAAAACTAGCGGGGAAGGCTGAGCAGCCCCTGGGAAGTGAGGCTGCGGCTCTCCAGCATCAATGGGAACCAATTCAGGTTTTCTGTAAACGCATTCTCCCACCGAGAAAAAAAAAAAGAAAAAGAAAAGAAAAGGGATGAGCAGTGAGGAACACAGATGTATCATTCCAGCCACCCTCTTTACGCGTTCACCAGGTGTAAATATCATAGTTCTCCAAACCGTCAGATCTATACACATTTTGCCTCTCCTGCCATCTGTGCATCTGCCATTTCCAACGTACGCGGCATTTAGCTATCCAATTTATTGCTCTCATCTGGCTGGGGCTTTTAAGTATGTGTTTAAGTTTGGGTCAGAAGTTCCCATTTCTGCAGGGATGTGATTCACGCAGAGATAACAGATTTAGAAAAGTCAATACAATGCATATGCCCTGTGCATATGCCCCATGAATTGAGAGCGAAGCCTACCCCGGCTGTGTTTCTGTTACTCAATAGTAACCGGGACGTGCATCAGCCCGCTCTCCAGCGACGGTTAGCGCCGATTTGCGGTGAAGGCGATGAATACTGCCATGGCGTGTAACCCACGCCGGGAAAAAGCATGAGCAGCTCCTGCTTCTGCTGGGAATAGAGAGCAGATGGAAATTGCAGCTGCTCTGCCATGCCGGCACGGAGGCTCCCTTCCACCAGCCGGGCGCTGCTGGCTGCAGAAGATAAGTAGCTGCACACCTTCCTGAAAGGACAGAGTTAATACCCTTTGGATTTAAATGGGCCTCTTTTTCATCTGTCCCGTTTGCTGCTCAAGCTGCAGTATTAATACAGTTAATTATTTTAATTTCTCCGGAGTTGTTTATTTGTCCATTAAGTGAGACATTGTGGCTATTATTGGATTGTTGCCGCATCAAAAATTCACTTCTACTGAGTTGCATTAAACCTTCTCTACCATGAACCACATGTTCCCAATATTGCAAGTTTCTTCTACAATACTTCAAAAAACAGGATTAAGTGCATCCTGCAGGTGCATTTATTTTCAAATAAACACTAAATGCAGACCTATAAGGAAGCCCCAAGACCCCAAAGCAAGCCATTCACTGACATGCCCAGGAAGAACAGTAAGGACTGGGTTTGTTTTCATCAAATATTCAGCAGTTTATGAAAATTTAAAATAGAAAAATGACTGAGGGAGTATTTTTCCTAAGCGCGGTACTAAAAGGCAAGCCTTGAGCTCTGCACGGTGCATGGTACCCATGCCCAGACCTTCCTGGGCTGCCGGGACAAGCAGCTCCCAGCTGTCAGACCTGGACCACCAACAGCCCGGGAGAGCACGGCGGGGTCGGCTGTACCGGCATGGCAGGTGCTTCCCCCTGCCTCTTGCCAGCCACTAACTCTCACTAAAGAGAAGTTAAAGCTGCGTTTACCACTTTCCTCCTACTATTTCACAAGAGAAAAGCATAGTTTCAGTTGCTTCAAACATACTATCTGCAATATATCTACAAAGATGTATCTTCCCGCCCATGGGTCGGGGCAATCCCAAGCACAAATCCAGGCTGGGTGGAGAATGGATGGAGAGCAGCCCTGAGGGGAAGGACTTGGGGTGTTGGTGGATGAGAAGCTCAACATGAGCTGGCAACGTGCGCTGGCAGCCCAGAACCCCCTGCAGCCTGGGCTGCATCCCCAGCAGCGTGGGCAGCAGGGCCAGGGGGGGATTCTGCCCCTCTGCTCCGCTCTGTGAGACCCCCCTGCAGGGCTGCCTCCAGCGCTGGGGCACCAACAGCAGAAGGACACGGAGCTGTTGGAGCGGGGCCAGAGGAGGCCCCGGAGATGCTGGGAGGGCTGGAGCCCCTCTGCTGGGAGGACAGGCTGGGAGAGCTGGGGGGGTTCAGCCTGGAGAAGAGAAGGCTCCGGGGAGACCTTCCAGCCCCTGCCAGTTCCTCAAGGGGCTCCAGGAAAGCTGGGGAGGGACTCTGGATCACGGGATAAAGCCATAGGACAACGGGGAATGGTTTTACACTGCAAGAGGGGAGACTGAGATGAGATCTGAGGCAGAAATTCTTGGCTGTGAGGGCGGTGAGCCCCTGGCCCAGGTTGCCCAGAGAAGCTGTGGCTGCCCCATCCCTGGAGGGGTTCAAGGCCAGGTTGGACGGGGCTTGGAGCAACCTGGGCTGGTGGGAGGGGTCCCTGCCCAGGGCAGGGGGTGGCACTGGGTGGGCTTTGAAGGTCCCTTCCAACCCAAACCATCCTGTGATTTTATTACGAGTGGGAGACAACATATGCAGAAGAAAATTGTTTTACTGATAAGAGGTCAATTATACAGTAAAACCTGGCTATTCTTACCTCAGAGATATGTAAAATTTGCAGGCAACTGAGATTCAGCTTTACTTGTATCCTGTTCTGGCCTCTTCTGCCCCAAAGCCCATGAGCATCACCAGCCAGTGTCATGCCCAGCTTGCTGCAAGGCTCTGCTCTCAGTGGGGACAGCCTGGAGAGCGTTAGGTCAGGGTAACTCAGAAACCCTCTCGCTGCCCCATTAAATTCTTATCCCTGGTCATTTCTCATTCCAACATTCTGGGGACACAGTATTTCCTACGCTGCACTGAACCATCAGTCAACTCACCCCCTTTAAGTGCAGAAATTAGGGTGAACCACACAGCGCCAGGTCACTGCTGTAACAAATCCCGTGTCCTGTGCTACCACCACCCGTGTCGGTGGCCGGAACGTGGCAGCGTGTCCCCGCACCGCCCCAGCCCGTACCGGTGGGCTCCAGCAGCAGCCAAGGGGAGGACACGGGCTCTCACCGGGGAGCAGCCATCCCTCCTCCCAGCAGACGCCACCGCAGACACGGCAGGAAATTGCAGCAATTTTTGCTTTGGTGAAACAATTTTGAACATTTATCACAGAATTGCTGTTAAGTGTCAGCTACCAAGTTGACAAACCTACTGCTGAATACACGAGGAAACGGTGGAAGTTTAAAATACAGCGTATATTTTTATAACTTCGATTGTCCTTGTCTCAAAAAATCTGGCTATGTGGCCACAATTATTTGTGTGAGAACAGGGAACAAATATCAGTACAGCCACCAAGCACAGAACTATCACACTTAGCAAAATGCTCCGTTCCTTTCCCGACTTGCCGCATTCCCAAGTGCTGCGTGGGGTGGGATTGCTGCCTGCGGTATGAAGCACCGACCGTGTGTCAGGCCAGGATGGCTCCTACCATCATTTACTTCTGCAATATGAGTATTTTACCTTCATGTTTCCCTTCCTTGCCACAGCTCTCAGTTTAAGACATAAAAATAACCAAGAAAGAAATTGCTAATGTTAATGTTTCACGTTGTATTTGCTGGTGGACCAAACAGATACTTGAAGCTGCTGGGAATCAGTTCCCACCTGGCTGTGTGACACATGCTGAGGAACACCGGCGTGATGTCCGGCTGGGCTCAGTGCGTCACGGGGCTCAGGGTGTAGGGTGGTGGTGTGGGCGTCCTTTGGCATTTTCCACATCATTACAACTAAACAAAGCAGCCAGAACCCCCGTACCGGCGGCTTTGGTGACGGATCTCACGTCAGCAGGTTGGCTGCAGCAGCTCCTTCAGCACCACCGAGCAGCAAATTCCACTGCATTCGCGTCCGGGGATGCTGGAGAGGCTGCCTGGACTCGGAGGGGTCGCAGTAGGTGCTCCTGCCTTTCCTACGCAACTCTGCTTGGTCGCCCTTTAAATAACCTCACAAGTAAGTCCACTCTGTGCCGGCACAGCACACCGCCGCCAGAAATGGGGGTTCATCAGCTACACCAGAGAAATGGTTTGCCAGTACTGCGCAGCGTTGGGGGCTTGGCAAGGGGCACACTCGTGGTACCGGGGGTTAGAGCAGCACCCCACAGCCCGCACGAATCAAAAAAATGCTTTTTGTTCATTGCACATTTTATCTTCCTTTTTAGCATGTGTGCTGTGGGAAAAAATCAAGTTTTGTGAACTCTGATAATAAAAGAGTTATTGTCTGAATAAACAGACTGACACTGAAATGCAGCAGAGAGTGCGTATAAGGAAAAGGAGTTTCTGGACACAGAACCTACCAGGTTAAATGTTTCCCTACTGTAATTTTGTGTTGACTTGGTCCAGCATCTGCTCATCCTCGACAAGCCCTGTCTGCATATTCCAGGGTATTCACTGGGCTGGATACACAACAAATCACTGCAACTCCAGTCGCTGCCAGCTCAGCCCAAGCATTTGCAATATTCCTGTCCTCCCACTTTAAAGATTTCTTTAAAGGCAGTAAGTAACTGCAAACGATCCACCTCCTTTCTGAGAGACGGTTCATTCTCACGGAGGTAGAGGGTAAAACCTGGCTTTCTGCCCACGCATCCTCGTAGCCCGTTTTAGCCCAAGGTTCTGGGTGTGGGGTTCCAGGCAGGACACGGGGCTGCACTGGCCCCCAGCAATCCCCCCCCAACACAGACTGGGCTGGCAGCCCCCTTGTCGGAGGGTATGGGGAAGTAACACCGTTAAATACGTGCATTTTTAGAATATTGTTGCTATCTGCCTTTCACACAGCATAAAATAACAAAAAAAAACCCCAACAATGTTACACACCAAGTTCATGACAAGAAACAGTGGCCTGGGATGGGACCAGCCTGGAAGATGGAGCTACTTTTTACATACCAAAAAATCTAAAGCTTCACAAACCCCAGCCTTGCTCCGGTCACACAGATACAGCCCTTTCGATGGGTATATGTGTGTGTGCACAAACACACACACAGGACTGGAAGGTGCTGGGAGGGCGATGGCAGTGCTGAACCAGAGCAGCGCCAAGCAATAGTTTTAAGGCACTCTGAACCATATTTACATTAAGGCTTGCTTTCAGCAGCACCACGGAACAGGGTTTAACTACCGACAACAAACGCTCCCTGAAGCGTGCTGGCACACAGGAGCTGGGCCGAGAAACCAACGTACGTACAAGATAAATAATTTTAAATGCTGTGTCGATCTCTGAAGCAGTAAACAGATGACACCGTTCTCCGGGGGGTTGCTGAGTCTTTCTTTACAGATACAAAATAGAAACTACATCTCTAAGATTATGCTCTACTGCAGAATAGGCAATTAAAACTAGGCCACAGTGTTTGATTTTTCAATATCTCATTTAAATCTTGTAACAAAGTTCAATTAATGGTCTTGGAAAAGTTTTCCAAGATTTAATGCTGCTTCACTGCAATACTTTTATGACTTTTTCTACTGCACAGCCTTTCTTCTTCCCTTTGAAATCAGGCAATATTATGGAAATATTATCTTTGTAAATGCGGGCAAAGTTGATGATATTATTGATTTCAGATAGCCTTGAAGTTTGAGACAAATTTCCACATCAGTCTGGAGGTACAGAACAAAGATTTCCAATGTACTAAATTATTCAGAACAGCTGTTCCCAAATAGAGGGGTGAGAAATGTCTCCGGGGAGCAGCAGGGCCACGGTGCCCAGGGCTGGCTGACCAGAGGGAAAAGAGGGATGCTGAGGAGGGGGTGGGTGGGAGCGGAGAGCCAGACTGGGACTGGGCAGCACTGGGAAATTTCAGAATAAACCAATCTTAGTTCTTCTCAAGCCCCAATGCTATCCCTGCCCCAGCCATTCACAGCAAACATCCCAAAATGCCTTCCAGAATAAATACTGTTGGCCTTGAGACCTGATTTTATCTTCTCCGAAACCTACAAACACAAAACAATGCTACTTCACTTCCTAGCAATCACAGCCACCTCTAAATTCCAGAACATTCCTAGAGACAAGGAAATTTTTTTCCAATTAAATCTCAATGTCACCCATTACTGTAAGACCTTTGAGCTGCAAATCTCAGCTAAAGACACTTTATGACTAGCATTTAATAATTGTTAAGAGAACGTTTCATTTGCTACTGAGGAGAAACAAACATCAGACACTTAGGTATATTTAAAAAAACATTTCAAAATTCTTGGACTGGGATTACAGCTGTCTCGGCTGACGTTAGGTCATATCCCAGCCCAGGAAAAGACTTTTTTCTTGCATTTAAATGGAATTTCCTGCATTGCAACCATGAAACCGACTGTGACCTGTGTCTGAAATTCAGACTTTCCTCGAGTCTATCCAAGCGTGCGGGGCATCACTTGTCTTGGCAATGCGCCTCCAAAGTAGTCTTGGTTTGTGCTCAAACGCCATGTATAGATTCTATATAAAGGACCTTGTAGCATTAATATCTCTCATCATATGAAATTTATATGTCTTAAGGAGTCTGCACGTACAGAATTGCCCCGAACCCAAGGCCAGTGACGTACCCAGCCCCAGATGGGGAGTTCCTGGCACAGGTCTAGGATTTAGCTCTTTCACTGCAACTGGAAGAAAAATAAATATATCCTTTAATAAATCTGTAATTTCTACCTAAAATGATAGTAAACACATGCATCAGTGAAGACAAAACAAATGAAAAAAGTGGGTTTTTTAGATTTTACCTTTTCATGCTGTTCCAGTTGACTGCACAGACTGACCTCCTGCACCGAGACGGGAGCCAGAGCCTTCGGATGGTGTAACCAAGCAGTATGACAATCTATGCAAATCTAAGCTGTAATTCTTTTATATTGACAGAAATTAAACTTTCATTCTTGCTGTGGATATGGGAGACTGAAATGCACTTTGGGAAAGAATCCGGGCTTTTATTTTTGGCTCTACTTTCAGAATTACTCAGCACTGGGCATTTTTATGCTGCAGCTCCATTATGTGAAAATCAGGAATAACATTTTTCTCTCCGGGACTCTACATTTAGTCTCTGAATGTTTCACTGAGAATATGACATGATTTAGACTGCAGTGCTTTTAAAAAACACGCAATTTTCAGGACCGAATTCCACCTGTGAAAGTGGCTGCAGGAAGCCAGCACTGCGATGGTGGGAGTCAGCCAACAAACGCCTGAAACTCGTTAAAGCTCACTGCAAATTATCTCATTAAGGGCTTTCAGATTGGAAGCCGTCTCCCTGCAATGAGACACAATGTGGTGGCGAAGAGAGGATTTCTTCAAAATGGGGTTTTATAATTATCAGGGTGACACAATTCCCAGTGTAACCCCTGGTACGACTGACATGCATTGAACTTTAGACGATCTCAGAGCACTTCAGTCCCATCCCGGGGTGGGCTCCCGGGACCTGTGGCACTGCCGATGGCAGGCTCGGGCCTGCTGCCTGCCAGGGGGCAAAATTCTCTGGGTGGGGAAGGCAGGTCAGCGGGGGGAGGCTGCTGAGGTTACTGACCCTTTTGCCGTGGGGCTGATCTACACGGAATTTAGAGCAGCATCTCCATGGGGACAGGCTATCCGTTCTCTTTCACTTTGAATACTGTAAAGCCATTTCATAGTGAACCGACTCCAGGGGCCAATCTTGTTGAAGTCAGATAATTATTATATATTCACGCGAGCGATGAGAGAAGAGACCAAGCTGCCTGCTGGGAACCCCAGTCTGGGAAGAGCACTTACCAAATTAAGTGGTGCCTGGACCTGGCCGGGGCAGGCTGGGGGCGGGCAGCCGCACAACTCGTGATGCACAGCTGCGTGGGGCCACACAACTCATGATGCTCTACCACCTGGTGATGCACAACCTCGTGATGCTCTGCTCCGTGGTGCTGCACAACTCGTGCTGCTCAGCTGGGTGGTGTTCCCCGGGCTCTGCAGCCAGCTCCCCTTGCTGGATGCAGCCAGGGGATCCTTTGGCAGGGCAGGGGCATCCGCTGCCCCTCCCTTGGGCACTCCCAGGGAGACACATTCTTGGGAAGTTATTGCTGAGCCGAAGGAAAACATTAACCAGGGCAAGCGTTAACAAATTCCAGCACAAATTATTAAATAGAGGATTAGTGTTGCAATCTGAAAGGTCATTCGATACCTGATCTGTCCACCTGCAGTTGAAGCCCTTGGAGAGCTTCACTAAATGCTCTCATCAGCTCGTGCGTTTTAAGTTGAAGTAGTTCCCTGGTTGGGCAGAGGCACCACGCAGTGCTTTGGGTTCTTTCTCTCTTTTTTTCATTTTCTTCACTTCCTAAGCAAAAGCAAGTCTCTTACACTAGGAAGAGCTTTTGCCATGTTTAGAGCAAGTACAGGGACTCCAAGCTCGAATTGCTCTAATAATTTATTCTGGTCTTGAAATCCCTAGGGTTATTTCACAGAAAATGTATTTTAAGATGTTTGGCTCAAAAATGACAAGATAACAGACGACACATATTCATTTTCTCCCCCAAGATGATGATGAGATGTAACGAAATAAAGCAGGAGTCTCAGCAGATCATCCCTCCCCCAAATGGAGAAGACTCCTGCTTTTATCTCACTGATAACCACCAGAATTGTGCTGCCATTTATCTTGAGGGTGTATTTAAGAAAGGGATTGTTTGCAGCTGGAGCTACAAGGCATGAAACAAACTGATAATGGAACTTTCTTTTGAAGCTTATTCTTTTTTGGTGGCATTTTTCTTTTTTCCTTTATGAGCTTCATGACAGCCAAGCAGTAATTTCCTTTCTGTGTTTTAGCACAAACAACAGATTAGTGTCACATTGTTTGCTGGGAGGTTTTGCTTGCTGCTTGCATGAGTACTCGTTGGCGTTTGGTGTATTCCAAATAAACAATGTGGCCATTCATAAAGATAAAAAACAGAAACATCTTCTTGGCATACAAGAATGCACTGCTAGCACGCATCTTGAATATGGTATAAAATCACAGAGGCAGAGGTGAATAATGTAATTTGAAACGTGAATCACAAAACACACAGGCCAGGACTTTGTCTTCTATAAAAGACACAACACAGCCTTTGGCATTGCAAACATGATAATCTACTGCAGTCTCATACTCAAGAAAAATGTAATTTAAATTAGAACATAAATCACAAATAGTAAATTATTTATTTTTAGAGTAAGTAGAATACACAATATAACCTCACAGAAAAAATGTCTTTAATTTTTGCCCTTCTTCAAGCCATAATTATTAATTATTTTTTCATATTCTTAGTAACATTATCACTGCTAGGAACCATAAGGAAACATGTTGCACGGTGGTTCCTCCTCCATTTCTCTTACATGTCTCTTAAAGGTTAACGCTTTCTATTCTCCCTCTCCTTCTCCATCATTTAAAAATCAACCTTTACAAGTGTCTATTCTATTTTCTCCAAAGCATCTTACATGATTTTTGGGTTCCGTAGCTTGCTCGGCACACTTTGTTGGGCTTTGCATCCTCACTGGGAACCGATATTCCTCTTATAAAACATCTTCTTTAATATCTGCTGCCAGAGGTTTCCCTGGCCCAGGGCCGATGCCCTGACGCCGCTGCCAGCTCACAGCCCAGCCCTGCGCACCGTGGCAGAACTGCCCATGCCTTCTGAAGTGAGCTCAGATGGAGTTAAACTAACTGCCAAACAGAATGAGTGTTGGCTTAAAACATCACATTTTAAACAAAATCCTGAAAATATTGCATTTTAGCATAAAGTCAGAAGGATGACACACCACTTCATAGGGCTTTATGAGAACACTGCCAATACAATAGTGCTGCGAAGTCAATGAAATCAGGCCGGGTTCAGTAGAGCAGTTAATGCTACTTATGGCTTGTTAGAAAGCTTTGGTAGCACAGAAGAGAGCAGGCGGAGGGAAACTGGACTACAAACAAGCAGAGCAAAAGAAGATTAATGTCAGCACAGGGGAAAAGGCAAGGACAGGCAGCCCAGGGAAAAGCCAGGAGAGAAGTTGGGAAGGGCTCCTTGCATCAACTGCATCCACTAAAGCAGGTTTCCATACTTTGGGCTCCTTTAAGTAAAAATTATGGCTGGACAGTACTAACCTATAAGCACAATCATAGATGTGACACCACTAAGAGCGCATAGATCTTAGAAAAACTCTTCCTGCCAGTTGTATACCTTTCTTTGGCAAGAAAACTTGGCTTTTAGACACTCAGAGCCCCTCCTCTGTGCATTAGTGCTTGGCGGCTGTTAGCACTCGAAAGCAATACTTCCAATGGTATATCAAGTCATTCAAGTGACAGGAAATTTGAGCAGTTGATTTGGGAAATGGATATTTCATTAGAGGCACAACTCATGATAAATGAAAGTTTTCCTCCTGCTGTCACTGGGAATACCAATGAGCTCTAAATCAAACTGTTGAGAAGGGGAGCAGAGCCTTGCCCCTGCACCACTGCGGAACATCACTGTGGAAAAGGCTGGAGGCTGCAAGGAGAAAGTTCTGGTATATGGAACATGTAGAGGTGTTCCCTTATGGAGGCCTCCAGGCTGACTGCGGCTGCCCTCCAGGTCACCAGGTGGACAAGCCAGAGCTCAAAAGCTGCCACAGCACAACTTTATCACCAAAAGATCAAAAGGGCTGCCTCCCCAGCAGCGTGGGCAGCAGGGCCAGGGGGGGATTCTGCCCCTCTGCTCCGCTCTGTGAGACCCCCCTGCAGTGCTGCCTCCAGCGCTGGGGCACCAACAGCAGAAGGACACGGAGCTGTTGGAGCGGGGCCAGAGGAGGCCCCGGAGATGCTGGGAGGGCTGGAGCCCCTCTGCTGGGAGGACAGGCTGGGAGAGCTGGGGGGGTTCAGCCTGGGGAAGAGAAGGCTCCGGGGAGACCTTCCAGCCCCTTCCAGTCCCTCAAGGGGCTCCAGGAAAGCTGGGGAGGGACTCTGGGTCAGGGAAGGGAGCCATGGGACGAGGGGGAAGGGTTTGACACTGGAAGAGGGGAGATTTAGATGAGATCTGAGGCAGAAATTCTTGGCTGTGAGGGTGGTGAGCCCCTGGCCCAGGTTGCCCAGAGAAGCTGTGGCTGCCCCATCCCTGGAGGGGTTCAAGGCCAGGTTGGACGGGGCTTGGAGCAACCTGGGCTGGTGGGAGGTGTCCCTGCCCAGGGCAGGGGGTGGCACTGGGTGGCATTTAAAGGTCTCTTCTAACCCAAACTATTATTTTATGATCTTGGTCTGGTTGGCAGCTTCCAGCACTGCGAGCACTGTGAGCACAGCAGCAAGAGGCAACGGCACGGAGAAAGCTGCCAAACACAAACTCAGAGCAGGAGTTACTGGGTGGGACTGGAATGGTTTTGCAGGCAGTGCAAAACCAACAGGATTTTGGAGAAGTTTATGTCTGTCTGCTATGGCTGCCCAAAAAACTATTCTGTGATCGAGAGGCCTGTCACAGTTTTGGCACAGGTTGGGCAATGACAAGGTCACAAATGCTCTCCCCCACCTCTCGCTCCAAGGAGAGGGAGAAGAGAGATAAAAACATTTGCAAGTTTAGAAAAAACTAAACTACTTTAATGAAATATTAGCAATAAAATAAAAAGAAAATAATGAAACAGATACAATATATAAAAACATATACAAAACCGTATCACGGTCCCAGGGAGATGTCACTGGCAGGCACTGGGGAAGCTCCAGACTGGACTCAGTGATAAATGGGAGCTGGAATACACTGACCGGGATCAAAAGGCAGACAAGCTGACGGGGTCCTCCTCAGGCGTCAGCCACCGAACAAAGAGAGCCATTGATGAAGCATGCACCAAAGACAAGGCACTGGAGAGGAGCAAACCCACCACCTCCGCTCCCTCAGCTTTTATACCGAGCGTGGCAGCTGGGACGGAGCACCCCATTGGTCGGTTTGGGTCACCTGACCTGTCCCCGCCTCCCCACAGGTGCGACCCCTGCACGGGGTAACCCCCGGGTCAGCCGGCCCCGGCTGCCATGGCAACGGGTGCGGGCCCGGCCTGTCACTGAGCGGAGAGCTGGCCCTGCTGCCCCCCAAACCAGGGCAAGGCCCTTCCTGAAACCCTTCTGATCCTAACGGACCAACAACGTACGCTTGCTGCGACTTCTGGCTGCAAATTTCACTTCTGCAAAGAGACATCTCTGACATCGCATTTTAATGGCTCTATCCGCCGCCACGCATGCAGCAGGGCCAAGCGAGCCTTGCGAATACAGGCAATGGATGGGGCCAACAACCCCACCCCCCCGCACATTCATACCTTCAGAGCTTTGAATATGCAGCACCCTCTGAAGACAATTCTAGAGGAGGCAATGATTCAAGTGCCCTTCTAGATTGGCTAAAACGAAAACGCAAGTTGTCACTCACATTTGTAAGTTATTGCCTAGAGCACGAGCAAAGATTAAGGTACAAATGTTGATATGCATTAGCAAAAGTCTTAAGTGATCCAAAGCATCTCCGGAGTTACACTTGCTTGTGTAAACATCTTCCGAGAGATACTCTCCTTGACATAAATACCAGTGACAAATGCACGGCTGCAGCCGACAACAGAAATGATGCCATCAGTAGACTGACAAGGACAGCGCCGAGCCTCAGGCAGCTCCTGCCCCCAAATCTCTCACACAGAGGGGTACGTTCTGTAAGATGCCCAACCCACACACCTGGGCAAAACAGCACCTTTTTGGCACGTGCCCTTCTGTGCTTTTCTGTTCTCCACCCCCCACCTCCCAGCTCTGCAGCACTTCTGCCGGCTTTAGTCCAGCGTTCGCGGCCTGCTCAAAGTGAACCACTTTGCTACAGTGAGCAATTAAGATTAAGAAAACTGACTGATCTTCAGATTGAACTCTTAATATCTTCTGAGATACAGATTACTGAGTTTTGATCAATAGCCATAATATAATTGAAAATGTGTTTCTACAGTTGAACATGCTGTGTTCCTAATACCCAAGATACTTTGGTGGGTTTGATTGATACAGAATAAAAGTAAAGCAAATGAACCACCATCTGTATGTAGCTGTTTGATGTATGTGGTTTTATTAAGTTCTAAAACAACTCCTCAAAAATAGCGTTTGGGGGGGTTTTTTTGCACATCAATACAAGATATTTATGTGGTGATTTGCAAAAATAGAGCAAAAACCTATTTTTGAAGACCACCATGAAAAATTATTTACAACTTCCACAAACTGCACATCTTAAAAATAAAGTACTAAAGAATTCCTTTTGAAGTAGTTAAAAGGAATTAAAAACAAACACTTAACAATTTTTCTCTGCATTAAAATAAATAGGTGAAGTGGACATTATGGAAAATTGAAACAAAAATCAAGAATGGGGATCAAAAAGCTCCTTTGAGGCCAAGAGGAACATTTCCAGTCATGCCAGTGGGCTGCAGCAGATGCGGTCCTCGTAGTTTACCATCTAAGCAACAGCGGGTCTGGGGAACTGGTGGGTTGTTTCTGCAGCTGCTATTAAATGAGAATTTGGGCACCTTGGCCATCCCCCTCCAGGTGTTATTTGGCTGTTACACAGAGTAAGGGAAGGGAAGTTGTGGTTCAGAGCCTTACCCAAACTCTACCAGCACCGGTCGGGGTCCTTCCAGCAGCCTCACTGGTTCTGCAAAGGATCAATGGTGTGTGGAAGCGCTGGAGCTGCCCCGGGGCCATGTGTCGGTCACCAGCGCTCCCTGCCTCTTCCCGCTGGGTTTGGGGGGCCAAGACCACGCCGCCACATTTCTCCTCAGCACCCCGACCAGCAAAAGGGAGCTCCAGCCCTGATGGCTGGATTGTGCAGAAGATGAAGGCCTTTGTGTCCTGTCTTCAGGCTCTGCGCCAGCAGGGACCGGCCATCGGCATCCTGCCCCTTGCTGCTCCCGGGGACAGCCCTGCTAATGCAGTTTCTCAGGATGTCACGGTTTTCAGTGCCATGTTTTGTGTCCAAACCACCTTCTGCTCAGGCCCAGGAACACCCTGCCTGGCCCAGCAAAGCAGCGGGGAAATGGATGCAGAGCACCAGCACCTGGCCGGCCGCCACTGCTCCTCTGCTGAGCACAGGAAAAACTACATGGCATGTGTAGCTACTCCGTACCCCCCAGTTTAAAGAAGCAAGGGAGAAAGTCTCCATATATCTCTATAATCCTTTGATTCCCCCCAAATGCCTGTCATTAGGGTTTATAAAATGAATGCTATTTCAGCTTTCACACTGAAAATTTCCTTTAACAGGTCACTATTATTCTTCTCCCTTTGCTGGGCTCAGATGCAGGGGGTCTGGGGCGAGTCCTGCTCCCCCTGCTGCAGCCGTGTGGTCCTGGACAGAAGGGGACGGCTGCAGGGGTGTCTATAAACCACCTGGAAACCACACCGGGGTGAGAGTTAGAACTATCAAATATTTTCAACCCTTAGAGCTACACAATAGGAAAAAAACCCCGAGTGTATTTGTGTTTCTCCAGGAAGGCGGCTGCACTGTCCGGGCAGCGGATGCAGCGTTTGCAATACAGAGGTTGCCATGGCAACTCGGCAAGAACCTCTTAAAACAGTCACAAAAACCTAAACGTGTATGAGAGAAGTCCCTAAGCATGTCTAAATTAAGTAGCGGCCAAATGAGTTCCTCTATTCCTCTCTGTCCTCCCAGGAAATGCTGCCTTACCAGCCTTTTCGCTGCTGTTGCTCCTTATTTTTAATTTATACGCTGTGTCTTTCTCTTCTCCATTGATTTCCTACATGACAAGGCGAGTAGGAGCTACACCTCTCAATCCTCCTTACCCCTTCCCCGCAGCTGGGCATACAGCCACCTGGAACCAGATGCAGGCACTCCTTTATTTCAAGTCTGCTAATTACCAGGCGAGCCAGCACCTTATTTTCAAGTATGGCACATGCTTATGCCTATTATTTTTTTCAAAATATGTTGGTTTCTCTGATGGGAGTCAACCTGGGGGACCTTTATTCAAATGCTGTTGCTACGTATGGACTAGGTGATCCCTTGTGCTACGCTATTAAAACTCCCTGGCACTTACAAAAAGCCAAGATTAGGCTGCATATGCATCTCAGCCTGAGTTAAATTCTGAAACGTGTAGCACATGTAAAGTTCAAGGATACTGAAAAGTTTATCTTGCCTGTAGGACTGTTCATCAGAAGAAAAGGTACCTCGTGTGATTATGCTGTGATGAGATATGGATTTTTCTTTTTATTATGATTTCCAATGTTGTTTCAGTACAGCACAAACCATGAACACCCCTGGAAAGGCAAAGGCAATTTACTGGCTACAGGCCAAGCATCCTAATAACTGTAAATGAAGTCCCCTGTCCCCACGTTCAGAGCCTATCATATACAGGAATTATGATAAGATACGGAATCAAAAGTTGGTTTATGGTAAGAGACACGGTGGGTCGCAGTTTGCAGTTTACTTACTGGATCAATGTTGACCACCGCTATCTTGTGGTACATGCCCCCCCACCCCCACTGACGGGTCAGTGCGTTTTAATCCCATCCCACCCACCCCATGGTGGGGATGCCGGCTCAGCCCCGGGTCCCACCTGCCCCGCAGAGGGGCTCCCGGGGCCTCCGCAGGCACCGATGCCATGGGGTGTGGGTTTGAGGAGCAGCAAAAGGGTCCCAGCCCTGCAGGACGGGCTCCACGCTGCCTGGACGAACAACCATCGCTATTCATAGCTATTACCCGTGTGTCCACAGCCCCTGCCCTCTTGCCGGACCCACGGCGCGTTCCCCCGCAGCCAGGGGAGCTCCCGCAGAGGCCGATGCCCAGCATGCTGCTGCCTCCCCCACTCTGCCAGCTTCTGCCGCTCTCTTCGGCCCAACAAACTTGCTGCCTTCCCAAAGTGGGATTTTTCTGCAAAAAACAGATAGAAATCATCGTGTTGATGACAGTATTTTTCACACAAGGGTCACCCTGGGTTGTATTTCCTAGCAGGATTCATAAGTCTCTCTCTCTTTGATCAAAACAGATCCCCTACACAGAGCTTATCTTTACTGATATAAAAATATTTTATAGCTACAAATTATAGAGAAACAAATGACCACAAAGTGGAAAATTATTATTGGGGGCGATAAAAAAAATAATCTGATTAATTGCTTTCTGATCACTGTATACAAAGATTGTGATACAAGAATTACATTTTATTGAGCTTATTCCTTCTATATTCACACATAAAAGTTGAGTTAATCTTTTAATTGATCTACAGTGCATTTACATATAAATCTAGAAATTTGAGTTTGGGACGATAGCTTTAAATGAGGGACAGAGGAGATACACTCTGCAGCAAGTTAGGAGAAGGGAAAGTCTTAAGGAGAGTTTTAAGGTGCATTTAAAGAAAAAAGAACGGGCTACAGCAGCTGTACTGACCGAGCCGCCCTCTTTGGTGCAGGCTGTCAGCAGCCCTCCTCTCCTCTCCTCTGCCCGCGGCTCGGCACTGGGGCGTGCTGCCATTTATCCTCTAATTAATCAGGCTGTTGTTTTAATTTCTGTTATTGCTTTACAATTCTAAGAGGAATCAAATTATTAGTTAAGAAATATTTACCGGTGAAAGATAACACAGCTTTCTGCTGCCTCCTCGCTGTGCCCGTGCTGTACGGATTGCTGCTGAAATGAAATAAAATAAAGCAAAAAGGGGATAGGAAACAGCTGCTGAGGCTTATAAAGATATTTCATGGCAAGATACAATACACTTTTATGGCCCAAAGTACAATAAAATTATGATTCATTACTGGTTAGTTAAGTCTGGGGAGGACATAGAGGTAATTTTAAAATGGTACAAGTTACATATCGAATGTAATTGCGTTAGGGGCAGACAGCTGAGATGAAGCACGCATGAACCAACACGAGCTCCACAATCAGAGGGAAAACCCACCCGAGCCAGCACAGCCGAGGCCCTTAACGCAGCTCCTCGTGTCCCCCCGACACCCCCCTCCGTCAGGGTGGCAGCGAGGGGGTGCCAGCCCCGGGGCAGCGGAGAGGGGAGCCCAGGGCCTGGGGACACCGGGACGCACCCCAGGCTACGGTGGCACAAATTTAGATCACAGTGTGCCTTACAGGAGCAGGTGGTATTAGTGATTTTGCCCAAGAAATGACTAGAAAAAATTAAAACCTCAGGATTTGTCCCACCACTTTGGGTTTGAAGGGGCTGCGGGACAGCAGGGCATCCCTCCCTCCACCCCTCCATCCCTCCCTGCGTGCCTGAGCACCCTCCATGTCTCCCCGGGGCTGGAGCAGAGCTGCTGGGGGCAGCAACTCCGGCAGCGAGTCTGAAAAACACATTTAAAGACAGGGCAGGGGGTGGAAGAGGGCTTATTTTTTTTTTATTTCAAGAGCTGCCTTTGAAGCAATCAAATGCACTTTCAAACTCGGAGGGCTCTGTGTTCCCGAGGATTAGCCCCGACCCCGGCGCTCGCTCCTTCGTTTAGCGGTAACTATCAAAAGGCTCCACAGCTGAACTGTGCACTGCAAAGCTTTTGGGGCCGCTATTTTATTTAGCAGAGGTCATTTGTTTCATTATTTTCGTTTCAAAGATGCTCAATGAACCAACACCCATGCACGCTTTCATTTAACACATTTAAATATTTATAATAACATTAAAATACTTGAACTATTTTGCAAGAGCATGTTTGAAAACCAGGGGCTCTGGCTGCAATTCCGCCCAGGTTTTGTCTTGCCCTGCATCCCCGTTGCCATCCCGGGGCTGGTACCCACCTCCGGGGTGCCCCAGCGCAGGGGACCGGGCAGATGTCCTAGTTCAGCCACAGGCCCTCGGGTGCTCTCGGGGACTGGCAGCCTGTGGCGGGGGGGAGGGCGCCCCCCCCCCCGC